>OX459053.1:10968066-11448441 GCA_949775005.1 Orthosia gothica | reverse complement strand
CTGCGTTCGAGCAGGCTGTAAACGAGGTGTCTGCGGCGGACTGGAAAAAGTGTTTTGAAAACTGGTTTAGGCGCATGAATCTTTGTATAGAGGCTGGTGGAAAGTACTTTGAAAAGATTTAATAAAAATATATGTACGTATAGAACAATTTTTTTTAGTTTCGCAAAACTTTCTGAGTGTCCCACGTACTGTGTGTGTGTGTCATGTCAGATATTATTACAGATCACCAAATAAAAATGTCACGTGAACGTAATTTATAAATATTTGGTCGCATATTGAATAATTAAATAGCTTTTGTTTTATTTATATAATAAAATTATAATAACAGCTATTTAAATTTCATTTTTAATTCAGTACTTATCGTCAAATAATAACTAAAAAGGTGAACAAAATGGTTTTAATAGGACCACGGCGGAACCCTAAAAGCTTGGATCCATATAGGTAGAGATCGGTTTACTGACGCAAATGTGAACCACTACTACTCTTCACATCGATCCATGGCTGATTTGTATTTCACAAGTGCTAAACTATTTTACTCTTTGCTGAATTACAGGCCACATGTGAACGTCCGTATAGGCGTTAGAATTTAATCAAGATTACAACTGTTCATTTGCCATCCGCCATTTTCACTGCGTAGCTGTGTATTATTGTAAAATTTTATCTTTTCATTTTGGTTTATTTTAGATGATATCAATTGTAATTGATGTCGATAACCAATTATTTACAAAAGAACAGTTTTTATCCATTTTTTTTTGTAAAAATACTAAGACATTTATTTTATTTACAGCCTATTTCTGTTAGTTTTATTATAGAATTTAGTGGAATTCTGAGAGCGCGTGAAAATTTTGAACTAAATATGTATGGTATTTTACAGTAAAGTTACCTCCCCAATAAGATTTCAATCATAAAAGGAAGAAATCGAAGTTTTACTTACCTTAAATTATACCTATTTATTTTCTCACAAATGGCTCCTGAGATATTGCACACAACACCACATTTCATGTTTAACAAACTGACAGTTCATATTAAAGAAAAAACAATAATATTAAGTTATTGCATTCCACAATTTCGCAGTGTGTACTTTCAACTGTGTAAAAGCATATCAAATGTACACATTCGTCTTTCTTGCTGTATTATAGGTAACACGAGCCTTGTTAATCAGGCAATATTCAGCTTTGGGGGTAACTGTTACACACTTATATGCTAATATAATGTTGTAATAATTCAATTATTTGTTAATGGGAAAGCTTATACAGCTATGTGCTGAATAATTTGTGCCCAAAATACAGTTATATTAGCAGAGGATGCGCTGTCTACTCTGATAATCAGCAAGTTTATACAGCCAATGATTTCACTGTGCACTGTAAAAATGCTATCATAAAGCACTTTTGTGCTACTTGGATAGTTCTTAAGTTGCGGCGTTGGTGCCGCTACAGCACTATTAAGTCTGCTACATAGGCGATGATTTCTATTTGTTGTTAAGTTACGTGGCGTGACATTTTTCAGCAGGTACTTTGTTTTAAACTATTGTAGACATTGAAAAATAATTTGAATTTATTGCTTAGTTGGCCCAAAAAATGAAATGATTGCTAAAATCTATGAATTTATTGTAGCACAAAGTGTAGTAAAAAGACTAAGTTGACGTGTTAGTGAAAAGCGGCAATCTTCAATCTTGTATAGAAATTCAAACTCGAGCATCACTAACCAACTGCACCAAGTTGCCAGTTAAATAATATTGCAACGTGACGTCACACATCGTTGGCTTCTCACGCAAGCAAGGAAATTGTATTATCAGCTCACGTAGTGTGGTACTTCTTGTGAATCAGAGACATTTCCTTTAAGGAGTAATGTAAACTTGGGATGTTAATATCGAGCCTCAATCTCAGTATAAATCCTATTTCTGTGAAGATACCGAATGTAATGTGACGAAGGTAGGTAACATAAACATGAGAGAAATATTACAACGTACCTACGTATATAAAGTCATGTATTTAATGTATATAAATGTTGCTTTCAAAACGTTAATATTCGTCATGTAACGAAAGTAATATTTCTGTACCGTATCAAATTCAAAGGGATGCTAAACCCATAAATGGTTTCATCGTTGTGTGAGTGCGATATTTGTTTGGTTCGAAGATTTTCTCTCACGCGAAAGTTATACGTAACAATGCGTAGTGAGCTGAATTTAAAAAATCTCATCAACCACAGGTGCCAAATATTCAAAGCGGTATGATCAATTTGGCTTTGCATATGAACTGAAGCTACCGAGTGAGTCGGCGACTTAAATTATTTTCAGTCTATTTTACCAGCATTTTTTGAATTTAGTTGGCAAATCATATATATTGTTTCTTTTTCATAAACGTAAACGTAAAAGTTACTCTATTACCTTACCTGATTGAAGTAAATTCATTTTTATATGTTCATTTTTTTACAACGAAATAGGTACATAGCAAAAATATTTAATTTTAAACCCAATCAATCATACAGCAAATAGCTTAAAACTAAACTTGTGGCCGGAACAAATGAATCTAATCGACCGTGAATCATGATGGAGCCGCATTTAACGACAACCCGCAACTTGTAGGCAATTAGCAAGCAGGAGATTAAATCCATGCTTGACCGCACAGAGAGGAAGCGTTTGACAACTCGGGCTGGGGTTGTCTATAGAGAAACATGCCAAGTGATAAATCTTGAATGAATTAGACCTTTCCTAAATTCACATTTTGGGAACATTCTTGATTGTGTACAGTGGGTTTGGGTAGTAGAAATTAGGACTTCAACAGAGTCTTTCATAACTTGGTCAAAGGGATTTCTTGGGGATTAATGGCATTAAAGTTGCTTAATTTATCGGTTCTATTGCTAGACATGATTTGTCTGTTTTTATTATGTCTCTGTGTAGGTTCTATCACACCACAGCTGCGCCAGCTGGAGATACTTGTAAGTTTTGAAGAGCTTCATATTAGTTCAAGCTCAGTGAAAAGACTTGTCTTGTTTGCTGTCTACTAGTTTGATTATTACATAATTTTAACGATTATGTAATCAATGTTGCTTAACCAAGTGTCTTCATAACTCATAGATTATGTTGTTACAGAGAATAGTATATACTGGTAGCAATAATAGACATGTTAATAATAGATCTGCGTCTGTTTGTTGCTAATCCAAGAACATTCACGTACATAATCAACACTTGGGCTAGTTTTCACCTTGGAGGTGGTCGAATTTAATTGTTAACAATCATAATTGAGTTAACTTGGTGTGATATCAGATAGGAGGCCTCTGTCCCAGCAATGGGAACCTTAAAAGGCTGATGATGATGATGATGATGATATCTTATAGATAGTACCTACCTACACAATAATTAAGATGGTTTCAAGACAGATGGTATCAAAAATTCACCTTCGAATATGATACTGGTTTTTATACGTAGCAGATATTAGTGAGTTAGGTATTATTTACATCACTCTATTTATGCTTCTGAAATGTATAACGATGTGCTTGTAGTGTGACGTCATTCCAGTCCTATACACTGCATGTGAAATAAAGGGACGGTAAAGTAAACAGCAGGCTAATGGATATTATTCAAATAAGGGTTGATCCTACTCTATTAGGACGCTCAAATTTCGTGAAAATGAATGTGGTGGCAACAGATGCTAACACTCACAAACTTCTTTTCATAAAACTGCATTGCATAAGTAAATTAAAAAAAGCACGTATTCGCAAAATGCATGGAGACTAGATATACAAAGTTGAAAGCTTTAATATTGTACTGAAATCTTGTGCAATGGAATCCATTAATGAGTGAATTCACAGCGAAGAGAAAGTCGACGAGAGACTATTTAATTAATAAATGGAACATGCTGTTTTATTTGTAATGAGTGTGAGTAACATTCTATTTAATATACAGTACACAACAAACATTTTATGATTCCATTACACTTTGTGAAAGGCCTCGGCCCTTTTAGGGTCTTAGTGGTTGTAGTGGTCAACAAAAGCCTGCATGTGGGTAAAAAGGCAACTTTTAGAAAAGTGAAATGGAAAAGTTACTCGGTAACCTTTATATAGTTCCTTTATTGGGTTATTTCAGTCCAAACAATGGGTTATTGAAGGTCTATTGTACCAACCTTTTCAACCGTTTTAAAACTTGAAACTTACATTTTGTATACGTCAGCTAGGCAGTAGAAATCAGTCACCATCTCTACCTGTTTCAGTTTGTGGGTTTGATTCGTATCTAAAATTTGGCCCAATTTTTGCGGTTAGATCACCAGCTGAAATATAAATAATGTTTTCCACAGGCATTTCATCTATTATAGTTATTTTATTACAAAACTTATTCTATTAGATACTTAACGGAATATCTTTTATTTAAAAGCTAATGCTAACGTAATAAAATCTGCGTAGGCGGGCAAGTAAACATTGTTTCTCCTATATCTGATATTTGCTATTATTATGATCACAGTATCTATACTACAGCCATTTTGAAGATACAAGTAAACTTTTTGTCTTCAAAGTGTTAGTAAAACATATTTTTTGGGCTACCCTTTTAAAATTAATTCAATATAGAATTTTGTATCTGTTGTACATCAATTTTACTGAGTTAGTACAGATGAAAGATAGTTTGAGAACATAAAATATGATTAGAATGAACCAAAAGTGTTCGCCCCTGCTGTCAGCTGATTAAGCTGTCAGTGATTTGTAAGTAAATATTGTATGTGCATCTTGGCCAGAGTATAGTTAGCCAATAACGCACTCCATGTAATAATAATCATTCTTAAAATGTGTCACTAAAGCCAATTTTCTTCAGTCTTTTTTTTTTTTTTATTTTTTTTTTTATTTGTAATAGGCTTGCGTTTGACCACTATCTCACCTGATGGTAAGCGATGATGTGGTCGACGATGGAGCACGCTTGCCTAGAAGTAACCTATTTACTCTTGACTTAAAGACTCCCAGGTTGTAGCTATCGGGAAACACAGACTCAGGCAGGGAATTCCACTCTTTTGCTGTTCGTATAATAAAAGTGTTCCCAAAACGTTTGGTGCGTATGGGTGGGATGTCCACCATGTATCGATGACGCATCGCCGTACGTCTTGTAGTCCGATGATGGAACGGGCTAGGAGGAATCAGTTCATGCAATTCCAACGCACACTCCCCGAGATGTAACCGATAAAAAACCGACAGGCTGGCAACTCGGCGCCGATGTTCAAGGCTCTGGAGCCTAGACTCGACCAGTATCTCATTGCCGATAATCCTCTTGGCTCGTTTTTCGATCGACTCGAGTGCATCCAGCTGGTATTTGGCAGATCCGTCCCAGAGATGAGAACAGTACTCCATGCATGATCTGACTTGCGCTTGATACAAGTTAAGCAACTGCTCTGGGGTGAAGTACCGTCTCACCTTCGCAAGAATCCCCAACTTTTTGGCAGCCAGCTGAGCTTTTGCCTCAATGAATGGACCAAAATTGAGGGTCGATGTCAACGTAACGCCAAGAAGCTCAAGTCGGTCCGTTATCGGTACGGTCACATCTCGGAAAGAAGGAGCCGGGTGGAACTGGCTCCTTTTAGCGGAAAAAAGACACGCCTGGGTCTACAGACAGACAGTCTATCTCGAAGTGTTAATCTATACTAATATTATAAAGCTGAAGAATTTGTTTGAACGCGCTAATTTCAGGAACTACTGGTTGGAATTGAAAAATTCTTTACAATGCATGTCCTCGAAAAGAGCGGTTTTCCAAGCAGCCAAACTGTGCGGAAAGTGTCACTTTTTTTCACTAGTGATTTTACTTTCCTGTACTTTTTTAATTTTTAACTCCAACGTCAGCCCGACGCATAGAGTTTTTATTATTTGAGAATTTTTTTTAAAAATAAGTTATGTACAGATTAACATTCATGTAAAAGGTAAAACAAAACTAATACTTTATTTTAGGAGTTTTTAATTACTCTAGATTTAGATTTTGATCCATAAATTAATTTTAAATATTCATTAAATATGTTTGGCAGAACGTATATTATGCTCCTGCCTTATTAGCTATTTGCACATGCGCAGTAGATTTATTTATTTAATACTTTATGCACACAAACGTACAAAGGCGGACTTAATGCCTAAGGCATTTTCTACTAGTCGACCTTTGGGTGATGCAGAGACAAATAGTGGTAGGTGCAATATTTTGAGTTAAGCAAAATCGCGTTTATTTAAATATATATACCTAAACTAAAAATACAATATATACTCAAAGAATAAACTAAATACACAAATATAAATAAGCAAATAGTAGTTATGGAAAATCATTAGCGCTGTGGCGATACTACTGCCATCTTCTTACGAATGTGCTCGCGAACCTTAACTTTGAAGGTTAATCGGTTGGTTGCCATCCTGATTTCCTGGGGGAGCGCATTCCACAGAGAAATAGACTGAACAAAGAAGGAACAGTGAATGAAGTCAGTGCGGTGAGTGGGACATTGAAGGAGGCGGTTCTGTGATGACCGTAGATTTTTATTGTGGTTGGCGCAAATGTATTGAAAGTTCGGGGCCAGATAACTAGGGGATTTGGAAGAGGTGAGAAATGAGAACAAGGTAGTTAGTGCCCTTTGCTCTCTGCGTTGGCGTATGGGCAACCACTTTAGAAGCGATCGATGCGCAGAGACATGATCATATTTACGCAAATTGAAAACGAATCGAATGCAGTAATTTAGAAGACGGTCAAATTTGTTGAGGAGATCTGGGGGGTAACCACAAGCTCTTAGAGTAAGGTTATTTTGAGATCGAGTAAGTGACAGATGTATACAAGTCAGATACATCTGTCCCTTACTCGATCTCAAAATAACCTTACTCTAAGAGCTTGTGGTCACCCCCCAGCATTCAGGTCATAGTAGCACACGTCACCATAATCGATGATAGGAAAAATAAGGGTCTGAACAAGCATTGCCTTCGTGTTCGCTGGTAATAGATTTTTCAAACGATACAAAGCCCGCAGCGTTCCAGTGACCCTCTGACTCACACTAGCGACTTGAGTACGCCAGTTAAAGGTATTATCAATGTGCAAGCCTAGGTCCTTTACATCATTGCTGAATGGAACAATCGTACTGTCGAACAAAATAGGTGGCAAACTTGCACTATTCACTTTAGCGATGCTTCGGGAACTCCCAATGATGATCGCCTGACACTTATTGGGGTTTACTGCAACACCAAATCTATCTGACCAGGTTTTAATGGCCGTCAAGTCTCTGTTTAGTTTGGTAATAACGTCAGGTATTTCTTGGACACTCCCTTGCCAGTGCAACTATTAGTTAATCTGTGGATATGCTGAACGCGCTTGAATAAGCCCGCCATTTCATTAATTTCATTTTATTAATTAATTTATTTCCTCGCACAATGCATAGTGAAATGTTGTATGATACACGTACGTAAGATGATTTCCGACTTGTGTCGATTTATCCACTCACTCGCTTCACTCGCTCGTGAATAAAAATGCCACTCATCGGAAATTACCTACCTTCCGCACTTGTAGCATAAATAACTATTTCGTGTTGGATATTCCATTTATCGAGGAAGGTTATAAGCTATATTACATCACGCTATGACTAATAGGAGCGGAGCATAAATGAAAAATGTTGCAAAAATTTGAAAACTTATTACTTTTTGAGGGCTTCCGTTGCGTGCGCTGCGTAAACGGTTTAAGTTACGCAACAATCATGTATGTAGGGTAGGGTAGGTAGGGTAGATAGGTAGATAGATAGCCAGTTGACGGAAGCGAAGCCGCGTGGGATAGCTAGTTGTCCAATAAAGCTAGTAACGAGATAATAACTTTATTATTAGGTACATTAATAGATAAATGTTCTCAATGGAAAATTCACAAATGACATAGTCATGTGAAACTAACAAGATAAGGTCAAGTACGCTGTGTATCTATGTAAATTAATTGAAAATTCACAGTCATGTTCATTTACTATTGTACCCATTTTGCTTTACTATCTTTTTTTATGCACCTGCCATGTTATCTCTCCACCACCCTTGGTTGACTGGTAGAGAATGCCTCAGGCATTAAGTCCGCCTATGTACCTTTATGTTGCATGAAGTTTTAATAAATAAATGTGTTATTTATGAATTGTATCGTTATTCACTGTTCAAAGAGTAATACAGAGATGTATTTTACACACCTTCAGCACTAACAAAATTAATTGCTACACAGTAAAATATTGGAAAAAAATATATTTTAACAAGCTAATAAATCAGGGTCAGATGAACTTCGGGTTCTAATTTAAGCAACCTCAAGGAGAATGGCTGTCAACAGTCATCTTGACTTTGCTCTTTATATTGCGAACTATTGTAACTGTAATTAAGAAACCTACAACTTGGACGACAAATAAGATTCACGGCCAAAACTTTATATTTTGGCAAGAGTTTCTAAACTTTAACGCAAAGTTAAGTACTCATGATTACTATTCAGCGATTGTTTATTAATTTGACGTTATCATTCATATTTATTCAAAGCAATATGTCAATGAACAAATAGGTAGAATGTTAATGGCTGATATTGATTTGTTTAAATAATACTCTACACATTAATGAGTGCTCATGATGAATGAAACCTTGTAATTAATGACACAATGATGAACCTTTTATATTACCATGCAGAATAAGAGAACTTTTTTTACAAACGAGTCCCTTTTGTTGTAAATTGTATACGCAGATACGTATTTTTTTATATAAAATTTCCGAATTAAGTAAAATTAAACCAATGGGTGCCTGTGGAGATAACAATTAGGTAATGATTGTGTGATTTAGGAACGTTAATGTGAAAACCTTAGCTAAACATAACTTACATAGGTTATCAAAATTCTAAATGTACTTACAAAGTTTCCCAATCTTGTAATACTTGACACGTAATATATCAGAAGTGCCTTCAAGAGCCAACGTATCAAACATGTATGAAATAGCTGAAGTGAACTTCGACTTGGACTTGGACTTAGGTCATGTTCTTCTATCTGTTATGTTCGTAAAGTTGGTCAGGTGAGCTGGCGAATCCTGCTCCAAAGTACCTGAGCATAAATTATTTGAGTGGAGACTGTAGATAAGAAGCCTGTTTATAGTTCACAGCCTCACTTTGGACGACAGCGGACTGTCGCGTGGAGATAAGCTTGTAGCAGTTGTGAACTTGCTGTCCGATAAAGTTAAATTTCAGTGATTTTGGATGAAGTTTAGATTGTACCTGTATGTAAAATCTTTAGAAGATCAAATGCTCTTACAAACGAAGGGTAATTTTAAAAATGAAGGCAGTATAAGTTCCAAATGTTAAGTTGGCTAAAAGTTCTAAAGGGTCAAAACTTAGTTTCCATAGAAGCCGTTTTCACAGACCTGTCTTCCCATACTAACTTTGTTACCATAATTCTGTCAGAACTACTGGACTTTAAGTTTATGTATTTGTAAAGATTATGTCTCCACCTGCATCTCTCGGGGGAGTTCTAACAATCATCAGGATTACAGCTGCGTGTGCCCCACTATTTGTTTAACCCGAAAATGTTGTTCCATTCACAGTTTACCTGAAGTTTGTATGCAAACGTACCTTTTTAGGGATATCTTTTTTATTAAGTTCGTAAATAGGATGTTCAAGTCTAAACATTCCTCTGTCTAAAGTAAAACAAGCGGCAACTTAAAGGAAATCCGACTCGAACTTTACTCGTGGTGTAATTACATTCCAAAATGGCTTGACCGTCGCGGGACATTTGTATTTAAAATGCCTCTTTAAAAATGGGAACGCGACAGGCGTACACAATGAAATTCAGGTCAGTCAATTTGTTCTTAATAAATAAAAGTTCTAGTGTTCAATACATATCTATGAACTTAATTTGTTGTAAAATTATTTACTTGCTAACTGGTTGGTTTCTTGTTTTGGTGAACATAAAAGTATATTTTTTTATCTATTTAGAATAATGTTATGACTAAGCTGAAGCAGTTATGATTAGTATTCATAACAACAACCAGTTCGGAACCAAGCCTTTTATCGGGCCAGCCAACGTAGTTACAGCGAAGTTAGTTTTGTTACAATTATTGTTAACAAACAATTTCGGTAAAGTTTAGTCAAGGAACGTGCAAAACTATGAAGCTGAATATTTTAATTATTTTGAAAGTTTTAGAGTTTTATTAAAGCAACGATTTAGTTGTTTCTCTACTTTTGTATTGTGAACAAACATGATTATTGAAAGGATTTTTTGTTTTTAGCCTACACGGCCATGCAATAAAATAAATCGGTTCCCTATTCTTAATAACATAACAGGTGCTCGTGCGGAACTCCAACTTTCAGACACGTAACGTAATTGAAACTAAAACTGTCGGAAAATAAAAGTCACAAAAAATCAAAATTACAAAAATTTTGTCCCGAACCCTAATAATAACTTCTACTAATTGGGACTGAGAGTGAGACGAAACATAATAAAAATTTTAACAAAGTTGATTTATGTGAAAGACAAACTTCGTAACAAAGATAAAACTGTATTTTCGGCGCAATTTTTCTGAGAGATTAAATTGCTTTTAAAAGACTCGAACAAAATGTAAGTTGATGATTCTCATTGTCTGTAAATGGAATGGTGTTTAAAAGTTTACGTTAAATGGTAAAAAACTTGCGAAGATAAACGTCGTAACATCACTCAACAACTCGGGTGTTAAAATCATTGGTTTTAATATTTTTAATGTATTATCATAATTTAAGTATATCTAGATTTCTACAGAAATAGATTTGATTGAATCAAATAATTGTAATACACAATAAACAGCAAGAAATAAATGTTACAAAATTCAAACTGAAAACACCGTTAGTTCAACACAAAGAAATAGACTTTTATATTATGTTTGAACATAATATTGAGCTCGTTTATCGAATAAACATCAACTTGCTGATAACACGTAACTGGCAGTAATTGACGATATATTAACTTATAACGATGATTAGATATAACTTAATCTAATCATCGTTAAAGTTTATAGTAATAAAGCTACTAATTACATATTAATGTTATTCAATTACATCTATTTCAGGCTTACCGGTAAATTGAGTAGGACAGATTCCAAAAGATGAATTGATTTAGCCAAAATGATATAATTTCTAGCAAAATTTTAACAATAAGATCAGGTTTTCATTGCTGAATATTGAAAATGCCTTTGGTAAATGTAAATTCATAAAAAAAATTCCGAAGCTTCATCTCAAGCAGCTCTTGAGTAAATAAACATCTTTATTTACTTCCCAAAGCTAAGGAAATCTTGTGAAAAATTCAGATATTCAGCGTTTGAACAAATTGCGGTGGCGGTTCTGTCAAAGAATTCTTACAGAGAGGTTGAGACGTAAATTTTAAGTAAAGGGGTGTTTATCAAGCCTCTTGTCACTTGAAAGATGTCCCGTGTGACGACCACGAGCTGATTTACGGAACATTCCCGAAATTCAAACTGCGAGTGATGTTTTTGTTTAAGAATTTACAGCTTGTACAGCTATAGGTCTACCAGAATCTCATGGCATTTTTTATTTTTTTTAATTGTGATTTTCATATGGCAATGTCAATTGTCAGCTGTCAAATCAAAGTACTTGATGTGTCAACCGCTGCTGAAATTTTTTGATATTATCTTGAAAATTTGTTATTTTTGTGAAAATGTCGAAAAACCCACTTCGATCTCAAGCGAGACTTATTGTTTTCAATGTGTATCATAAAATAAGGGAAGAAAAAGGCGTAAATCAAACGCAATCTTTGATTTTAAAGTGCGTCGTAGAGTGGACTGGTAAGTTGGACTGACTTGTCTTGATACTTTTAGTTAATTTTATATTTTTCTTACTTAATTTTTATTTCTTGTCATTACTATTATATGGTAAATCGTAGGTCAGGGCACATCGAATGATGGCCGGAAGGAAATGGCAACAGTAATGTAACTGTTACTAATTCTTCGTAAGTAATAATCTGCGCCCTGCAGTGGGACGTGTATATAGACGGGAGTTTTTGGCGGGATTTTGTCGAGTGAAGTTCAGTGGCTGTTAATATTATTTGCAAATTTATTCCTAGTGGATATTGTGATATATTATTGGTGTAGTTTTGTGTCTCAACTGTCTACGCAACTGGAAAATTTGTAAAATCATTGACAGAAGCGATCTCGGGATAGTGTAGCGGAGTATTTTATTGTAGTATTGACTGCCTCTGCAAAGCTTACTGGAAAGACAGATTCGATACAATTTGCTGCCAAATTGCTCCAAAAAACATTAGACTCTGTTACATCCGCACTAGGTATATAATTTCCACAAAATTAAAAATTCTTAAAGTTATAACCAAACTTTGATTGCTTTTTAGTTTAGTTTTATAGAGATTAGTGGCCAGTAGAATGATGTGCCGGTATTATTTTATTATGAACCTCTTTTTATCATGCACAAGTTACGGTAATCAAGTGAAGTGATAGGTCACCATCGTGTAGTCAAGTGTAGCAACGTAAATAGGTCAATATAATAAGCTCTCAAGTTTTCATTTGGCTGCTATAACAAATTTTTATCTAAGTTATTTCCTAAGCAATTTGTTACATATGTGATGCGATGATAACTAAATGTATGGTTTGTATGATACACCAATTAATCTCACGGCAGGAGAGCTGGTAACTTTAGTCAGAGATTACAGTATCATCATATCCTCATCATCATATCAGCCGAAAGACGTCCACTGCTGGACATAGGCCTCTCCCAAGCGTTGCCACATTGACCGGTCCCGTGCATCTCGTAACCAGCGGATCCCCGCAACTTTCACCAGGTCATCGGTCCACCTGGTGGGAGGCCTTCCAACGCAACGTCTTCCGGTTCGCGGTCGCCATTCCAGAACCTTTCTGCCCCATGGGCCATCCGTTCTGCGAGCAATGTGCACAGTATATGTGATGTTAATTCCTGCATCCAATATTTTTCTGCAGTTGGTAACAATCTAACTACAACTTTCGCAGAGGATGACCGTCTCAATGTTTACGATACAACTTTACGAGAAATGGACGAGGTCACTCTAAATCTGTTCCATAGTTCTGCGAGACATTTAATAGCTCAGCAAAACTAAAGCTTAGGTCAGTGACCGACTCATCCACGGCAGCTTATCTTACGACTTGGTCTAGATTCCTATTGGTATAATTTATCATTCAGACTATTTCCAAATATGTTAGTCGTTCCTATAATCTTTGATGAGGTATATCTGAACTGTGTTGGATTTGGATTAATACTGTGCCCATGTTATGAGGTCATTTACCGACCTTCATATAATAGCATAGTACATATCTATTATAGGATTAAGAGGTTTCTAGCCTATCTGTACTTGAAATGTTACTGCCAATTTTTATAGTAAATCAAAAAAAGCCCAACATAATATTATCTTTTATTACGCTGTTTTAAATGAAATCCCAGATAAAATCAAGCAGCATGTCATGTTGTACGTGAAGATGTAGACTTTACACTATATTATAGAGCTGCAGTTTTGTTACAAACAAACTATTAGAGGCACATTTATTTCATCATATATCAGCTGAAAGACGTCCACTGCTGGACATAGGCCTCCCTCAAGCGTCGCCACATTGACCGGTCCCGTGCATCTCGTAACCAGCGGATCCCCGCAACCTTAAAAAGGTCAACGGTCCACATCGTACGAGGCCATCCAACGCATCGTCTTCCGGTTCGCGGTCGCCATTCATGAGTTTTTCAGCTCCATCGGCCATTCGTTCTGTGTGCAATGTAACTTACCGACCGCTACTTAAGTTTCACAATTCTTCGGGCTATGTCGGTAGCTTTGGTTCTCCTGCAGATATCCTCATTTCTGATGCGATCACACAAGGAAACTCCGAGCATAGCCCTCTCCATTGCCCTTTGGATGAATTTAATCTTTCTGATGGGGCCCATTGTGAGCGGGCACGTCTCGGTCCCATTGATTATCACTGGCAACACACACTGGTCATAGGCTTTTGTCTTGAGACACTGCTGTAAATTGGACGAGAAGATACCGTGTAACTTCCCAGTAGACGCCCAGCCGAGTCGGATTCGACGGTTTGACCTCTTTCTCGAAGTTGAGCTTCAATAATTCAAAAGAATAACAATTTGTACCCGTCGTTTGCTGGATTCCTTTTTTGTCGACTTCTGTGTGTTTGAATATGCCCTTTTTTAGACGAAAAGCGAAGGGCTTTTCGTCTAAAAAAGGGCACATTCTAGCTGCACAAAGTGCCACAGTTTCACTGAACCCAAATTTTGTGAGCTCGATTGTCAAAATATATGCTGTCGATGAATTAGACTAACATGGAAAAAGAAAACTTTACTAAGGTGTTTCAGAAATCAAAAATTAGGAAAGTAACCGATCTCGATAGAATCACTATCAGGTAAAAATTAACCGCACAACAGACTATTAATAAAACCGCGTCATCAGTAGATACGAGAACAAAAACCTATATATACCAATTATTTTTAAAGTAAGTGGCAGAATGAAATATTGAACTAAAAACAAAATTAATTTAAATTTCACATCTCAGTTAAGTAACATCACTTACACAATACATGATAAGGGTCGATATATTCAATTAGGTTCCCGCCGTTTCTTCAAAGTAAATAAACTGTTATTATAATGATGGGGAACTCTCGCAAGTTGCATTATTACTATGCATTATTACTGCACTCTAATAGGTTACAAACGTTGCTTTTCATACAGAAACTGAGACAGTGCGTCACCCACTTTATACCCCTTTTGCGGCCGTTTACGTGGAAACCCTCGCTTTTAATTAGCTGCCTGTATGCAACCTTGTTTACCCACTTTTGACTTGTGTGACCTCGTTTATGGCGTGGCTTTAGCAGTAAATAGCGTGTTCCAGGAACCTAGAAAGTGAGCTAGATCTTAAGGAACTTAAGTGGCTTCACCTGTTGTGAAATAGATAGCTCACACTTCTGTTGAATTTGATGTATTTTATTATATGATCTACTCTACGCAAAGTCACAATCAACAAAATTACGGTAGGTCACATAACTATCACCACTTATTTTCGTACACATCTCATTGGAAAAAAAATCAATGCGATAGTTTGCAAAGCAAAGTTGCATTACGTCAGCTAAAAACAGTTCTATGCGAATTCGAGAGTCTTTGAGAAATTTTAGGCTGTTGCGAGCGTACTTTTGGGGACTTTAAAAACTTGAAATAATCCTTTAAAGTTGGTTATCTTGTAATCTAGGGTTTGATATTATGTACATAGCTTCGAAATAAGCTTTGTTTGGCAATACCTTTGTATCGATTCTTTTACCGATTGTTTTGTGATTGTGTGAACATTGTAGGCTGTCTAGATTTCTAGATGCTTGTTAACATTTGTTAACTTGTTTTTCTTGTTAACATTTGTTAACTTGTTTTTCTCTTTCTTTTTTAATCCCCGCCGGAAAAGTGTTATAAGTTTCACGTGTGTTGCTGTGTATCTGTGTGTCTGTCTTTGGCATCATAGCGCCTAAACGGATAAACCGATATAAATATTGTTTTTTTTGTTTGAAAGGTGATTTTGTCGAAAGTGTTTTTAGCTATCTTTGAATAAAATCGGTTTAGCCGTTCAAAAGTTATGGGCGTTTTACTGTTTCGGGTCGGGGTTTTTTTTTTAAATTCTGAAATTTTACTTGTTTTCTTTTGTTTACATAATATATAATCTTTTTTTTTAGTTTCTTACGACTTATTGTCAGGGTTAAGTTATCCCCCATATCTAGGTACTAATGCTGTAATATGAAAATATTGTAAAACCAAACCAGTTTTTAAAAGCGTAACCGTGCAGTTTCATGCCGGTTCTTCTCCATTGGAAACGACCAACCCGAACCGTGCACCTTATGTCAACGTTTTATAAGCGCCTATGTAGGCCTATGTGCAATAAAAAAAAATAGATTGATTCAATAAGATACCCACATATATATATAACCACCTACATAGGGACAACTTTCAATATGATAACTCTATCGTATTATGCTAAAGTAAGTATTACGTTGAAAGTTCCATTTTCATTTCTTGAGCCGGGCAAGGCATTCGATATTAACCTAATAACATAATGCCAAACTTAGCCAGACGTTCAGTTGAACATTTCCAATTAGGTACAGCCACAGACTGGAATATTGCCAGACGAGTAGTAGTGGTATCTTTCAAAATATGTATAACATTGTAATGCGGTCAAATATGTTACTATCTGTGTCTCAACGGCAAGATATAACATTAATTATATTTACCAACTTCTCTGGTGCATTCCATGAAATTGATTGGTACATGGCAACATAGTGATTCCCAAAATAGAATACTTCCTGGTACTGATATAATGTAGTGTCAGTTCACAAACCTATGAAAAGCAAAAATAAAAAGAACAGAGGTTTACCGATGTGGGTCGCTAACCATTCCGTTACCATGCCGCCCGAAATAGTTATCTGAAATAGTTTTCAGCAGTAACCCAGAGGCACAAAAACGGAACAACATTTTACAACGAACACATACAGGGTGGCTATCGGTTTTCCCATGGATTCGTTCATTGTTTACGAACTACTGGTAAAATGGTCACCCCATTTTATAGGCACAACTTTCAACTTTCACATTGATTTTCTCAGATGTTTTGTATGCAAGCTGTTATTAAAGCATTATTAAATTGCGAGTCACGTTATATTTTACCAAATAAGAATGCTTAAAATTTGTGAAAACATGTGAATTATTTGTAAAATAGAAAAAAGAAGGCGATTTCTATTTTCCTTGAAACTGAGTCAAAAGAAATTAGAGAGGGGTGAATAGAAAAAAAAACAAATACAAGACCAAAGCCAATGAGGATAGAAAATATCAAAATTTAACATTTTATTTGAAAATCGCTTAAAACACTTTACATTTTCTAAATTAGTCCGCGATTGACAATCCTGAAAATTATGTTTCTATAGACCCCTTTCTCGTTTTTATTAACCCCTCACTCGTATCTATTTACCCCTTTCTTCGTGTCTATTGACCCTAAAGGCGTTTCCATTAACCCCCCATGCGTATCTATTCACCTCGAATACAGGCAAAAAGTACATTTGTCCTGATTTTACCAGAAATACGAACAAAAGCACTAAATATTTATACTTTCTTTACTATCCAATTATATAAATTTTGAAGGAGATAAAACTGAAGAATGATATGTTTGATAAAAGTTTTAGACAGCCTATATACTAGCACATACAGACGTTTCTTTATATCAATAAACGTAACGTAATTTGGGCTTAGCCAGTATAATGGAAAAATATTGCCGTTTAATAAATTGTACACCCAAATAAAACATTCGATCTTGTACCCGAATCCAGTCACACAGGATTTAAATTGGAAACTAATTAATTCAAGAAAATTTATGCAAAAAGTCTAAGAACGAAATGAAACTTCAACTGTAACCATAAGTACAAATAATGCAAATGAAAGCGATTCTCGTTAGTCGAGTTCGAACCTCCGGCACAGTGTACTCCAAGGCGCCATTTCGAGGAAAATTGGAAGGGTGTGGTGACTTCAGGCTTTAATTTTCGCTGTGTATTTAATATGGACGTTTTCCGTATTAAAATCTGTTTATAATTTGAAGTGCTGCCTGCATCGTGATGATGCTGGCGGAATATTTTTATGATACCTAATTATTTACTGGTTGCTTAAACAAGAAATATTTCGTTTTAATTTCACTCAATGAAGTCCAAATTTCAATAACAATCGTATAAAAAAAGATGAAAAACTTCAATAGCATTGTCACCAACCGACCTCTTTCATCTCGCTCCACATGAATACTGCCAGTTTTTTTTAATTAGAGGAGCATTTCTTCAGCGCGGCCTTTTCCGTGCTTCTGCATATTGTATGAATATCATGATAAATGCGCTGCATGAGACGAGGGAGCGATAGTATAAAAGATTGTATGCAACAGTGCCATATTCAAACTGTGGGTACATACATGAAATGATCTTAAAATGTTTGCTAATGAAGTGGCGAGTCATCGCAGCACTCGTAGCTAAATACAAAGATGAGTCTTTGAACTCGGCAGCAGTTCCCGTTAGTAAGTACAGATGTGAATCTGTAATAAAAATGTAGTTATATGGGTAACTAGCTTCTGCCAGCGGTTTCGCCCGCGCAAAAGCCAAAAATTATCCCGAGGGAACACATTCCCGGGATAAGAAATCCTATGTGCTATTCCTGACTACCTTACTAAACCCTACTGACCAAATTTCATTCAGAACTATTCAGCCGTTTGGGCGTGATTGAGTAACAAAGACACATCCACACATACATCCAATCAAACTTTCACAGGTATAATATTAGTAGGATTGCTTGTTCTTTTTTCAGTTTGTGTGACTACGCTATAGTTCTCGTAATATATCACAAGACATCGAAGTTTGCAAACTACATGTAAATTGCTAGCCCTCCTTATCTATCTTGTTTAAGTGTTCAGCGTTGAAAGTCTTCCATATAAATTTTCCCATAAGTCATATTGTTTCTTTACAACTTAAATTTTTGCAGAAATGCGTGATATATTTTTTGTAAAATTGGACGACAGCCGCCGAGAAAGTAATGATGACAAATTGTGTTTAACCCAGATGTTGATTAATGCGTCTCAAGACTTTCCCGCGTTGCTATAACTCTTGTTTTAAACATCGGAAGTGTTACACATAATTTCCAAAAATCTTGCTAAAAACTTCACAAGTGACTCTTAAAAAACTGAAAGTTAATAACAAAGTTCACACAAACCACTGTTGAACATGGGCAAATATTTATCAACTCAGAACAGATTTTGCATCCATTATGCTCAAGAAACTTTTCAAATACGACGGGATTAGTCGCACACCTAATAACAATGTAGTTAATAACATTAAACCCGATTTAATCCTCTCACAACTTACGTAGTGTTTTAGGCAACTGGGCTTATCCCAGTTATAAACGACCATTTGTGCCTATTGGCCTTATTTGTTCTGTCGCCTGCTTGATATGAAGGGAAGTGAAAATTTGTATTTTCCCACTCCTCCGTTATTCTTTTGTGATTAATTTCGTTGCGGGATCCAAGACAGTTAAATTCATTCCACGGGACTTCGTCGAGCTTCATGGCCTCGGCGCTTTTCTTGTGGTCGCCACTGTTGATTCTGGCTTTCAGGAGTTGCAGTGGTTTGGGAATAGTGCGGTGGGATTGTCACGTAGTGTTTTTGTGGTAATATAGGTAAATACCAATAATCAAGCGGATCAGCATTAATTTACAAATACTTTTGTAAATTGTTGGTTTTGTTCTTGGTTTCAGTAGATTAAACGACTCAAAGGAATGTAAAAAGACAGAAGTAGAAATATACAGATAAACATTTATATTTTTAATAAAAATTAATGTAAATTCTTGTTTCGATAAAATGCTTTCCATTAATTCGAAAGTGTTACGATTAACGAGTAATAAATAGTATTAACCCAAACAATTGCCTTTAAGTGGTTTGATATTTATTGGTAATTGTATCACTTTTTTATTATTTAAACAATAAAAAGTGGAACAAAAACCGCTCAACAATCACCGAAAGATTCACAACTTTCAACCGAGGATCGTTAAACTTGGAATAAATGTGAATATAATTTTAAACTTTGATCAATTTAATCCGATACTCTTCCGCTTCCGAAACCATTTCTCACTCCACAATTTAATTTGGGGAACGCAAAATCTATGTAATTAATGATAATGAAGAGGCAATGTTGATATTAGAAAATGATAAGTACTAAATTATGGTTATTTTTCGTAGGCATCGAAAAAAAGTCGAAAAGTAGCATTACATTTTTTGATACCATTCATGTTACGTATACAGCTAAAGCATTTACTAGCGTAGAGGTTGCGTAATTACTTTTGTTCATCATCTCATTTTGCTAAACAAACGTACAATTGCAGGCTTCTGCAAAGATCCTGCAAAAGGTATGAAATTTTAATGAAGAAATAGACACAGTGAATTAAACTTCGCTAGTCTATTAATTGAACGTGCCTCTGCCTCGGGGAGCAATAGCGTCTCGTTTGAGACACGGAATTGTACTTTTAATTTATTCTGCGCTATTTCTTTAAGTGGTATTTATACATATTCGATTGTGTCCTAATTGACCTTAAATTAAATGATTACTTAATAGAAACAACACAAGTAATCATATTGAAAAAACGGAATCATAGAAGAAGCAAGATTTAACAGAAAATTCTACGTTATCTATTCACCTCTAAAATACTGAAGCAATTAGTAAAACAATTTGCCAAGAAGATCTAATAATTAGTAAATCCACATTAAACAGTACGACATGAACTCGAAGAGGTTAATTTCATGTATTCATTAGCAAGAGGCATTCGTACGATACGATTCTCCAGACGGTGTGGCTTGATGACGACGCAGAGAAGCGTGTGTTGGTATTACAGACTTAATTTTGTTTTAGGAAAATTAGATAGCTTGGGGCTTCGTCACAGATAATACATGGAAAGGAGTGATCATATTTTGAAACTGTTATGGATGTCATAGTCAATTCCCGAAAAGTTATCGTCAGCTAACTAAAATTTGTATGAGTGATACAATTTTTAAAATAACGGTATCAATTCTCAACTAAAGATTTTACCTAACACGCAGGCAGCCGTTTTATTTCCATCACAAACCGTTTCGATTTCGATTACAACCAAAACCTTCAACTGTAAAATTTGCTGAATAGTTCACAGTAAACCAATGCGTGCTTTAATAGGTTCTAAAATGTTGATTTACTTTATTCTATCTACAAGAAGAAGTTAAAGCTCAGTAGAACTACGTTTATAATTATCATCTCTGACATTCCAGGACTGATCAAATACGAAATTATTATTGTGTACATAACTGAACTGAAGTTATTATTACAGATTGCCCTGAAATGTTGGGCAAGTCCGACGAATTTCTTAAATGTTACTAAATAATTTTACAATCTAAGTCGTATTTTCCTTGGGACTTAGTAAATTATACTTGAATTGATTTTAAGCATAATATTTTCGTTTACGAAGGCGTTTGTATTTGCGTTTCTCTTTTAATTAGCTTACCACGGACATACTCAGGAATATGGACTTTTTAAAATTTTAATAAACCGTTCAGGTGGGTTATTTAAGTTATCATTTATAAGCGCATAACATGTGTAAATTTAACACATAACTTGTGCTCTAAATCTAACACGTGGATGAGCAAAAACGCAATTGAGACTCAACGCGTCGCGTTTGTGGGCATCGTGTCCTAGCGCAATATAAACAGCGCGCATTATGCTGACCCACACTCGGTGACCGGCGCGATGATCACGAGCACGAGCTACAATTTCCATATCATTACAAAAGCCGCACATTTGAATTTTATTGATACTGTGTAATGGCGCTGTATGTCATCTATCACTGTAGATATAGCTACGTTGTGTGGAAATGTTTTAGAGCTTTTGCACGGAACACACATTCTGAAATGTTACCAGATTGGTAATTAGTCAACGTGATTTAATTTGCATTCATTCTTTGTTTACAATAGTAAATTAAACGCGATCAAAACATCGTGTACTAAAATAGTATCTCTATAAATATTGTACGCCTGGCGTCCGTCCAATCTGCATTGTGACCTCACCGCGGTTGTGTTAGGACGATGAGATACATTGAGGCTGTTCGTAGGAACAGAGCTTTGTCAATGTGTATGAGAACGTAAAACGCGTACAAGTAGGTATGTAAAAGTAATGAAAATGCACTGGATGTTGCTGGAAAGCTAATTTAGCAATTAAAATACAAATTTTGACGGCAAACTCATAGCAAAGAAACTCACTATTTTACGTGGTATATAATCCGTTTAAAATGATCGAATCTAGCACAAATTCAGTTCGAGAAACGATAATTAAAAGTTCCGCTATACAAAAACTTCGTCGAATCAGCTTTGTTCTGCATTTTGAAATGGCCGCCACCTCGCCATAGATTTGCATAAAGTTCTCGAATGGACTTAATAAATAGAGGCAAAATAGCTTTAATTCGTCCTACAGTAGTACGACGCTGCTAATAGAATGACTGTACAAAGCCAGACTCCAGTTACAACGTTTAACAGACTTTTTCTCACGGTAACCTATTCACTCTTGACTTAAATACGACTAGGTTATAGCTATCGCAAAACAAAGACTCCAGCAGGTAATACCACTCATGAGCAGTATAATAAAAGTGTTCTCAAAACGTTTTGAGCGTATGGGTGGGATGTCCACCATGAAGCGATGGCGCATCGCCGTACCTCTTGTAGTCCGATGATAAAACATACCTAACATAAATATAACATACCTTACCACAAGTCTTTTTCGATGGTGTTAGGCAAAAACTAAAGAAAGCTATGATCCTTACATCTCTGGTCCTATTGCTTCGCTATGTTCATTCATCTTGTCATACGCATGCATGGCATTTCTACGAAAAATCACAATAGGCTCTTTGTAGTATTTAGATACAAGTACCTCCTTTAATTTCTCCTATAACATTGTTCTACACGCAGGCGTACCTTCGTGCCGAACTGTCAAAATCGCCAATAAGTCTCGTAAAGCAAAAAAAGCAAGATTAATTGGAACAATGTTCGCGTGTCAGGCGTGCAGCGAATAATTTATGAAATTCATTATGGCTTCCAACAGCGCCGCACTACGCCGTCTTATTGTTACCTCCAATTAAATATAGACTAGGTTGAATTAGATCGTGCAATTCTGTCGCACACTCCCCGAATTGTAACCGATAAAAAACCGACAAGCTGGCAACTCGGCGACGATGTTCAAGGCTCTGCAGCCTTGAATTGACCAGTACCTCATTGTCGATGAGCCTCTTGGCCCGCTTTTCGATCGACTATAGTGCATCAAGCTGGTATTTAGAAGATCCGTCCCAGATAAACTTTCTCGTAAGAAACTGAGTTAGTTACTTAGTTATTGTCAGTGATTCAATCTGTGCAAGCCTTTGCCCGAATTTATTGGGGTTGGCTTCCAGTCAAACCGGATTCAGCCGAGTACCAGAATTTAACATGAAGCGTTTGCCTATCCTCCACAACCCAGTCATCTTTAGTTTTCGAGTAAGGATGTGGCCGCCTCTGGTTTCAGAGTAATTAAGCCGCCTCTGGGAACACCACAGGCCTCTGACTTAGCTATATCAGACTTACATTAACTATATAAGTCCAGGTTTCCTCACGATGTTTTCCTTCACCGTTGCCTGTGATGTTCAAGATAAATTTAGAAAGTCAACATACATATGAATTTGAAAAATTCACATTGGTTTTTGCCCATATTTGAACCCACTACCTCAAGCACGAGAGGCGAGGTCTTAGTCAATGGGCCACCACGACATCTACACAACCTAGTACCTAGACAATACAATTCGTCTTGGCAAGACTGGTCATATTTTCCGACTTCTAATTATCCGTAACGACATAATTGTGAAACATCTGTTAGTGACCAAAGAAAGATCGCTTTAAGGATTCAAATAATAACATATTATCCTTAACTTTGTATACTGGAAGGTGTGTTTCACTAAGCTTATATGGGACGTGTTGTCCTTACGAAGTCTAACGGAACAAAGACCAACTAGGAATTTTATTCAAATGTTGTCAAAGACAGTGTTGAAATAGGATTGATTTGTTTTTGTTAACATCCAACAACATCAATCAATCTGCCTAGCCTTTTCCCAATTATGTTGGGGTCGGCTTCCAATCTTACCGGATTCAGCTGAGTATCAGTGTTTTACATGGAGCGACTGCCTATCTGACCCTCACAACCCAGTAACTATGTAGCACGGTACTATAAAGTGGTGGTCCTAAAACCATAGAGTGAATTTTCACCTCGTGATAGTTGTCAACAATGTGAATTCCGCTAGGGAACACATTTAGTGATATTCTCGATGTTTTAAAGCGGGTGGATAGAGTAGTGACACGGATTCGATGAACACGAGCTGTGTCAGTTGTCACAACTGCGAGTCTCTTACAGTGTTCGGTACCTACCTACTTGATGACGACATTACATGTGTTTTGAACGTACACAATATTAGATTCTATTAGCCTATAATGTGATAAGAATTGAATCTTATTAAAAAGTTAGATACAAATTATATTTTTGAACAAAACACCCTGTTACAAACTAATTTCATATAAATATGTACTTGAAATACTAACCTGAGAACAACACTTCAGATCTTATAAAATATCTGGAATCTATTTAAATGGATTCTAATTACGTTCATGTTGATTACTTCAGCTTGAAAAGAAAACAAACAAATACTGTTTTAATAAAACAAAACACTGTGCTAAGACCACTGTCTGTGTTACTTCCAACTCCGATAAGGTAAATTTTGAGAAATTTTACATCTCATTTTTCAAAAGGCGATTATGATAGTTAAATCGGGAACTATTGTTAAAACTTACCAACAACTGTAAAACTATGCGGGATGCCATTTTATGTGGTGTTTATTTGTAAGATGCTAGCAATGGATAGTTGACAAAATAAATATATTTAGTCCGTCAGTTAGATAACCTTAAAATATTGGACATGTATATTTTCTATTTCCACGTAAACAAGCAATTACGACAATACAGTGCGTTGCATTATCTTGTGACGTCACAGTGTGCTCCACTTTATGCTGATAAAGTGACGTCACAAGCCCCCACTCCTGAACTTTGATGCGCTTTATCTTTGTCAATTTGTATTCATTTAATAAAGCAAAAAATACGGGTCCAATATTATTTGATAATCTCACTGACAGACTAAATAGAATTATCATTTTTCTACCCAGGAAACACCCCTATTGAGATGCTAACTTCACAAACGTGCTAATCTGAGCGCGTCAGAAGCAAACATGTGTAAATTCATTTATTATTGGAAAATATTGAACCTACCCCCATGGGAAAAAGGCGTGAGTTTATGTATGTATGTATATTAAAAACATTTTACTTATTTATTGAAAAGTTAACAAATTATTTGTTTTGTTTCGTGAAAAATATAATGATATTGATTGCTGCAATCAGTTTGATGTGCTCGTAGATATTTTTCATCAGTAGTTTATGATCACTTTTTCCACCTGATGGTAAGCGATGATGTCGTCGACGGTGAAGTAACCTAATTCACTCTTAACTTAAAGACCCCCAGGTAGCTATCGGGGAACACAGACACGTATCCCTGTACTATTCACATGATGGCGTACTAAATAACGTTTACCTGTTCCTATCGAGCAGCAGCACTTAACGCTCACTGCATACTGTATTCCTTCGCCTGAAGCCTTCGGTCTGAGCTCCGCCGCACCAATCTCGTCTTGTACCAGCTGTTTATATTATCGTTTTTCTAAATTAGCTACGTGTGTAGAATTTTTTGTTTCGTGTTTAGCATGTTACCTGTTTAACGAGATTTTCTTTTCGTTCCAAAATCGCAATAATGCATAACATGGCCCTGTGTTGTTCGAGGTTCAATTTATCGCAGATTACCAGCTTATTCAGCGTTTGTAAGGATTTAATTATTTTGTTGGAATAATAAACAATCCAATGATAATTTCGTTTGCATTCTGGTTCTGTAAACGGTTATCGAAAACCAACACAGCTGTTTACGTCCTTTGAGGAAAATTCTTTCAGAACGGGTAGTCGGGGTTATTATTATGTGCATGACTAATTTCGTAATCTGTAGTATCCTATATACATAGTTAATAGTAACTTTTAACTATACATGACTCACTGTTTTTGTAAAAACTTAACTCTATAAACGAGCATGAGTCCTGGCAGGCGGCGATGTAAATAATAACAGAATAATGCATGAAACACCTCGCTCATAAAAAAAACAAAACATTGTAAAAACGGTCATCATGTTAACGCCAACTTGTCTCATTATAATAATGTCTCGCTGAATAATACAATAGGTACGTATTACCATCACATCGTTCGTTCTTATAGACGTACTATGTAGGTAGATAGCCACGTCAGAATGTGCAAGTACCTACGTAGATATTAAACACATAAGTTTCTGCCTGGATAAACAACCTAAACAAATATGCGGAGTATATTTGCGATCCTAAGAACCATTGTTCACATACCTATATAAATATTTTGAGTTTATTACAACTGATATATAATCCCTGTTATGTAACGGTAGTTGTATGTCTATGTATTCAGAGGATTAAAGTAATGTGAATGTACATCTATTGTCTCGCAATCTCCGGCAGGATCCTGTGTTACAAACAACCACAATCCAGTCTTCTCTAGTTTGTGGTTATCGGATACAATCGGAACAGCATTAGACCTGTATTGGGGAAATGTATACCGAACATACAATACCGTCCGTATGAACTGATAAACTGTTAATGCCCAATAATACACAAAACAACAGAGGATCTCTACAGGTAACGGTTTATAATATTGAAAGATTTATGGCCAATAACATCATTTTGCTGACTTATGAAACAAAACATTTCTGGTAACATAAATAAATATGAACTTGTCAGCAGGTTTTAGTACTCCTTTATTTTTTCGTTGATATAATATAATGTCGCTTCCAAACACATAAAGTTTGAAATGCAGGTTTTAGCACGCCTGTATATTTTCGACGATATAATAAAAATTATGTTATATGTAGCTTCCAAACACGTACAGTTTGAAAACCTAACTATATGACCACAAATGCAGCATAAATTGCAGTCAATGAAAAGTCTGGAACACACTTTCAGTATCTTCCATACGACACTATGTGATGAGGCGACAGCGGTATAAAGATAATAAACACCTAATTAAGATCACATAAAAGAATTTGTTAAGCAGTGGACTGTGATACAAATAAATAATGCATACCTATTGCTACAACCGTAGATACTATTTCTAGTACCTGCTAATACGTCGGTCAAGATGAAAACAGTAGTAATGTTTATAAACACTGCAACACGTGTTTGCAACAATTACACTCAGATCGCTGAGCGCGACAGCTGTTTTATGTTCTGAAGAACTTTGTGAACGACTCGTAAAATAAAATTGATGATACCTACATACATACACTATGCCATAAATGTTGAATACAATCATGTCACCAGCTCGAGGAACACGACCAAATAATTGTGTAGAATAAATAGCTATTTCAAACATATACAATTCGGCAAGGTAAAGGGTTTTGACGCGATCAATCGACTAATCGATGCGAGATGAAAGACGCGATGTGAATTTATGTCTATGTGATTGGTCGACTGAGGGCGGTTAAACCATTTGCCTTGCCGAATTGACTTATGCAATTAGGCTACTGTTTGCTTCGATGGCTCATTTATCTTTATTCAATTACTGCATTATTAAACAGAATAGACTTAAAGTTGCTGAAAACTGTTCCCACTACTATTTATTGAATGCCCAATGATACACAAAACAACAGAGGATCCCTACAGGTAAGGGTTTATAATATTGAAAGATTTATGGCCAATAACATCATTTTACTGACTACTGAAGCAAAAAAATTCTGGTTATATTAATAAATATGAACTTCCCAGCAGTTTATAGTATGGCTTTATTTATAGGCAATGTAATATATATACGATTACAATCATGTCATCATTAACACGTGGATCACTGACGTTTACGACCAAATCATTGTGTAGAACAAATAGCTATTTCATACATCACGCGATCAATCGACCAATCGATGCGAGATGAAAGACGCGATGTGGATTTCCGTCTATGTGATTGGTCGATTGATGGCAGTCAAAACCTTTGCCTTGCCGAATTCACTTATGCAGTTACACAGATGTTTGCTTTGATGGCTCATTTATCTTTATTCAATTACTGCATCACTAAACAGAATAGACTATACGTAGCTAAACACTGTTCTCAGTACTATTACATTTAAGATAAGATCGAATATCCTTTGTTTTAAATGTGATTATAAGTTAAGGTTTCCGAAATGGTTGGTTTGTTTATATTTTCATGTTATAATTTCAACAAACTTGCTTTCGAAGTGTTGATTTTTTTGATCTTATAACGTAGGCATAAAGTTACTTCAAATATTTCTCAAAGAAAGTTCCTGGTAGTCTCATTTATTAAACAAGGTCTAGTTAGTGAAGTCTGACCTTATTAATTACATTGGCACCCCACGTAAGTCTAGCTAGCTAGACCGTAGTTAACCTTCGGGTGGTCGTGAGAGAATGTCCAGAGGAAATTAGTTCGCGTTGACCCGAGAAAATACAAACGTCCTAACGGCTTTTATAGATGTCGAGGTCAAATGGCTTCAAGTCGCAGGGAAAATGTTGTAGGCACCTTAAAATTCATACTTTAGTTGAACCATCGAGTCAATATCTATTATATTTATCACAAGGACGATTAGCTAGTTAGGGATTACGTAACTAAACATATTCTATGTATGTATAACCTTCTCCAGAAACCTTTCTCAAACCACCGACGTGTTCCAACTACACTGTGTCTAATATCTAACAGAGATCTGTCAGCTATTTGAATCTTGAAGCAACTTCTGTGGCGTGATTAGTCTATTTAAACACTTAGTAATTAGTTTCCGCGTAGGTGGCTAATGCTTGCGCCTGATTTGCTGTCGGCACTTAATTTGCGCCTACTAATAACAGCGACGTAGTAATAATTTCAGATCTCAATTAACAATTTTAAGAGAATAGTTCGCATAATAATAATTTTTGCGATTGACCCCTATACATTTTGGTGTTAATACCATTAATACCATTTAGGACTTTTTGACAATTGTTACCGTTATAGCTCGTACTTAGTGTAACCCGAAGTGTTTCAGATCCATCAATAGTAGAGAGTAATCTTAAGTTCAGTTTTTTTTTCCGATGCAAGTTCCACAGAATCTGCTTGGGTCACTCCAGTGAAATAATAATAGTATCTACCGCACGTTGATTGTATTGGATATATTCCCAGAAGCATGATAGATCATTTAAGGAAATATGTTCAATTATACTTTAGATACCTTTTATTGCGCAGAATATAAATTTATGCGCAGTATCTATTATTCGATTAAATATTTGATCAAAGGCAGTAAGCATCTGTCAGATTATTTTATCAGAAACGAAACCTGGTGAAATGCTTTCGTTTTCTAGATTATAGTGGTATAAACAGACGCATTTGAAATGGCCTTTGTTTACCATGAACGGATATCGTATCGTACTCGTATCTAGACGAGTAGGTACTAATAGCCTGCGAACCTTGACAATGTATTATTAGCTCTGGACACAAAACATCTATCGAG
Organism: Orthosia gothica; assembly: GCA_949775005.1. NCBI lineage: Eukaryota > Metazoa > Arthropoda > Insecta > Lepidoptera > Noctuidae > Orthosia > Orthosia gothica. Next base: position 11,419,258 of record OX459053.1, on the reverse strand, counting down.
TTAGAACGCGTACAATGCTTGTTTCGTTAGCTAACTGATGTTATTGTTCTAAACAGAGCAGTCGTGTAATAAAGACAGTGCTGTGTTACCGAACAAGCTACTCTATTTATGTACAACAGATGATTGATCATTCGTGCTGAATGATGTTGATATTATTATACAGTTGTAGAATGGCATTGTCGTAAGCGTAGGTAGATTGGTAAGTGGATTGTACTCATAAATGTATGAAGTATCCGTATAGCGTCATAACACTTACTGCAAGGACGACTCTGTCGAGTCATCGAGTGCTTTGCAAGTCATTACTACACACATCTAGCCTTACCTCACATAAAACATGTATCGCGCAATGAATTGTAAAATTTATGATTTCAGGCTGCAGTAGGGTAGATTTCCAGTACAAAATATGAATTTTAATCTTGATTAAATAGTAATGAAGAAATAATTTATTTTTGCAAAAGACCTAGCCTAGATAACATCATTGTTTTCATTACAAAAATGGGCAAGGATCTTACACATAATAAGACAAACTAGGAAAATCCTGTAGATATCTTGAAGAAAAATTGACTTACATTTTAATCACCAGTGATTTTTACTCCTGATGAACAAAGAACATTCCAGTGTATCACTCACTCTACACTTTATTTCCGCACATTAACACTCGACATCATATTCGCACTTGAGATCACGAGAACAACTGACACAGAGCACACGTCCACTCACTACGGCAGCGGCCAGAGTACTGAGAGTACTGAAGCTTTGATGCTGTGAAAGTGAAAATCAGGGCAGGTTTTCCCTCGCGGTGCCTACACTTAACTCTCGCAACTTAACAAGCTGACACTTGAAGAGAGCATTTGTACTTTTTAAGGCGCTTATCACCGCACGATTTATTCTAGTTGCAAGTTCATTGCCACTCAATTTGATATAGTCGTGGGTAAAAGAGTCGTATAAAAAACTAAGTTTGCTCAAATTCGTGCAAATAACGTGCGTTTGACCTGAGGCCTTGACGATGAACCTTAAAGTATTGTTCAAGGTTGAGCAAATATGAGTCTTATAAAAATCGTTGTTATAAATACGCATCGCTACTGTGGTAAATGGTTGATATAGCTTAACTTGAGGTAGGTACCAAGTTCTAAAGAGAAAATGAAAATGTTGATAAGCAAAATTTTATTAGTAATTCGCATGTGTACCAGAGAGTGAAAAGCTTATACTGAATGATATCAAATCTCTGAATCAAAGCCTATATTGAGTCATGTAACAAGTCCAAGACAATTTTGTCATCATCAGTCTTAATAAAAAAGTTTATTCAAAAAATCAAAAAACCCGACTGCTTAAAAAGCGAACTAAAAAGACATAAACAAGAAGAAAATCATGCTGTGCAGTCGGTGTTCAAATTGGGGACATTAAAACAAGTAAGTGTTATATTTTTGAAATCACCTTTTAAAACCCTTTATTTTCTCACGATGGGGTTGGAAAAATTGGGACCCACAATATGGCACCCAAAAGCAGCCATTTTTCTTTTTTCCAATTTAAATGCCAGTGAACTTGCAAGGTAAAGACGAATCGATTGACGTAAGAATCATCAAAATCGGGCACCCCGTTTTGGTCTCTGGAACGCCACATAGGAACAAACATACATACATAGACTGATAAGCACTTCACCCTCCTTCGACAGTCGGATAAAAAGACATGAATTGATGAAGAAGTAAATTATAAGCTACTGGAAACGTTAGATACTTGTACATGAAATGAAATAGTAGATTTCAGGCTCGGGACTATAAACTCTATTTAAAGAAAAGAGTAAAAAAAAAATGGCTATATATAACTTTCCTGTTTTTAGAAATGCTATTTCCGTTAAATCGTTAATACAAACTCTAGTTCTACTCTTACGTACTCATATTATTACTCATCTAGTAAAAAAAGTACATATAATAGTCATGTAAACATCCAAGAACCAATTATTAAAATTGAATTTCATCTTCACCTCGCGCCGCCTCGATGTTTACGAACTTACTGAACCAAATTTAAAAGCTCACAAACTGCTAACTGAGCAAACGAAAAGTTATTACAGTTGACTGAAATAAACTTTTTGCCTAACACAATATTTCATACCTATCTCCATATTAAGTTTTCACTGCCCTCATTTTCAGGTAGTCTATAAGTTTGGCTCACCTATAATTTATCACTAACAGTGTTTTTCTTCACACAATCTTCTAAAGTTGTAGCTTCTTTGCCGAAAAAAACATCTAGAGCACATTATCCAAATCAAAAAAATCATTTATCATTAAGCAACGAAAACACTGCAAATGTTTCGCCTTTTTTGAGGGTTCTGACCTGGAAGCTACAGTGAAAAGTGTTCTTAAAAAAATCTCGTTCTAATTCACGCATCTTATATACGAATGATTTTTTTACACGCGATTTGAATGGAACTTTCGCTTGAGGATGAATAAATAAATAAATCACTGAATTTTGTTATTACAAATAACAAAAAAACATTAGTAGTGGATGCTTTAGACAAAGCTAGGACCAATGCAGAGTTATTTCTGGGTAGGTAGATTAGAAATAAACAAAGACTTAGTTGTTGTCATATTTTAGTGTTAATGAAAACGAAATCTTTATATTTATTTACTTAAACTTCATGCACAAAATATACAAAGGCAGACTTAATACCTTAGGCATTCTCTACCAGTCAATCAAGGGCGGTAAAGAGACAACATGGCAGGTGCATTGTTTTATATTTAAAAAAACAGTTACTTACACAATAAAATAGGTAAAACAAACGTTCATATATATTTAATATAATAAATACCTGCATAAATATAATTGTATATATATAATATAAGATATATATGAAGTAATATAAAAGAAGAAAGTGAGTTGGCTCTGCATTGTATTGAAAATAAATCCGCAATTTCCGCTTGTGCTTTAATAAGAACACTTTTCGCTGTAGCTTTCAAGACGATTGGGCCTGTTCTAGTTTAGACGTCTGTTTCATGCTTGTCTTAAGGCAATGTTCAATGATGACATTAATAAACTAGAAATGGCATGAGTTGTTTTTAGGTTATCGATTTTCTACCTAAGTTTAATCACCTCCCCTTAGTTCTGCATTGATTTAGCACTTATAAAGGCCAGCGTCATTTTTAATTACTCTGTTGATGATTGCCGCACTTTCTTATTTATGGAAATAGCTTCCTGGTTGTGAAAAATGTGATGTTTGTATTTGATAGATTAGAGGTAGTGTATTGATATCCCTTTCGATGTCCACTCTGCCTCTCTGCCAGCTGTCATCGGTCGCTCAAATGTCCGGTCTGCCTCTCTGCCAATTTTTGACATTTTAAGGTTGTTTTTGGCTTGAAATATGTCAGTAAGGAGGATATTCTCGACAAATCTTGGTTTCATTCGATAGTTTAATAGACAATTATGAAAAAAAAATACCCCGCTGGTCTTTGGATCCGCCCAAGACCGTAATATTTATTTTTTAAATCTGTGCACCGGGCGGTCGACATTTTTGACAGCACAAGGGGCCGTGCTCAAACTTTTTGTGATTATAAATTTAGTTTTTTTTTTTGAGTGGCTGTTGTTTTCTGCTGGAAAAACATGGAACGGTAAGCTTTGAACTGTTTTAATAGTTTTTTTTTTTGTATTTGGCCCAAATTCCAGCAGATATACGTATTTCAACGAACGCCGTCCGACATTGTTGTTTATTTTTTTCTGCGTGCGAATATTTTATTTTTTATTTCTTATTTTTGCAAATATGACTATATCAAACTGTTGTTATTTACAATGCTACGTTAATTAACAACAGAAATAATGCATTTTATTGTAGTGGTAACGAAACGAATTCGTATTAAAAAAGAACAGCCAATAACTGTCCACTCTGCCGATTTGCCTTATTTTTTTTTTTAAAAGTTTGTAATGCTCATGGAATGAAAAAATGCATGAGGAGGTGTGTTATTTTGATTGATTATTGTGAAATAGGGTGTATTCCTGTAAATAAAATTAAAACTTTATGAAATAATGGTTTATTTTTTTATTTATATCTCCTTTTATACACGAAACTGGAAAAAAAAATCACTTACACTGACTTTACACAACAATTACCAATACTTACAAGGTAAAACTGGATAAATCCATTTGAAATATGATAGCTTATTTTATAGAGATTGTAACAACATAAGTTTCATACATAGTTCTCATACAAAACTTCCGAGAAATCGACAATTTACTGACACCGCGCCCATAGCGCAAAATGGCGCAAAAGGCGCCAGGCAGGCCGAAAATCACCCATGTGTTAGGGTACTAACACATGGGTGATTTTCAGCCTGCCTGGTGGACATCTAAGGGGATTGTACTATTTTTTAGTCCTTGAGTGGAAGTCATAGGTATCTACTTCACTCACAAGTCCATAAAAAGTTGTCAGAGAAAAAGCTTTTGTCAGATTTTTTTATGTCACATTTAAGTTACGTAATTGTTTTTTAAGCACAATGATTTAACGCGATCTTTCAATGTTTAGTCTCGCAATTCGATTCGTTTTTTACGTACATACGAGTAGATAACAGATCTTTTCAGTCACATTTGGCTGTTGCTACGGATGATGAGTCGACAGCAAAACGATCTCGTTGGTAACAACCATGGGCCAATTATTGCCTGTGCGCTTTTAAATTGATCGTCTCGTCTCGGTATTGTTATTGGCAATTTATTATCTGTTAAAAGAAATTGGCCTGGTCTATTGGTAGTCTGCACGACAATGCCTACTTACCTACTCGTAAATAATGTGCATTACCACCCAAAACCAGATAAAATAGTAGAGACAGTAGATATAACTTTAATATTATTAATCGGACTAATTGCTAAAAGACGGCCCAGAGGCTACGAATTAGAAAATAATTCGATTTCAAATCACGTCTGCAAAGAGAATCGCGCGTAATTACGGACCGGCAAATAAACCAGTAATAAGGGAACGTAATAAACAGAGTTTTCCCTGCAATATTTGGTTTCTCGCAGGCAGGATAGCTAGCTGATAGATACCTTGCTATGTTTGAAGCCACACGTAGAGCATAAAGGGTACCAAGATATAATCCGTACTATAGATAATTCATATTCAACCTGTTTTTTATCACTTGCACGTGCAAGTTGCTTGTGTCTCAAAAGTCGCTCGTGTTCAACATGTCGCACGTATTGCAAATAACACGCATGTCGCACGTATTACACATGTCACAAGTGTCGCAGGTGTATAACAGGCCGGTATCCGCAATTCCACGTCCAAGCTTGTATTTTGTTAAATGTTGCACGTGTCTCACGAGGTGATATTTTTACCTTTTACAAATAAGTAGAAGTTACTTTCACAATTTACCTAAGCTGAAAAACGTATGTATTTATGTAGCATCTCAGTTGTAAACAAAACTGAAGAACTTAAAGTACAAAGTTACCTGTCTGATCTCACAGTCACAGATTAATAATACAAGCTAGAAATAGTTAACAATCCATTGGTAAGAGAGTTGAATTCAATAAATCATTCCTGTCTTTATACACGGGCTGAATAATAATAAATATACCAGTCAGTACATAGCGGGTGTTTAAATAGTAACTCAATAAATGTCTCGCCCTCAAATCTTACCCGAGAACACGCGGTGGCTTGCCAAAAGCTATTCCTTTAATCGAAAACGAAGATCTTCGCACTTCGCTTTGAAATATATTCCCTATATCGACTGTGAGCAACATTGAATTAGCATAGTTTTGGGGAATGCACTCGTAAAATTGAGGATTTATTCGCCGTTTGCCACGTTTTGAAACGTTGCCTTCATTTCGATTCCTGTAAAGGTGATTTAAGAAGATCTAAGTATATATTCTGTTTGGTAAGGTAATGGTGGTGCTTATTCAACTCTTAAAATTTAATCAAATTTTTTGGTTGTGCATTTTATTACAAAGGGCCCATAATGATACCTAGTCCCCCTTGTAAAGTATTTTTAGGTGGCCCCTACAATAGAGATACTTAAAGCATTGAATTATAATATAACTGATTTTGAGTGACTAGACAGCAATTTGTATTTTTAAATTTTCCATGACTAAGCAGATTTAGGAAAATCCATTACGATAACCGACCTTTATAATATATTTTTCTCCCTAAGTAGCAATAAAACAGCTCGTTTCAAAGCAGTAATGTATTGATTTATTGCATTTATGGAGACATTACATAATAAATCAGGAAATGAAGAGAGCCTTTGGTGGCAAATGAATTGGCCTGGTACATCTTTGTGGTAGATCATGCATGAAAATCGATTTTACCCTTGGGTGACTTTACGAGACACTCTTCCGGCTCGTTATTCTATGAGGGTGGATAAAGAAGAGATCAGCAAGGTCTATGAACCGTGTATAATCATTATAGATATGATAAAACTCATTAAAGCTTATGATGTTGTTTTGATACCAAGACAAATTCATGCTCAGGTATGTCCTTTGAAACAATTAACATTGATAGCACCTTTATATTGAAGTAGTAAGGTTGATTTTTGTTTATGTTTCACGCGCAAACAAGAATTATTATTCTTCGAAAGCTTAGCCTAGATTTTTAAGAAGGTTTATACTATGTAAAAAATATTATAATTGCCCTATAAATAAAGCCTACAAAACCTGCTTAGGTACTCTAAATATTGTAAAACACTTTTTTTTACAAATCGTGGCAACGGAGTTTCACCTCCTTACTTCTTTCACAAGGTACGGCGCGGTGCAGTTTTTGTATTAGATTTACTGCTCCGCAACCAATGTTGCCAACTTGAGGGCGGCCAAGATGTTTGGCGAGAACTGTACTTAAGCAGGTTTTGTAGGCTTTTATTTATAGGGCAATTAGCTGGCTATCTATCTATAGGGCTTTATTTGGGCGCACGGTTGGCGCAGTGGTTGAGCGATTGACTGCTGCGCTGCGTGTCGCGGGTTCGATTCCCGCACGGAACAAATATTTGTATGACCTACAGATAGTTGTTCCGGCTCTGGGTGTTTGTGTATGTTAGTTTATATGTTTGTAAACGCACCCACGATACAGGAAGAAATTCCTAGTGTGGGGCAACGTTTTTATAAAAAAAAAAAAATTAATGATAATATTTTTTACAAAGTATAAACCTTCATTCACCTAGTATTAACGGGGTTTTTAGTAGTAACTGTTATATACATAACTCCAATTCTTAATAATGTACTACGTCGGCTGTATAATGTCCTACGAACAGCGAAGTACTAAATGAGATAGAATAGATGATTACCTAGTAACAGAGACCTTTCAGATGTACTGATAAGATGAGTACTGCTAAGTGAAAAAGACATCCTGATTCCATCCCGTGTTGTTGTGAAGCATAAATATGTCAGCAAATAATTTAATCTTTACCAAACTGAAATACAGAATATATGATCTTAAGTAATACAATACCCTGGCCGATGTACCTAGTACGTCAGTAACAGACCAAGTTCTTTCCACTTTGCTGAGTTTTTCAACTACAAAGTTAAACTTTCTATTAGCTATTCTCTTAGCTGTAAAACTTATTCTATTTTCATGACAAGTAACAAAATACTTGTCTTCATTATATGTCTTTATTCTGTCTTTGCCTTTTAAAATCGCATTACAGAGAGGTGATTACAGCAAAGTGTTTTAAAGGTACTTCATTGCGTTAAAGACTCGAATCTTATTGAATTAATTCAGAAGATGCTCGGGAGGAATTTCATTTACGCCAACTGTTGACTACCGAAGCTTTGTGTATCCTGGAGGACGATCATTAAGTATTAAATAATAAATACTGACTTGTGCATGCTAACATTAAGATTTTTATTTTTATTTTATTAGTTTTAAGAAGGCTTACAGTCTAATTACAAATAATAATAGATAACTACAACACATTATCAAGGCGCTAATAACAAGCCTCCACAGATTTAAAGCATAATTGGAAATAAGTGATTTCGATATTACGTTTAATAATTAACAACTGAGTTACTTCCACGCCACGCAAGAAGTTCCACAATTCATTTCTAAAAGGGTTTAAACTTCAGTCTGGCAGTTCTATAGAACTCAACGACCTGGATTTGATTGTGTACACACTCTTTGATGTTGGTTCGTGAAAAATAAAATGGGAGATACGACTCTGAAATCGTTTTCGGCGTACTGGCGCTATATACTACGAAGCATTCTTCTTCATTTTCCTTGAATTCCATTGAATGTCTTCCCTTACTCATTCTAGCCGTACAACATTACATATTAACGGACCCATTCTCAACGTTTGCGGGCTTTATTGCAAGATTATTCATTACTGCCCTCGTTATTTAAGTGACGGCGAAAAAAGTCAGTGGTGGTATGCAAAGTTATGTGTGTGTTACTAGTTGGACATGGGCCAAACACATTGCTTATATCGAGGATTGAACACCACAACAAATCCTATTGCAGTTGACGTGGTTCGTACCACGTCAACTGCAATAGGATTTAGTTTTCTTTCGATAACGATTTAGAAGCGGTTTTAGTTCGATGCAGAGTTTAATCAGGAAATTGGGGGAAAACTTATTACTTATAAGAATGGATTTGTTTGATCGATTCTACGGTTATATCTCTATAGCTAAGAAAACTTACAATGAGGTTTTACTTTTGACCCACAAACCTAGAAATGAAGTATAGATTGGTAGGAAATGGTGTTGGCAAGAAAACGTATACTACTGAGCTTATAAGGAAACTGTTAATATAAGTACATATTTATAATATATCCACTTCGAGAAAGTTTTGAAGTTATTTCAGCCATCATAAAAGTAAAAAAAAACCGGCTAAGTCCGTGTCGTACTTTGTACATTTAGGGTTCCGTACCAAACTGAAAAAACAAGTTGGGTTTTAATAGGGATTAAGACTGTAGTGTAGAATATAGCAGCTCTAGGTCAGTGCCATCTCTTGACTGATAATGGAACTAATGTATATTTTTTGATGATTTCTAAAAAAGTGCGCTATTTAGAGGCATCGTTTTATTTTAACTTTAATCTTTACATAAACGTCTATGACATAGAATCATTTTAAATGTTTCTCTATGCTAACTTCTGAGATAAGGGCGGGAGAAAGGTAAAAACGGGAAAACAACGGGGACTAAAAAAATTTGAGAGTTTGCAAATTGCGCTCTTTCATACGACACCCCCATTGCCATAGTAGCCCTAGGACCACGTTAATATTATCCTAGTTTTATAACATGTCGCATAAACGAGAGTTCATAATTAGGCTATAAAATGAGATCAAAGCTAATAAACTGACCCCCACAAATTACACGCAGACTGTACCCGTAACATAATTCATACAGTACACTTTGTGGTCCATCGCGTTGATTAGAATGTCGTTGCTTGTAATAAATCGTGTTCTGCCAGAATAACTGTGTGGTAACTAAACCGCAGTGCGGAACATTCGAGGGAATGTATTGTGCAAACAATAATGCTAAAATTATAACAAATTCGTAATTTTTTTTCACGATGTAAGCCGATAATGATTGCAGATCGTTCGCCAAGCCCGAGTCTTAATATGCTTCCAGACCAATCAGGAGATGATAGATGATAATGGTCGATTCTACGGTTTTGGCTGCGTGAGTCCATCTGATGGCAACGCCGCCTCGGAGAGATGCGATCTTTGGCGGGAGAAGCTCAAGTCTCCTGACTACTTCATCGAGCCATTGGAGAGTCTCCCGCCTGGACATGCGTTGCCATGGCCGAATTGGAAAACTCTTAATAGACTCCGCACGCAGGTCGGCCGCACCAAAGACAACCTCCACAGGTGGGGATTCTCGAATGGCTCCAACCATCAGTGTTTGTGCGGCGTCTTCGCGCAGACCATGGTCCACCTTTAGTCTTGCGCGGCCTGCCCTGTCACCTGTGCATATGAAGACCTTAAGGCTGCGTCACCGGCTGGAATTGCCGTGGCAGAATTCTGGGCCAAACATAATATTTAGAGACTATTTTACATGCTAAGAAGAAGATGATAAAGCGTGGTGGATTAAGGCCCATTACCTCTCTCACAGAGAGGATGCCTGTGTCTCAGCAGTGGGAACATTATAAGACAAAAAAGACAAAAGATATTTATTTCAACTGGGCCACCAAGCGGCACTTTTGAATGTCACAATTTAAATTTAAATGGAATACAAGTTGATTCTACCGTGCATTCGGAAAGTAGCTAGTTATGGAGAAGAATGCACAAGAAACTCCATACTTTTTAAATTTACATGGAATAAAAGTTGATTCTACCGTGCATTCGGAAAGTAGCTTGTTATGGAGAAGAATGCACAAGAAACTCCATACTTACTCTTTTAAAAAAAAAAAAAAGATTCTACCGTGCATTCGGAAAGTAGCTTGTTATGGAGAAGAATGCACAAGAAACTCCATACTTACTCTTTTAAAAAAAAAAGATTTTTACAATATTTAGGTACATGAGTACATACATTAATAAATTCACATATGTGAGGACAATGCACCCAGAATAGCAATACACACTATACTATGTAAAGGTATAAAGTATTAAAAGTACTCACACATGAACTGTGCAGTTATACAATAGGTACTAGAAAAACATCAACATCCGAAGCAGTTGAGTTATGACCAATCCCAACTGACGGCGCCCGTTCACGAACATGACGCATGAATCGGCACCACCCAGCTCAACCATCATGAAGGGAACCGAATGATCCAACACACGCGCCACCATCAGAGAGACATTTGAGAGAGCATGACACACTCAACTGCCAGGGCACACACAAGTCAACGAACGACACATAGGTATAGCAAATGGTAGATTTACAGTTGGGTACATAGTACCCACACACGTGCTGTGCAGCTATACAATACTAAAAGAAATCGAGTCTATACAACACAAGCATAAACATATCATTTGTTTTTGCGCCCTAGTGGTTGTGGAGCAGGACTAGCATTGAGCCAAGCATTTTTATCAGTGATATAATCCCCCAACTTATAATATGCCTGCCTGCATAGTGTGCGTTTTATACAATTTTTAAATTTCGTCTCATTCAGTTCTAGAATATGGGGAGGAATTTTATTGTAACATTTTGTACAGTACCCCATGAAAGATGAGGCCACTTTTGCCAGTCTGAAACCTGGTTGAACTAATTGGTCCCTATTTCTAGTAATGTAATTATGTTTGTCTCCGTTTTTACTAAAAAGATGTGAATTCTTTCTCACGTACATGATGTTTTCATAAATATATTGACAAGGAACCGTCATGATGTTAATGTCCTTAAACAGTTCCCTTAGAGAATCACGGCGGCGAAGATTGTAAATCGCTCTGATGGCTCGTTTTTGCAGAATAAAAATAGTCTGCAGCCCTTCCCCATAGTAAGATACCGTAAGACATTATACTATGAAAGTAACTAAAATAGACTAGCCTAGCGGTATCCACATCAGTAAATTGACGAATCTTTCTGACAGCATAAGCTGCCGAACTCAGCCGCCCCGCAAGTGATACTAAATGAGGACCCCATTGTAACCTTGAGTCTAGCGTGATCCCCAGGAAAACCGTTTTATCGACGAATTCGAGCTTCTCCTTGTTTAATATAATGTCACAATCAGTACTTTTGACATTTGGCAACGAAAATTTTACGCATTTGGTTTTTTTACCATTTAATACTAAATTATTGGCAGTGAACCAATCCTGAACCTGCCGTAGCGCGTTATTTACGTCGTCAACCTGACAAGTACGTCTATTTACTTTAAAAACTAAAGATGTGTCATCAGCAAATAACACCATATTTAGTTTGCCTTCGAATATAAGGCTAATGATGAATGAATTGGAGATGATAGGGCTTTTGGCATAGTTATATCGTAATATATTTTGTTCTCAACAAAAGTGTGTTTAACAATTTCATTCAACATTATTATTAAAAAAGGTTTAAAAATATAGGTCATTTTTAAAATACTCTGACTCCTAAACGAGGTGTCTGACATTCCGTTCTCTGAGGAGTCAGAAGACTAAGTCGTATTTCCTTGTTTTTCAATTAATTTAGCGACAGAATAAGAAGAGGTCAACTTTTTGACGAGGCTTTATTACGGCAATCAACTTACCTATTTGAAGTTGTCGTTCCAAACTTAATACACAAACTAAAATTCGGTTCAGTTTTAATGCAGTTTTTGTTAAGTACACAGGAAGTTCTTACGAATTAAGGACCCACATTTATGACTGAGTTGTTCGTGACATTGTTTGCAGAGAATATTTTATAGTTTATGCTTACTGATGAAGGTAAGATATCCTGAAGTTTATATGCTTGAGGTATTTGAGAACGTAGCTATGACAGAGAGTGTAAAGAACAGAGTTATTAATAAAATAAAAAAGGTATACCTATCAATTAAAATTTCATCATATCGTCAGAAAGATCCCTTACAATGTCATGAATAAGATCTAGATCATTCTTTTCTTTCTTTCGTTTTACAGAAAGATGATCCAACGGCCTTTCAATTCGCTCTAATAAAGAAATGAAGATGCCTAAAGTACATTTATTCTGGAGAAGCTTTCATTAACTCAGAAATCTGACACTGTCCTTCATTATGGAGTGAAGCCGTAACCTCAATAAACTGTCAAAACATTTTTAACGAGATGAGTATAAATGTTTGAGTTTTGTAAAGTTTGCAGTGCTGTTATTTAATATTTCCCAAGTGACTCGTGGCCTTATTACGACGCCTACGAGGCCTTATTTTAAAGAAGTAATTTAGATTGAACCTACTTCTTTTAGCTAATGATTTGCAGTTTTTTGAGTGTCACCAGGCATAATGTATGTTGCATTTCAGTGAAGCGAGTGTCTCTGCCTCTGAGTCGCTCGAGGCGGTGGAGATAAAAGAGACCGACTCGCCATGGAAAAGCTTTTATAACGACATGTTTGTCAGTTTGATTGAACTACTAAAGTATAAGTAAACATAAATGCTTCTTTAAAAGTAATTGAGGTCAGTGCCCGGGGAAGATATAGGCAGAGTTTGTGACAGGATTCGGCCTATGTATGAATTCGTCTACTCGTAGTCAGGCAAGATAGGTAAGTCTCAAAGAGCCAATTCTCATAAATACCCTTAATAATGTATCACATAACAGCACACTACTAAAACGGTGGCATCTTATTTAATAACATGGGTACCCTCAGAGGAATACACACATTACTATGTACATAAATAAATGGAGAACATTTGAAACATTCACTAACGAGCCGTCAGGTTGAAATGACGAGTTTATAACCTACCAAGTTGCCTTAGTGCTAATGTTGTAAATGATGAATTTGAATGAGAATCTACACTTATGTGTTGACCCATTGCTAAGGCGTAGTAAGCCGATGCGGCCGCTACGAAAGCTACGTCGTCGTGACACACATCTAAATATAATACTAATAATAAATATAATACTGTTTAAGTGTTACCTTGAATTTCTTATAATCCTTTCTATAGAAATCATAACATCAAACATTATTTTAAAAATATCCGTTATCTTAGCTCGCGGCGTGCCGTAGGAAACAGTTTAAAGACTGACGCGATATTGTCGACACTTGCAGGTTCGTACAGTTTTGAAAAGCAGAACCAAACAAGGAGAATGTCACTATTACAAATATGCAAACACACACATTAAATCTAGGTTTAGTTTTGTCAAATACCGAAATTCGTGCCTATTGCCAAATCATAATGTTATGTAAACAGAAAATTGTTTTACCAAACACAAAAATGATAACAATTTATTAAACAAACACTTCAACAAATAGCACCAATCAAGTCTAGTAACATAAATTGGGCTTCCAAATACAACCTACATAACACTCACTGCTAAACGCAAAGCGTTATAAAATGTATCTGATTTCAGAATAACATACCGTTTGGTAGTGATAATAATGCAAATTATTTTCACAACAATAATAATAATTAGTAGGACAATAATAATAAAAAATATGAATTGTTTTTACCGATGCTTTTGATCTGTAACGGTAACAATAGAGACAAAGCAAGTAGTTGTTTGTTTTATTCCAAGTTTTCGAAGAGCATGATTCAACAGAATATGTACGAAAGACAATCGTCGCTTTTATGATCAAATACGTGTTATTCTGAACACAAGGTATGTGTATGTATGAGTATTTTATACGTTCTGATTGATTCTTTATCGCCTCTATAAAATACCTATTATTTGAGATTGTCTCCAAGATATACCTACTTTTGGGTTACTTTGGCACGTTGGGTGACATGAATTTCACTAGAACTGTCATATTTGAAGACAATTAACACTGTTGTAATGCTTAAATCGGGTCACGTAAATCGAAGAAAAATTATTGTGTCTGTCGAAACGAAAACACTTTTTTTCTTTAAGAAAACTGACTTCAAAAAAGGAGGAGGTTTCACAATTCAACCGTATATATGTTTTTTTATGTGTGTTCGCGGATAACTTGGTTGTTTATGAACCGATTTTGATGATTATTTTTTTGTTGCAAAGGAGATATTTCAAGGGTAGTACCATGATAAGGAAAATAGGATCTAAAAAGATTTCTCTTTGTACTGAAAACTATTAGGAAAACTGCTCTGATCTTCCTAAAACACGTTGTGTTAAACACACAAATACTTGAAACTAAAGTCTTCGTTGTAGTGGGTAAGACCCATGAACCGGCTGCCAGTAGCAATATTGCAGCTTCCCTCATCATTGAAATTTGTACTCTACGTGTAACAAATAAAGCTTATTTTATGATGGAAGTGTTAGTCTATTGAGACAGCTGAATAATCGATTGCTCTGATGACATCTATTGACAGGGTACGCTTTAGCGCGCCACTGCTAACATACTTTGTGGCTCTACACTGCCGCACTAGTGATGCATGTTACCGATCAACTGCCAGAATAATTGATATCTGTGGATCATTGTTATTATACGTGGGACACTCAGAAAGTTTTGCGAAACTAAAAAAAATTGTTCTATACGTACATATATTTTTATTAAATCTTTTCAAAGTACTTTCCACCAGCCTCTATACAAAGATTCATGCGCCTAAACCAGTTTTCAAAACACTTTTTCCAGTCCGCCGCAGACACCTCGTTTACAGCCTGCTCGAACGCAGCCAGCGCATCTTCCGGCGACGAAAATTGTATCCCTTTGAGCTGATTTTTTATTTTTGGGAATAAAAAGAAGTCACACGGTGCTAGATCAGGGCTGTAAGGAGGGTGACCCAGGAGTTTGACTGGCGTGCTGTCCAGGAAGTCCCTCGTTTTGAGTGCGGTGTGCGCAGGTGCATTGTCGTGGTGGAGCAGTAGCCCGCGGAGCCCTGTGTTTGGTCGCTTGTTGCTTATAACAGAGAAAACTTCTGGCAAACATTTGGTAGTATACCATTCGGCATTAATGCTTCTTTGATCCCGTAAGGGAATTGATACCAAGTGGCCAGTCAAATTAAAAAAGCTAGCGATCAAAATCTTACCCCCGCTTCTAGATCGCTTCACTTTGGTAGGCGTTGGCTCATTTTGAAACACCCAAACAGTCGACTGGCGCTTGGTTTCTGGGTCGTATTGATAAATCCAGGACTCATCACCTGTAACGATGTCGTAAACACGCCGAGACGACCCTGCTTCAAATTTGTTAAGCATATCACGGCACCATTCCACCCGGGCCTGCTTCTGAGCATCGGTGAGGTTGTGCGGCACCCAGCGTGATACTATCCTCCTCACGCGAAGATGGCTGTGTAGAATCTCGTGAACGCTTCCCGATCCAATCTTCAATATGTGTTGAATCTCCTGATATGTAATTCGCCTATTGTCTTGGATTAAATTTTTCACTGCTAGCACGTTTTCTTCGGTAACAGCCGTCAAAGGGCGACCGCTTCTTTCGTCATCCCCCAAAGTTGGTCGACCGCGCTTGAATTCGTTATACCAACGATACACGGTTGCCTTGGAAGGGCCTTCATCCATGAATGCCATTTGAAGTCTATCGCACGATTCATCCGGTTTCAGGCGACACTTGAAATCGTATAAAATCATAGCTCTAAAATGTTCCCGGCGCAGATCCATATTTCAGTGAGACACAATACTTTGAATTAACTCGCAAAAAATGTGGAGGGAAATTTTGAAATTGGAACTTACTTATTTTTACTTATAAATAATCATATTTTCGAAAAACATTATAACTGGCCAGTCTCCCATATATAAAAACTTTTTTTCGCAATACTTTCTGAGGGGCCTGGTATTTTGCAGTTTATGGTCAAAAGTCAAGAGTGAATTGGTTTCTTCTAGGTAAGCGTGCTACATCGTCGACCACATCATCGTTTACGATCAGGTGAGATGGTGGTCAAGCGCGGACCTACCAATAATAAAAAAATAAATCAGTTGCGTGTTGTGGTATTTATTCAAGATCTACTTACGTTTCATAACACTCCACAAACCATCTTCATATCTTTTGATATTGTATCAATTTTAGTAACTCTATTATAAGTATTCTTTGATATTCTTATATAAGCATATTTTTAGTTATTAACCTTTTATCTTAATTTTAATAACGTGGCTTACGTATAGCTCTCCTGCGCTATACGTTACGCTACAGTTTCTCCTTCCGTTATATCAACCAAACTTGTTAGTTTTTCTGACTCCATGAGTTCTGTTGGATTTACAATATTTTTTGGCAAATTTCGGTGATCCAATTCACATTGAAATCATTAAATAGTCTCTTATTTCAATAGTTTAACGATTGGAAGGGCATTTATAGAATACTAATAGACTTCATTCGAATTATTCTATCAAGGCCTTCTCCACTAAGTAATATAAAAAATCCGGAAAAGTGCCAGTCGGACTGGCGCACGAATACCACCATCGCAAAAAAACATATTTTTAGTATGGGAATAAACTAAAAATAAAGCAAAATCTTAAATATTTATTTTATTCTATTTATATATATATATATTATATATATATATATATATTGCGAACCGGAAGACGATGCGTTGGAAGGCCTCCCACCAGGTGGACCGATGACCTGGTGAAGGTTGCGGGGATTCGCTGGATGCGGGACGCACGGGACCGGTCAATGTGGCGACGCTTGGGGGAGGCCTATGTCCAGCAGTGGACGTCTTTCGGTTGATATGATGATATATATATATTGTGTATGTATTTGTTGTTAAAGCGGCAGCAAAAATACATCATCTGTGAAAATTTCAACTGTCTAGCTATCATGGTTCATGAGATACAGCCTGGTGACAGACAGATAGACGGACAGTGAAGTCTTAGTTATATGGTCCCGTTTGTACCCTTTGGGTACGGAACCCTAAAAATGACCGAGTTCGAGGGTACAATGTAGAACAAATTGAAGTGAATGCCATAAATTCAAGCGTTGCAATAGAATCGGTTATATCCAAGTGAAGTGTCCGATAAATCTTATCTCTGCATTGTCACTTGGCACAGAAATCTCGATGCTAAACTGCTTTAACAGCGTCTTCGACTACTTTAACTGTCATGACGACGTAAAGTTTGTTATTGAGAAGAGATTATCTGAGATCTTCTGGAATAACCACCAGTTACATTTTATGGTTTTAAAAGTAACTGTTTTAATAAATTTTGATGTCGATTGTTTCATTTAGAATAATTTAATGTTATGTCTTCACTGAATCTCTTGTCTCATGATAACTCGACTGCTCCCTTAACCGTCACATTTGGATGGTTTATGTCAATAGCGTATTCCGGACAGTGCAGCCTTCCGGGAACATGACCATAACGACATAAGGATATCGTCACTGAATCGCCGCCATGGGTTCTTTGCCCGATTTTTGAGTACAAAAGCTTTTCTTGCCTTGGAACGGAATGTATGTGAAATTTTTTAACCTATAGCATCTCTAATCACTTCAAAAATATATTTAACTGCGTACAAAGAAATTTAAAAAGCTGTCACAGTTACTTATTTTACACATATTACTTACAGCAGCGAAACGTTTTCTTTAATGGAAGTCGTTCGTCCTGCAGATATAAAATTTAAGCGGCTTTTTCTCTTGTTTATATCAACTGTACGGCATGTCAAAGTATAAATTCTTTATTTCAATTAGGCCACTAAGCGGCACTTTTGATCGTCAAAATTTTTAATTTACGAGTAATAATAATTAATTTTACCGTCCATTCAGAAAAGTAGCTTGTTATGGAGCAGAACGGATAACATGTAACGGAATAAACTCCAAATTTACTCTTTAAAACAAGGAGTGTTTTTCAATATTTAAATACTAAGATAAATTCATCCAGATACGAAAGAAAATATTTACGCAAATGATTACAATAACTTGAATGACACGATAACTTTAAACGTAAGTCCACCACTATTTCTCTCTTACAACCTTTGAAGTTGTTAGAAAATCATGGTTAATTAGTACAAGCATGGTTTACTTGTATTATTACGGTTGCCCTTTAGAACTTTATACCATTGCTAAATTCCTCACGGTGTTCTTGTTAAATAGAAAGTGGTTTTTCCTGAAACAAACAAACATTTTATTTTCGACCGATTGTTTTACGTTTTTGCAGTACTGATAAAAAACATATATCACAATCCCTACTACATTTTTTTCCGATTTATTATTTACGAATCTACTATCTTTTGTAGTGTGTTGAACATCCTCTGAAGGAACTAACACGGGTTTGGCTTAATTGTGAGTCGTAAATAAACAAGGGTAAGTAAGCATTTTATATTTCATGAAATTTTAACATATTTTTTTTTTTCCTTTATTTATCAATTAAACAACAGAGTACAAGTTTATTAGTATTAAATAGCAACCAAAAACCACTAAGGTTTAAAATGGTGCTATGATGAGTCTATCAATATGTTTATGTAAGTTATGTGCTATATATTAAAAAAAAAATGCTAAAATCACACTACATACTATCATTACAGCATTTCCTAAGCAAAAGAGATAACGGAAACTATACAATAATAAACGTTATTGCCGACAACAATTAATAACATCTCCAACTAGTTAAAGACCTAAATATTATTATTTAGGTCTAATATTAATATTATATAAATATTATATTAATATTTTTATTTATTTAGATGGTTTGTAAAGTTCACAAAACATAACATATCTTGTAGCTATTATTGTTATAATTTTTCATAAATCTGTAATTTTCTCAATTTGTGGCTACGTCTCAACTTTCTACTAGTTTGTATTCATTATGTTTTAGTGGAGATTTATGATAAGGTGCCTGCCGTGAGAGGAGCCGAAAACAGAGTGGCCTGAAATCAGGTCGTCAACGAATCTATACAAGCTTTCCAGGACGGACACGACCTTCAGCTATGAAGAACTCGAATCATATCTCATTGATGGAGAAATTATATTTGTCAACTTTAGCAATCTATTAAATACTTATATATGAGTTTTGATTCCTCAGGTAATTTCTTTAAAACACACGGCATTACTTTGACAGATGGCAGCACGCACGCTACACATAAAGCATAAAAAGTTCAATTGGTGTGTATCGCTAAGCAAATATTGCATGTTACCTATACATGCAATATTTTCTTAGCAATACACACCAATTGAACTTTTTCTTGTTCTTGAATCTTAAAAAAATTACAAACGACTTCCAAATAAAAACACTACAAAGTGAAAAATAACTTTAATTTCGGAAATCTTAGTTCCTGTTTTTTTGTCTTCGTTTATTGACACCGACTTCCAAGCAAAAACACTACGTTTTTGTTTGGAAGTCGGTTGTAATTTTTGTAAAAAGGATTTTTTAATTTTTTCACTTTTTTGTTGTGGTACATACTGGACCAGTTCTATAGGCCTATAATGCCCAAAGTGAAGCCAAAATAGATTAACCCAAAAGCATGAAACTTAAAAAAAAAACCGGTGGGGTGAGAGTATACCAGGGCACACTGTTCACACCTGCGTACTCCTTTAGAGCGTAACACAGTGTGATGTTATGTCATGAAATGGTGTAAACAATAAACAGACATGCGATTGCAGCTATCCCGAATGATTTG
The DNA here is from genome assembly GCA_949775005.1 of Orthosia gothica. Classification (NCBI taxonomy): domain Eukaryota; kingdom Metazoa; phylum Arthropoda; class Insecta; order Lepidoptera; family Noctuidae; genus Orthosia; species Orthosia gothica. The sequence continues at coordinate 11,399,309 of OX459053.1, read as the reverse complement.
CCGTCATTTATTGAAGAGTTCTGATAGATATCTCCAAAGATCTTCATTAGATCTTGATAAAATGGGACCACATGACAATCACTAGCTTTCCAATAAAAAAAGAATCATCAAAATCCGTACACCCAATAAAAAGTTCTGAGGTAAAACACATTAAAAAAAAACAGTCGAATTGATAACCCTTTTTGCGAAGTCGGTTAAAAATCACGGAAAGGTATTAGAGAAAATCTATGCAGATGTGATTCGCTTCCGCCTTTGCGCCTCGGTGAGAATAATCTTGTTTGTAGTTAAAGTAATTACAGTGCGTTAAAAAAGTATGCCTTCGTATGTTTTTTTTTTTTAATTTCGTGATAACAATGTGCTTATGCGTCTTGTGTATGAATGAAATCAGCCATATTGCAATATCATAGTCGTAATTTACTCATTTCCCGTAGGTACCTCAGGTAGAGGCGCCCTTTAACGAATTTAGCAAATGATGACAGAGTCTTGACGTGACATTGGCTTATCCTTATCCTTATTATAATAACGTCTGGCAAATTCCCGAAGAGGCACGTCATATCTACATCTCCTGATGATCGCCGCTTCAGTCGGTACAGTGAAATTGTGCAAATTTATACATAATTTATTTATCGCTGTATAGGTTCATAAATATCGTGAAGTATTCGCGCTGATATGTTACTGAGTTAAGAGTTTTAAACATCCATTGCTGAAATACGTAAACGTCGATAAAATATGATTAAACATACCAACATCGTACATATTTGTCTCAAATGAAACATACTAACTTATGATTATGCCTAAGAAATAAGAAAATAAAGAAGATCATAAGCTTACAAGTCAGTGTCGGCAATCACACGCAAATAAAATGTACTTTTCAAAGTCATTTACTTTAATTTAATTAAGTGGTTGTTAAATGTCATTGAATGGAGATCCATTCCATTTACTATAATTTATTATATTAACGTGATAAATTGGATTAAAAAGGGACAAGATAAGAAGAAGTAATTATGGAAGGCACGTGAAAACTCTGAATATAAAATAATTACTATTTAAGACTATTTTTACAAAATATCTTCATATTTATTAACCAGTTTTTAGTTTGATTTTATGTCTCCTGCGACGCAGCCAATACAATGAATCTTGCCTCCTACATATACACTTCAGTACACAATATCTCTTTTTCAAGCACATGTAAAGCTATTCCTCTACGTATGAACTGACTCACTTGATACATGTACGTGACAGTTTCTCACACGCAGCCATTTAAAACTACTGAACATTATTTATCAGCAACTTTTATTAAATAACAGGAAGAGAATCGGAAAATACTCGAAATTAGTTAGTCTTTCACTTAACGAATCGACCCGGAACGTGGCGTATATTGGCGCAAACTTCATTATGAGGATTTTCAAGGATCACTAGCGAGGAAAAGCGAGCGCAATCCACATCACTAAAGACTTTAGGTCAGTCGACCGTGAGTGCACACACACTAGGCCTGCTACACGAATATCTGTCCTATTTCTGACAAATACTATAAGCTTACCTATTTCGCCCGACGTTTCGGCCGTGTTGCAACGACCGTGGTCCCGGGTAGACTGGTGTCTCGTCTCTTAAATTGCCCGTGATAATTATATTGTTTTCAATTATGAAACGCGAAAGTTTTAAAGTTAATAAATACTATAAGCTCATTACATTGTCTTGGAAAGATTTCAAAAACATCAGTATTAATTAAGTTCAGTAATTATTATTTGTATATCAGTACCTATTCCTGGACGCGTTTTGAGGCCGCCCTGCAGCCGTGTATTGCAGTAACATGGGAGAGCAACATAATTTTATAACAATTTTACAGAAAGAAAAATGCGTTAAAAAAACAAAACTTATACGTGTACGTATTTTTTTAACGCATTTGCGGTCATAAAGTTTTATTTCGATTTTTTGAAAGACGTTTTAACAAGTGTTTTCTGTTAGCCTACCGATAATTCGTTACAAATATTTCGAGTACTTAGTAGTAAGCGTTAGTTAGTTTGTCCGTTTGACAGTTTGAATCAGGCCAAAGATCGCCGCTCGTAGGCCCATTCTTATGGTGGCCGGCAGGCTTATTACGTATCTTTTGCAAGAAGAAAACGAAAGCGATATTTGCGCAATAATGGCTCTTCAACACAGAAGTTTTTTTTTTTTTTTTTTAAATAAGTGCATTTGACAAACAGCAAGCGATTAGAAAACGATTGTGTAGGACCTATAATACCTACACTGTGGGTATTTCGACTTTTATGACATAAAGCGTTTGATTATGCGATGATTTCTGACTGCTGTTTCTTACGTAATACGCCTGCCAAAAGCAACCTTCGACGTCAACAGTTTATGCAATGCATAATTTGGCTTTATTATTCGTAGATAATTGGAGAAGGCATAATGAATTTCTTGTTTTTTTTTTGACAAAGTTGCACTTGAGTTAGAAACTGTTCCTTAGCCATAGCCCGAGTTTTTGAGAAATCTTCACAAGTCTAGTTTCTACTGCGTGCCCGTCACCTACAAAAAACTTTACAAAGCCTTTGAAACTGGTAAGTTCGTACCCTGGGGAAATATGTAAGAAAGGGTTACTTTGTTTTGAGATTACTTTTCTGAAACAAAACTTGGATACAAAAGTTATTCTTTAATTCACAAGGCACAAGCCGTAGCTTGCATGTGCTTTGCATAATAATGTATTACTCGTAAGTATATACATTAATGGGTATTAGTAAATTATGCACCAAGGTGGTAAATCAGTGTCTTACGTCGTGGGTGGCATATTGAACCCTGAGCATAACGAGGGACTCTAGAGTTTCCTCGCGAGCGAAGCGTCCTAAGTCCTGAGTGAAACGAGGGGTTCAAGCTGCACAAAACGAAGACAGACTATAGTCTGGGATAAATTCCAGAGTAGCATACTCTACTTTTCACACCTGCAAGACAATAAAAACCGGGCTCCATAGATTAAATATTTATTTTGTAATTTATATAAATCAAAAGATAATATTGATGATGGACACATTAAGTCCAGTTATGGAAGGACCGTACGGTACCGTTGTACCGTACGGTGACGGACGTAAAGAATACCATCCCATATCTTCCCGTGGGTGTCGTAAGAGGCGACTAAGGGAAAAACCAGAGAATGGGCAGCAGCGTTCTCTGTGCACTTTAATAACAAACTGCGATCGTCAACCCGCCTGCCAAGCGTGGCGATTACGGCAAACCCCCCCAAACCATGAATAGCACAGTAAAAAAACGGCCCCGAGTGCCCGGCAGCCCGTCTACCCTCGACTACGGTAGCGGTCGAGGCGATGACGTGGCAAGGGGTGCGAAGAATCTCCGGAGTGGACCCGGCTACCCCAATAAACACCGACGACTGGACCTGGCAACGTACAACACGCGAACACTCCGGACCGACGAGAAGATAGCCGAACTCGAGGAAGAATTGAGCAGGTTACGATGGATTATTATAGGGTTATCTGAAGTCCGAAGAGAGGGCGAGGACACGATAATCCTCAAATCTGGTAACCTGCTCTATTTCCGAGAGGGTGACCGGCAGTCCCAGGGTGGTGTCGGATTTATCGTCCACAAGTCCCTTGTGAACAACGTGGTGAAGATCGAGAGTGTGTCGACCAGGGTGGCGTACCTTATACTCAGAATATCCTCAAGATATTCGCTGAAGGTCATACAGGTTTACGCCCCAACCTCGGCACACCCCGACGACGAGGTAGAGACCATGTATGAGGATATCTCTAAAGCCATGCATGGTTTCAAAACTCACTTCACCGTTGTCATGGGGGACTTCAACGCAAAACTGGGCAAACGAGACGAGGATGAGCTGCAAGTGGGGCAATTTGGAGTTGGACGTCGGAACCACCGGGGTCACCTACTGGCCAGTTTTATGGAGAAGGAAGGCCTCTACATGATGAACTCCTTCTTCAGAAAGCGTGAGCACAGGAAGTGGACATGGCAAAGCCCCGATGGTGGAACTAAAAACGAGATCGACTTCATCATGTCAACCAAGAAGCAAATGTTCAATGATGTCTCTGTGATCAATTCGCTGAAAACCGGGAGCGATCACCGTATGGTAAGAGGCACATTGAACATTCATATTAAGCTTGAAAGGTCTCGACTGATGAAGTCCACGCTCCGTCCAGCACAGATCCAGATCCAAAACCCCGAGAGCTTTCAGCTCGAACTCCAGAATCGTTTCGAGTGCCTAGGGAGCTCCGTGGACGAATACAGCGATGGGTTCGTGGAAGCTGTCCATACGGTCGGGTCTAAGTTTTTTAAGACCCGCCGTACATATAGAAATAAAAAGCTCTCTGATCCTACTCTCAAGCTAATGAAGGAAAGGCGTGAGATGATCCTGCAGTCTTCAGACGATGCGGTGAAATACCGGCAGCTAAATAGACGGATCTCAAAGTCCTTGAAAACCGACCTCCGCCGCTTTAATACCGAAAGCATTAAAGATGCTATCGAGCGGAATAAGGGCTCCAAGGTCTTTGCAAGAGATCTGTCTATTGGGCAGAGCCAGCTCACAAAACTGAAGACCGATGATGGCAGGATTGTATCCGCCAAACCGGAGCTTTTGAGGGAGATCGAGAGTTTCTATGGGCAGTTGTACACGTCAACCAGTAAACCCGTTGCGAATCTAGCAAACGACCCAAGAGCTGGATTGACCCGACACTATACCGAAGATATCCCGGACGTCAGCCTGTACGAGATTAGGATGGCTCTGAAACAGCTCAAAGACAACAAGGCGCCGGGTGACGACGGAATCACGGCTGAACTCCTGAAGGCGGGTGGAAAACCGGTCCTTAAGGCCCTTCAGAAGCTGTTTGATTCCGTCATACTCGAGGGCAAAACGCCACAGGCATGGTGCAGAGGTGTGGTGGTCCTCTTCTTCAAAAAGGGTGACAATGCCCGGCTGAAGAACTATAGGCCTATCTCACTTCTTAGCCATGTCTACAAGTTGTTTTCAAGAGTCATCACGAATCGTCTCGCGCGCAGGTTTGACGATTTCCAGCCTCCCGAACAAGCCGGATTCCGAAAAGGCTTTAGCACCGTAGACCACATACATACGCTGCGGCAGGTTATACAGAAGACCGAAGAGTATAACCTGCCTCTCTGCTTAGCGTTTGTGGACTACGAGAAAGCCTTCGATTCGATCGAGACTTGGGCTGTACTGCAGTCTCTCCAACGGTGCCAGATCGACTACCGGTACATTGAGTTGTTGAAGTGTTTGTACAGAAACGCCACCATGTCAGTCCGTCTTCAGGATCAGACCTCGAAACCAATATTTCTCCAGCGTGGCGTGAGACAGGGAGATGTCATTTCTCCGAAACTGTTCACTGCTGCGCTGGAGGATGTATTCAAGGTTCTGGACTGGAGGGGCCTAGGCATCAATGTTAATGGCGAGTACATCACTCATCTTCGGTTTGCCGACGACATAGTGGTCATGGCTGAGACCATGGAGAGCCTCAATACAATGCTCGATGACCTCAGTAGAGCTTCCGGAAGAGTGGGTCTTAAAATGAACATGGACAAAACCAAGGTGATGTTGAATGCCCATGTTACACCCACTCCTATCAAGGTTGGAGACTCTACACTCGAAGTTGTGGAAGATTATGTCTACCTGGGACAAACGATCCAGTTGGGTAGGGCCAACTTCGAGAGAGAGATAAACCGTCGAATCCGACTCGGCTGGGCAGCGTTCGGGAAGTTGCGCGGTGTCTTCTCGTCCAACTTACCACAGTGTCTCAAGACAAAAGTCTATGACCAGTGTGTGTTGCCAGTGATCACCTATGGGACCGAGACGTGGTCGCTTACAATGGGCCTTATCAGAAAGCTTACAGTCACTCAAAGGGCAATGGAGAGGGCTATGCTCGGCATTTCCTTGCGTGATCGAATCAGAAATGTAGAGATCCGTAAGAGAACCAATGTTACCGACATAGCTCGAAGAATTGCCAAACTTAAGTGGCAGTGGGCAGGGCACATTGCTCGCAGAACGGATGGCCGATGGGGCAGAAAGGTTCTGGAGTGGCGACCGCGAACCGGAAGACGTTGCGTTGGAAGGCCTCCCACCAGGTGGACCGATGACCTCGTGAAGGTTGCGGGGATCCGCTGGTTGCGAGACGCACGGGACCGATCAATGTGGCGACGCTTGGGGGAGGCCTATGTCCAGCAGTGGACGTCTTTCGGCTGATATGATGATGGAAGGATAGAGCTACATTTTTGGTCGGTAGATTAATGGTGTGGTGGAGTTTTTTTCAGTACTCAAAAGTGTAAAATCTTGTGTTTGGATGTCACCTTTCACATTCATTGAAATTGCACCTTTTTATTTGTTGTGTTTTGCTTATGGTGGCCAGTTTGATTTTCGAACAAACCTCTTTACAATGCCATAAAGGCATTTTTACTTAGACTTTTCCACGTATTTCCACACGAATTTGACATTCAAAATTCAAATCACTTTACTCCCTTGGGAGTTTCATACTAGTTTACCTTCCTTTGCTTTACGTTAAGATTGCATGATATTCATAGACATTCATATCATGCATAGATGTTAGACATTGTCGAGCAGTTGGTGCGAAAAAAAATATTTCTCTTCCGTTTTTCTATGGAATACTTTTCAACGCTTAAAGATTAATCATACTTATTAAACCTCTCGCATCACTTGTGGTGTTCCGTTTAAATAAAAACTTCTAAAGTCTTTAATGCGCATATTCTGCGGTAGTCATCTGATGATAGAAAGATAATAATAGATAATCTGTTCCCCAATATCTACCGCTGTAAATTGTAGATCCTCTGTGGTATCAATGGATTACGGAAATAATTTGTATATGTAATGAATTTCAACGTAAATTCTTGTTTGGATAAAGCATTGGATTGGTAGTCATTAATTCGAAAGGTTCCAATCATACATTATTAGCATTCAATCAAAAAAATGCTTTCAAGTGATTTGATCTTTAGGTATTAGTAATTTTCAATGTAAAGTAAAAAAAAAACACTCAACAATTACCAACAGATTAAAATTAAAATAAACCGGAATATAATTTTACAACAAACTCTCAAACTAAATTATTTTTAACCCAAACAACTGAGACAGGCCGTATCGCCCTAGAAGTTTTGAAATATCCGAAATAAAGATGCCACCAACTAAACACAACACAAAATAATATCATCAATTCTATTTGGCTTTCACACTAAAACTGTGGCCTTATAATTGATACAATAAATTCTTCGCACTTCACCTCTTCGCTTCACTATTTAAGTTAACCTCGATTTGCAAGCGAGAACAATTCCCACTAGATTACTCAAGGTGTTCAGGGTTTATTTGTTCTGTTCAACTCGACTACAGCATTCAGTTTAGAGATAAGTTTAGCTCACTCGCTTTAAGCAGACTGTTAATAGTTAGTTGCAATTTGTGTTTAGTTGTTCTCATTTAAAAACAGCAAATATTTGAACGCAGAAAATACCATCAGAGTTTTCAAATAACGTAAAACTATCACCAGATTACTTTGTGATAAATACTTCTTGAACAGGTCGAAAACAAATCCATTTGATTTCAAAAGAATCTAGCCTAGTTACTATTTTATGAAGTAACAAGATTTGTACGATAAAATCCTTTCGTATTTTTAATCTCCATTTGGTACTAAACCTCATATTTCAGTTTTTCAGACTATAGATATTACATCTTCCAAGGCGTCACAGTTTTCCAGAGCAGTGACTATTCGTCTTTCCATTCGCTTCCTTTATTAAAAGCAAGAATTCAGAATCAATGATAAAATGAAGAAAGGATATCTAAGCAACAGGGATTTATCTAGAAAAGAAAACACATATTTTTCCGTTCTGCGGACCAATGCATCCATAATCAAAACTTTGCGAGGAGTAAACCAAGTTATCTAATTTTCGCAAAACAAATAATACCAACACGCGCGCTGGCGTCGTCAATCCACATTGCCGGGCGCCGTCTAGAGAATCGTCACCTTGTAATAAATAAATAAAAATTAAACCTCGTCGTGTTCTTGTTGTACATTTAACGTAGATTTACTAATATAATGGATCTTAGTGACAAAATGTTCATAATAATATGACTCAAATGTCATGGCGTTAATGTAGGCTGTACACGTAGGTGTAATTGCCGCATGTTTACGTTATGTTTTTTTTTTGTCTATAGGTTCGTGCTTGACCACTATCTCACCTGATGGTAAGCGATGATGTAGTCGACAGTGAAGCACGTTTGAGAAGAAATAAACTATTCACTTTTGACTTAAAGAGCCCTGGATTGTAGATATCGGGTAACACAAACTCCGGTAGGGAATGCCACTCCTTAGCTGTACGCATAATAAAGTAAAAATAATAATTTGAATTTGAAAGTGTTTTGTGCGCATGGGTGGGATATCCACCTTGTACCGATGGTGCATCGCCGTACGTCTGATAGTCCGATGATAAAATGGGCTAGTGGGAATTATTCCATCGCTCGCTCCCCGAAATGCAAAACATAAAAACCGACAAGCTGGCAACTTGGCGTTGATGTTCAAGGCTCTGGAGTTTTGACTTGACCAGTGCCTCATTGCCGATGAGCCTCTTGGCCCGCTTAGACCTATCGTACTGTATGGATCAGAATGTTGGTCTGTGAAAAAGATGGGTGATAAGAGATGACAATGTCGAGATGGATGTGCGGAGTGACGAGAATGGATAAAGTGAGAAATGTGATATTAGAGGAAGTTTGAAAGTGGCGCCAGTGACAGGAAAGTTGAAAGGAAACCGTTTGTCGGAGGGATGAAACGCATGTTAAAAAAAGTTAAGAACATAAATGGAGATGTAAGGGGAGGGACAGAAAGGCCAAAAAAAGATGGATGGTATGTGAGGAGTGACATGAAAGATAAGGGAGTAATTGATAACGTGACGGGGAACAGGATGGTATAGAAAAATAAAACGTGTTTCGCCAACCCCAAGTAACATGGGATAAGCGCAGGAAGAAGAAATAAATGAATGGCTTTACAGAAAAGATTTTAACTATCTTCTTCCCGTCTAGCGATGAAACCTACATTATCTGTTTTTGACTTGAAAAATAAAAGCTCGATCCCTCCACTTTACGTCAGATAATACTTGTAACGTTCTTTTAGAACTGCAATTGCAAATTGCCAACAGAATTGGATTACTTTTCCTTCCGCCTTTTAGAATAAAAACAAGGGAACCAACGTTTTGCCAAGTATGCAGTAAAAAACTGTTTCAAATTTATGGAGTCTGTTCTTTGTAAAAATAAAAGACCTGTTTGTATTGTTACGGGTACTTTGTTTTCAATTTACATACAAAAGTTTTAGATTAAAGAGGAAGGTCAGTCCTTCATTTTAACTTCCGACTGAAAAAGAGGGGTGTTATAAGTTTGACGTGTGTAACTGTGTGTTTGTGTATAGATGTCTGTGGCATCATAGCTCCTAAACGGATGAACCGATTTTGATTTTGTTTTTAGGGTTCCGTAGCCAAATAGCAAAAAACGGAACCCTTATGGATTCGTCATGTCTGTTTGTCTGTCTGTCATGACTCTGACTTTGACTTATTCTGTGAACCGCTTTAAGATTTTTACACAAAAATAGAAAAAAAACAATAAATTTTGGGGGTTTCCCCATACTTAGAACTGAAACTCAAATTTGTTTTTTTCGTCTAACCCATACGTGTCTATGGATAGGTTTTCAAAAATGATATTGAGGTTTCCAATAATTTTTTTTTCTAAACGGAATAGTTTGCGCGAGAAACACTTCCAAAGTGGCAAAATGTATGTCGCCCCCCTATAACTTCTAAAATTCTTCTAAAAACATCATATTTTTTTTTGTTTTATCATTAAGAGAATGATAAAACAAAAAAAAATATGATTTACATTACCATACAATCCTTCCACCGAAAATTGGTTTGAACGAGATCTAGTAAGTAGTTTTTTTTTAATACGTCATAAATCGTGAACTGCAATTTACGGAACCCTTCGTGCGCTAGTCCGACTCGCACTTGGCCGGTTTTTTTTATGTTTGAAATGTGATTTTATCGAAAAGTTATGATAGATGAAAATCGATTCAGCCGTTCTAATGTTATGGGCGTTTTAATGTTTGAATTGAGGTGTTTTTGCAAGATATCGTGTCATAATTACGTGTTCAATATATTGTCGATCGATGCGTCTCTACTACTAAATAAATTTGTAGCATGAAATAAAAATGTGTCAGTGTTTATTTTTAAATTTTACTTGTTCATTAAGGTAACACACAATTTATATAAAAGGGGCAGTTTAATCCTTCTTTTTAACCGACTTCCCAAAAAGGAGCTTCTATGTTCGACTGTATGTATTTTTTTTAATGTACGTTCACCTATTTCTCCAACAGTTGATAGAGAAATCGGTGGACCATTTTATAAAATTATTTTTGTGTTTATACACCCAAAGTAGTCCCGTTATCACCAAGTCAGAATCTGACGATGGAATCCCATGGAAATCGAAGGAACTCTTAATTATATAAATATTATTCTAAGATTACCTTGGACATCGCTGATAACGGTGAAGGAAAACATCGTCAGAGAACCTGAAACTTATAGTAAATATTAGTTTGAAATTGCCAATCCATCTTGAGCATGTTCTGCCCTGCAGTGGGACAGTTACAGGCTGGTATTATTATATTGCACTTCATGCGTGTCCGAAATATACATACATACATAAACTCACGCCTTTTCCCATGGGGGTAGGCAGAAACTACAGAACGCCACCTGCTACGATCCTTACATACTTCTTTTGCTTCACACACATTCATACATCTACTTATACACACACGCTGGTTATGGATACTGCGCACTTGGCCTTTCTGAAGAACATCATCTATAAGGTCTATGTATGTCTTTCTAGGGCTTCCCCTCCCGGTGTTTCCATTCACGCCTGCCTTGTAAATACATTTCGTTAGTCGCCTTTCATTCATCCTCTCAACATGGCCACACCATCTTAACATACTCTTTTCAATTTAAGTCACTACATCTTCTTTTAAACCACAACGTTGTCTTATGACCTCATTCCCCAATCTATCAGTTAAAGTTATACCACACGCACTCCGCAAGGAGCGCATTTCTACTGCATTAATCCTACTTTCATGTCTTTGTTTTTTTTTGTGTCCGAAATATTTTAGAATAACATGGCTTTAAGGAAATTTGGTTAACGGTCGTGAGGGAACACAAAACAATTTATTATCTACAACAACCTTAGCAAACGGGGCAATGCATCTGCTATGTTATCTTCAAGTAAGAAAATTTTTAGACCTAGCCTCTTAGTATCACTACTGTCGAAATAATTTGAGTAGCTATTCGTGTACAAATAAGGAAAGTCTCAGTAGTTCACGTTGCTCTTAATTCCCTCGAAAGTTTTTCGCAAAATTATCCTGGTTAGGTGATCAAAAGCCGTAGATCCTCTCCTATGCAAAGAGCAGGCTGGTTTCCACGCGAACCACTCGTGCATGGATCAGATCAACACTCTCCGTATCATTTAGAACAGACATCAGAATGGCTAGATCTATCTAACCTTTGTCGATTAAGAAATGGCATTTGATATGCTGAAATGGTCATCTGGTCCTGCCTACTGGACATTGGAGTGCCACCGAAAATTGTCCGTCTCTGGAGAGTTTTTACAAGAATTATCCCTGTCAAATAACTTACGATGACCTCATCTCGGATAACATAGCAGAATACGCAGGTATCCAACAAGTCTGTCTCTTTTCACCACTCTTCTATCTAGTCGTTCTTGACGGGATTTTGCCTCGCATTTTCTACAACTTGTACTGCGGGATAGAGTAGGGCTTATCCAACGTCTCAAAATATTTGGATTACGCCGATGACCTATGCCTGCTGAGTCGAACCGACTCTGACATGCAAGCAAAATTGAAAGATTTAAGTCAGGAAGCGGCAGAAACGGGAAAGACCCAAAAGAAGAGATCGGCACCTTTAGCCAAGTTGACAATCTACAATCGATAACGCTAGTAGAAAACGAATCAATGTATGGGAATGACACATCTGAACGTAAAGTCACGTGGTCAGACCATACAAATAGAAGGCGTTAACGATTGTAGAAAGAGATTCGATAAGAAACTTTTGTAACTTGGCTACGGGGGCTGGTGAAGAGAATACTTCACCGTTGCTGATTTGCACAGAGGTAGTGGAATGCGTCCACAAGTTAACTTTCCTCGGGAGCGTCGTGTCGGAAACTGGAGGTAGTGAAGAGGACATCGCTTCAAGGACCACCAAGGCACGAACTACCTTCGCGCAGCTGAGACCTGTTTGGCAATCGTGGAAACTGCCCGAAGGATTAAACTCAAAATCTTCGGGTCAAATGTTAAAGCCGTGCTGCTTTACGGGTGCGAAACGTGGAAGGTCACAAAAGACATCTCACGCCAGATGCTGTAGCGTTACGTATAGCTCCGGAGAGCTATACGTAAGCCACGTTATTAAAATTAAGATAAAAGGTTAAAATTAAATTAAATTATGAAAATAAAAGGATATAGAGAGCAGAACTATGGTCAGCTTCGCACGACGTGGGCAGCTACGACGTGGGCAGCTATCCAGGCAGCAGCTCGGGCAAGAAGTCGTGGAATGCCCGAGGTAGGTAGGTGATCAGGCAGCTACGACGGACATGCAGGCAATCGGGCAGGTAGGCAGGTCAGCATACACCAAGGGTAGGTGGTCCAGGCAGGCAATCAGGCAGGTAGGCAGTAGAATAACAGCAGAATGGATAGCAGGATGGATAAACAGGCAAACGGGTAAGTACGTAGGCTCCGAGGGGTGTGGAGGCCGGCTATGGCTCAATACGCCAAACAGCGAGCCGCCCTTTGATACGTCGTGACGACTGAGGAGGATTATGTACCAGTAAAGATGCACATTTATAAGTATCACACTCAATTATTATTATTTATTGCACTTCAAAGGTTTGATACAAACACAACTCACAGGCCGCTTATATAGAATCAAGAGTTTGCTGATACAATCGTAAAATTGGTAATCTTAAATATTCCACCGACTTTCAGCGTTCAGACCAGTTCCAAGACTGAAAAAAGCTGAAGCCCGTTTTTCATTCGATCTGCCATCTCTTCTCAATTTCAAATTCAAATCTCAATCAGAACAGAGCGAATAAAAACGGCTTTACAAAGGCGGGTCAGTCTGCTCTGACCTTACAATAATGTACAACTAGCTTAAGGAAAGGTCTAGGTATTATAGTCCATGGTACCTATGGTATGTCTATGGCTTTAAGAAAATAAAATAGACAGACATATGTCATGTCAGATAAAACGTCACAGTAGAAAAATATTACAAGAAGAATTATAAATTACGAATATAATTTAAGTTTAGATATTTAAAACAGTCAGAGATAACTAAATATGCTTTCCAGATGTAATAATACAAAGAATATATATAAAAATGAGTTACACAAATTGATGCGATATCAAAAGATGTGAAGATGGATTGTGGAGTGTTATGAAACGTAAGTAGATCATGAATAAATACCACATTTCCCCGATGACCCCAGAAAAATTTTCAACTAGAAGAAAATTTTGAGGTTTAAATATAATCCTTGCTCTAACACACAACATCTTTCATACTTTCGTCAAACACTCTCATTCAATCACACGTTAGGGGATATAGTTCACATTCAATGACGTATACTCCACAAGGAAATATTTATTAAGATATAACGAAGGCTTATTTATTTTTAATAGGTGTCGTTACCCGCACCTGTTTGAAAACCCTTTAAGAAACTATTTATTTAAACAAGAGGAACTCAAAGAGGAGGAGGACTGAAGTCTATAAGAGGGAAGTCTCAAGTCTATAAGAGGGAACTCTCAAGTCTATAAGAGGGAACTAGGTTGAGAGGGAACTAGGTTTGAGAGGGAAGGATACAAGAGGGAAGGATACAAGAGGGAAGGATACAAAAGGGAAAAAAAAATATTAAAGAAGACTCCACGCATTTGGCTTATTTTTAAAGAGTTACGGGACCACTCTTTGCATATAAGGCTTTCCGAGTTATGCAAACCGCTCTAAAATAACACCTCATTCTTTAAGAATAAGATTCAAGGGAATTAAGAAGTTTAAGAAGACTCCACGCATTTGGCTTATTTTTAAAGAGTTACGGGACCGCTCTTTGCATAACACCTCATTCTTAATGCATAAAGTTAAGAATAAGATAAGTGATGTCAAGGAAATTTAAGAAAAACACATAAGTGTGTGTTAGTAATGACATCAAAAGTGTAAAAAGAATATCTAGGATAACCTAGAATATAATTACATAATGATATCTTCATTATTAGAACACTATACACAATTAATAATAATGGAAAACAAAATAAGCCGAATGTGTAATTATTTACAAGAATTACACCAAATATAAAAATAAATGCCAAGTAAAATATTAAATTTTAAAATCTTTTACATGCCATTTTCCTCTCAAACCATTAGGATCCTCCAGAATAAAAACAAGAGGTGAAAGCTTCTCGATTACAGTGCATTTAACATATCTTGGAGCTAATTTTGCACTATAATATGCGCCTGCATTACTCTGAACGTAATTTTTACGCCAGACTGTATCACCGACGTTAAATTCTTTAAAGCTGTGTTTATCATTATAACGAACAGCGTTCTTAATATGAGCAGTGTGTAATGCAATCTGTACCTTATCGAAGATAGTAGATAATAATCCTACATTAGTGGCGTAGATATCGCGAGGTAGAAAAATTACGTTGTCAAGATTAGTGCAATTGGTGTAAACTGAACCACAAGGTATAGTTTCCCGACCAAATACAAGAAAAGATGGGGAGAATCCTGTTGAAGAGTTTACCGTGCTATTTAGGCCGAATTGGATTTTTTGTAAAAATTTATCCCATGACCGATGGTCATCACCAACTAACTGTGCTAAAGCAGTGATAATTGTTCTATTATATCGTTCTGTAGGGTTCACTTGAGGGCAATATCTTGGAGAATAAAAGATAAAAGGAACTTTATATTTGTTCAGAAAACTTTGAAACTCGTTTGATTGAAATTGTGAACCATTATCCATTATGATAGTTTGCGGAATTCCATGTATAAGAAATACGGAGTTTTCTAGATGTAAAATAATATTAGAAGTTGTAGCACGTTTGATAGGAAAAATAAGACAATATTTAGAGAAAGAACAAGTTACCACGAGGATATATTGATTACGTTGTCTTGTCATTGGAAAAGGACCCATCAAATCCAAAGAAATATTTTGAAAAGGTCTTGAGCAAATTTTTGGTTTACCCATAGGACCATAAGGAGAATGATTCGAGTGCTTATAAGAAAGACAAGTTTCACAAGTAGAACAGAATTTTGCCACATGTTTAAACATTCCAGACCAATAGTATCTTAAAGAAAGTTTCTTGTAAGTTTTGAAAATGCCAATATGGGGATTATTATCTGTAACACCATGACAAGATTTAATAAGGTTTAGTCTTTCGGAAGGAGGTGGAACCTCTTTCCATGCAAAATCTTCGTTAAGGTAATCAGATGAGTTAGTAAAGCGATATAATTTAGCATTAAGAATCTTATAGTTCGGAAAGTCATCAGGGTTTCTTTGACAATTTGTAAAAAGTTTATTAAAGTGTTCCAATTCGGACACAATATCTCCGGATATAGGTTCTACAGCGCCAATAATAGCTGTATCAGGAGTTTTGTGGCGTGAAAGAAGATCTGGAACGACATTATCTTTACCTTTTTTGTGTTTCAGATCAAAATTAAAACAAGATAGACGGAGGGTCCATCGAGCTAATCTTCCAGAAGGATTAGACAAATTTTGGAACCACTTTAATGCCGCATGATCGGTATAAACTGTAAACTGTTTACCATTGTCAAGATAACAACGCCAATGTTCAAGTGCTGTAATAACAGCTAGTGTTTCCCTTTCAGTAGTTGAATAGTTTTGCTCATGCTTATTAAGAGATTTGCTCATGTATGCGATCACTACTTCTTTATTACCTTGTTCCTGAGTCAACATAGCACCAATTCCAAAATTAGATGCGTCACAATGTACAGAAAATGGAAAGTCAAAGTCAGGGCAAGCTAAAATTGGGGTTGAAATTAAGCATTCTTTTAGTTTAGAAAAGGCTAAATTTGCTTCATCGTTCCAGACGAAGTTCTTGGGAGAGTTTTTTCCAGAAGAAGTTAGTTTACAAAGGGGTGAAGCGATAGAACTGAAGTTAGGTATGAAGCGACGAAACCAACTGCATGTGCCTAAGAATTTCCTCACTTCTTTTTTAGAGGTAGGAGCGGGGTAAGCTAAAATAGCTTCAATTTTATTAGGGTCAGCACGCAGACCTTGATCGTCAACTATGTAACCGAGATATTTTAATTCTTTACGAAAAAATTGACTTTTCTTGAAGTTAATTGTGAGACCTGCGTAAGAAAGTTTTTGAAGAACTTTAAGTAGAAGTGAGATATGTTCTTCAAATGTTTCACTTATTATTATTATGTCATCTAAGTAGCAAAAGACTTTATTATCAAAATCTGGTGTAAATAAGCTATCCATGAGTCTTTGTTGTGTTGCGGGAGCATTGGTTAAGCCAAATGGCATAACTTTAAAGCGAAACATGCCTTTTCCAGGGACATAAAAAGCAGTTTTATCTTTATCGTCCTTATTTAATGGAATCTCCCAGAAAGCTTTAGCAATGTCTATGCTAGACAGATATTTAGCGTTTTTAAGATTATCTAGGATTTCAGAAACAAAAGGAAGACTATAAGCATCTTTCCGAGTGATTGCATTCAATTTTCTACTATCAACACAGAAATGCCACTCTCCGTTCTTTTTCGGAGTGATTAGCACTGGAGATAACCAAGGGCTCTCACATTTTTCAATTACATCTAGATTAATCATTTGATCAACCTCATTAATTAATGCCTTTTGTTTTTCAGGCGAAAGTCTGTAACAACGTTGTTTAATTGGCAGTGCGTTACCGGTGTCAATACGATGAGAAACTAAACTGGTGCGACCCAAAATGCCTCGTTCCTCAAAAGAAATTGTTTTAAAACGATCAATCAAGTCTGTTGCAATGTTCTTCTCATTAAACGAAAGGTGTTCAAATGTGAGTACTTTATTGTCAACTGAACTCACCGTAATTGTTTTATTAATTGGTTTTAGTTCAGATAAAAGCGATTTAGGAGTTAAATTAAACTCTTTCCAGAAATCCCAACCAAAAATCAATGAGGGATAAATATCAGGGAAAACATAAGCTTTAATAATACGTATTTGATTATTAAATTCAATTGGTAAATGAAAATAACCAGAGGACATAGTTTTCTGTTTGTTAGCAACCATAACTTGAGTAGACGACTTGAATAACTTAAATCCTAATTTTTGGATATCTTTATGAGAATTATTTCCTAGGATAGTTATACAACTCCCGCTGTCTAATAGACCAGAAAATGGCAAGTTATTAATAGACACTTCAATAAAAGGTCTATTATAATCTTTTTCTGTGTCATAATATACAGAGGTTGTTTTATAGCAATACATAAATGTTTTAATAAAATTTAGCCATAGTTTCCAATCATCAGGATCAAAATTATTATTTTGAGATTTAGGAACGTTATTCAAGTCGACATCTAGTTTTTTTGTTGTATTTTTGGGTTACAATTAGGACAATTAGTTATTTTAACACCTTTACGACCGCATTTAAAACATATCAGATATTTAGGTTTAGTGCAAGTTTGTAAGGAATGACCCGAGATACGACAGCGATAGCAAAAGTCTACTTTAGAGTCGTCATTAGTTTTAGTAGCAGAAAGAGGTTGTTTATTATCTCCTATTCCATTTGTGTGTTTTATATTTGGAAAGCATTTAGAAGTTGAAGGCCGATAAGCAAATTCAGTAGCATAAGATGCTGTTTCATATTTTGGTTCAGAAAAATTACAATCTTTTTCAGAAAATTTCTCATAAGTTTGACAAGCTGAAATTAAAGAGTCTATTGTATTGACATCTTTAAGCGCTATAAAAACTGAATAACACGGTCTCACATTATTAAGTAAAATTTCAAGTTGCTCGTTTTCATCTAGTTTCTTAGTAAGGCGAGAAAACATTCCAAACATACACACAATAATGGACTCTGATGCACCCTGAGTTCTGTTTCTAATAGCTTCGAGCATTTTATAATCATAATTATGTAAACCAAAGTCTTTGATTAATAAAAGGTGGATTTGACTCCAAGACAAGGTAGGATTTCGATTATATTGAAATCGAAACCAATGAAGTGCATCATCAGTGAAAATTTCAAATGAGTGTTTGCAAAGCATTTCTTCTGATAAGTTCCTAGATAAACAAAATTCTTCTAATCTTTGGAGGAATGACCTAGGGCATGATTTGCCATTAAAAGAAAATTGTTTAAGTTCTCTAACAAAATTATGTGGAGGGTGATAGGTTTGCCACATTGTGGAAGCCTGTGGGTCTGAGATAGTTGGAGTGTAAATTGTAGAACTTTGAAGAACTGTTTGAGGTATTGACGGATACAAACAAGGAGCTGGTTGAACTTTTTGAGGTTGATCGTAAGTTTCGACTACGTCTTCAGAAGAAATCCTTTCTGTATCGTTACAAGCAATAGCCTCGAATCTTTTTTCGAGAGTGTAAAAGCGAGATCTTAAATTAGAGCAGGCTTCAATAAAAGGTACAACTGCTTGAAATCGTCCAAGACGATGATAAAGGTGGTTAATGAAGGTTTCTAGTTTTTTAAAGTAAATTTTATCTTTAGAAATTTCTAATTGAGAAATTTTGTCTTCCAGATATTTAAAAGTTATTTCCGCCTGGGAGAGATCAAGTTTGAGTGGAATGGGAGAAAATTTTATGTCTTCTGGAAGAACATGAACAAGTTTCGACATTTGTTCTTTAAGAGTTTGGAGATTATCAGCTGGACTCTCAGTTCTGATAATCACCTCATATTCGAGTTCAAGTTTGTTAAGATAAGAGTACTTAATTGATCTTGCCATGATTAAATAACAAGAAAGGTAGATTAGTTAATTAATTTAAAATAAATATATATTCAAAAATTAGTTAATTAGTTAATCAAGAATTTAAGAGTTAATTGTCAAGTATTAAAAGAAGTGCTAGCAAAAGTGTAAAGAGAGACAATGATGATGAAATGGGGCCTGTAAGAGAAACCAAAAGTTAGCCTTTGTATATACTTGTGTAAGTATGTTTTTAGAATTTTGAGAATAGATGAAAAATCGAGCCCACGTTAAAAAAAGATAGTGTAAAAAGTAGGTATAGTGTGGGTGATGGGGTGGATTCAGATAATTGGGCGCACAAACAACGTTGCGCCCAATTATTTAAAAGTTGGGCGCCAAACTGTAGCGTTACGTATAGCTCCGGAGAGCTATACGTAAGCCACGTTATTAAAATTAAGATAAAAGGTTAAAATTAAATTAAATTATGAAAATAAAAGGATATAGAGAGCAGAACTATGGTCAGCTTCGCACGACGTGGGCAGCTACGACGTGGGCAGCTATCCAGGCAGCAGCTCGGGCAAGAAGTCGTGGAATGCCCGAGGTAGGTAGGTGATCAGGCAGCTACGACGGACATGCAGGCAATCGGGCAGGTAGGCAGGTCAGCATACACCAAGGGTAGGTGGTCCAGGCAGGCAATCAGGCAGGTAGGCAGTAGAATAACAGCAGAATGGATAGCAGGATGGATAAACAGGCAAACGGGTAAGTACGTAGGCTCCGAGGGGTGTGGAGGCCGGCTATGGCTCAATACGCCAAACAGCGAGCCCTTTGATACGTCGTGACGACTGAGGAGGATTATGTACCAGTAAAGATGCACATTTATAAGTATCACACTCAATTATTATTATTTATTGCACTTCAAAGGTTTGATACAAACACAACTCACAGGCCGCTTATATAGAATCAAGAGTTTGCTGATACAATCGTAAAATTGGTAATCTTAAATATTCCACCGACTTTCAGCGTTCAGACCAGTTCCAAGACTGAAAAAAGCTGAAGCCCGTTTTTCATTCGATCTGCCATCTCTTCTCAATTTCAAATTCAAATCTCAATCAGAACAGAGCGAATAAAAACGGCTTTACAAAGGCGGGTCAGTCTGCTCTGACCTTACAATAATGTACAACTAGCTTAAGGAAAGGTCTAGGTATTATAGTCCATGGTACCTATGGTATGTCTATGGCTTTAAGAAAATAAAATAGACAGACATATGTCATGTCAGATAAAACGTCACAGTAGAAAAATATTACAAGAAGAATTATAAATTACGAATATAATTTAAGTTTAGATATTTAAAACAGTCAGAGATAACTAAATATGCTTTCCAGATGTAATAATACAAAGAATATATATAAAAATGAGTTACACAAATTGATGCGATATCAAAAGATGTGAAGATGGATTGTGGAGTGTTATGAAACGTAAGTAGATCATGAATAAATACCACAATGCAAGTGGTTGTCAACCGCTGTCTTCGTCGCATACTTGGGATTTACTGGCTCGAGACCATCACCCACGTAAAGCTGTCGGATAAATGCCATGATAGCCCGATTGACCACCAGATCTAGCGTCACAACTGACGTTGGACTGACCACATGCTGCGAAGGGATTCTGATCATATACCGAAGCAAGCGCTGGATTGAAATCCCCAAGGCAAAATAAAGCGTGGCCGTCCCCGTCAAACCTCGCGCCGCACCGTGTTGGCAGAAGCTACGAGCATCGGTACGACGTGGAGCGAGGTGAAGCGTGAAGCTCAAGACCGATCGCGATGGAAGACTAAATTTTACGCCCTTTGCCCCATCCAGGGCACATAGGACATTAATTCAAGTAAGTCAGTAGATCATGGTATCTGTTACACCACAAGTTATGCACGAACTAAACTTGAGCCTCTGTTGTTGTTTTATTTCCTTCGTTGCACATGGGACATGTTTTATGACTTGTTCATATTCACAATTTCGGCCGTCCATTTGTGTCTGTAAAATATAGGTAGCATCAGGCTTTCAAACGATTATGCTCCTCTGCACTATAAAATCCTTGAATGATGCTTAAACTGCTGGATGATATTGTCGTTCGTTTAATAACGTTGGTTAAGTGAACGAGAATATTATCCTCCACCTTATCAAGATTAAGTCCCAAAAATCTGAAAAGCGCTATAGGAAAAATTGTTTTTGCCTCCTGGTGCGGATGTATGCAGATGAAAATTTTCGATTGATCAACCCCTCTAATATTTATAACCATCGGATTCACAAGGTAGTTTTATTCATGAGTGACCTAAGCTTTAACCGTCTCGGGAATGAAACAGAATCGTTGTTTCAATCATCGTGATAAAACATCTTACAATTTTTTTTACATCAAAGGTTCTCCAGAATCCTAGGCGCATGAATTTTGATTTGCTACAGACTCGTACTAATTGATTCAATTGGATCGAGAGCCAAGCACACTACTTTGGTTTCAACCTGTAATTGAAATCCTAATGTTAATTATTCATGTCGTTCATTGGCGACATTACAAGGTTTCTTACTAATTTCTCCGTAAGTAATATACCTTCTGATGTTAGTGATTCATTGCATATCAATGGTAACAAAATTATGCTGCCGTTTTTATTATTTTTTCCCAGTTGTTATTGTATATGCATAAGTACTTCAATTACATTATTTGGCTTAGGTATGTAATCTGTCGGAGTTACGTGTAAACAAACTTTTTTCATCATTGGTAGAAAATGAATCTATTGATCCACGGAGTATGCATAGTAAATTATTACGCTAATTCTCATTACTTAGTCTTCATAATTAATTGGATCGTTTTTCTTCCTTGTTCATACATTTTCCTCAATTATCCGGCAGGCTGCTGACCGAGCTGTACGTTCTTGTCTCTTGACGTCACTGAGCTAATCAAATTGTTGGAGCGGAGCTTAATCAGAGAGGCGGTGCAGATAACTCAGAGTCCCTTACTTAATATGGTTTGTCACCGTAGATGCGGTGTAGCGGAAATTTATTAATTCTGAAGATAAATGGCTCCTTAGCTTTTTGAAGACGGCAGCTCTCTTAATTCTTCATTGAACACCAAACAACATGTAGAACACAATTAAAATATAGATCATTTGAAAGCGAACTACACACAATGATGGTATTCGCCCAGCCAAATTTTAATACATAGTGTTTGACGGACAATATTTAATGGTATATTAAGTTTTAGTATGGTGGTGATGTATAGAAAGAAAAAGAAAGAAAGAAAGAAAAAGTGTATATTCGCCACAAAAACGACATACCATTTTTGATTTAAATTAATTAATTTATAAATTAATTAATTTTTTTTTTTTTTTTTTTTTTTGAATTAGTAAAAATTTAAATTCTTGATGCCTGATGAATTCACATGGGTAAATCAAGCGACCATAAAATTGCATCGAATAAAACAAGGGCCATTAAACATTAAGCAATATGGCTCTTGAAAATGAAATTAAACAACCACGAAATTAGACAATATGTCGACGTCTGCTAATTTTAACTTACAGATAGCAAAAGCCAAAGTCAAAGTCAAAGTCAAAGTATTTTATTTGTTTAACATAGGTAATATGGTACATGGTATAAAATTTGTGTTGTATCACTATGTTTTGCCTTGCAAGGCGTACAAAGTAGGTGTAAAAATGAAAATAAAACGACAAACCAAACAAACAAGATAGAATAACAAGTGGATCGGACATTTTTTATTTTATGGTTCTATCATCTAAAAACTCATTGATAGAGTAGTAAGCCTTTTCAATCAATAATTTCTTTAATTGCGATTTAAAATGGTTTATATTGGTCATGCTTTTTAAAGTTTTTGGTAGTTTATTATAAATCTTTGGACCCATGCCAAGACAACTCTTCGAGAAAAGTGCAGTACTGTGTTTTTTTGACTTTAGTATGCTTTGGTGACGTCTAGTATTAAGTTTCTCAAATTTAGACAGATTCTCCTTAATAAATATTGATGTTTCATAAATATAGAGGGATGGAAGCGTAAGTATTTTCAAACTAACGAAAAATGGTTTGCAACTTTCGGTGGCTTTTAACAAACATATCGCTCGAAGACATTGTTTTTGGGCTTTAAATGCCATTTCTCTGTTGGTAGAGTTGCCCCAAAATATTATGCCGTAACGAAGAGTTGAGGAGACATATGCATGATATGCAGTAAGGACAGTATTACGATTTACAACCTTATTCAAATTGTGTAAGGCATAGCAAAATTGATGAATTTTTTTTATCATAGTCTCCATGTGTGTTTTCCATGTCATGCTTTCGTCTAGCCAAATACCTAGAAATTTGGTTCGTTCCGTTTTAATAATCTTATTTTGGTCATAATTAATGTCAAGAATTTTAGAACTAGTTCTTTGTTTAAATGTCATTATTTGAGTTTTATTAAGATTAATCTGTAAGTTGTTATTATTTAGCCATTGAATTATTAGACTTAAGCTACTGTTTATGTCGTTTTCATGTGAATCAATATTTTCACCAGAAAATACTATAGTACAGTCATCAGCAAATAGGGTCATAGGATGTGGTATGGTTTTCGGAAGGTCATTTATATAGCATAAAAATAATAAAGGGCCAAGCACACTTCCCTGAGGTACACCATAGTAAATGTGTCTCTCTCTCGATTGGTAATTAATTTCAGTTTTAGTTTGAACATCGACTGCTGAAATACAAGTTACCTGTTTTCTGCCAGTAAGGTACGACTTTATTAAGTCTAAAACTTTGCCCCTAATGCCATACTTATATAGCTTATTTAAAAGGATTTCATAGTCAACAAAATCGAAAGCCTTAGTCATATCCATAAATAAGGCTGTTACAGGTATTTTTTGGTCCATATTTGTAACTATTTCGTTGATCAATTCATAAATGGCCATGTTTATGTTTTTACACTTTCTAAAACCATACTGCTCCTTAGCTAAAATGCCATTTTTTTCAAGGAACATGTATATACTGTTATAAATAACCTTTTCAATTATTTTGGAAAATATCGAAAGAAGAGCAATGGGTCTGTAGTTTTGTATATTTTGAGGATCATCCTTTTTAAGTAGTGGTTTTATTACGGACAGTTTTAAGTCTTCGGGAAAAACACCATGTTCTATACATAGGTTTGTAATAAAGCTAAAAACCGGTGAAATTTCAACAGCTACGCTTTTTATTATCTTAGTTTCAATGTCGTCAAAGCCAGAGCTATTCGTATTTTTCAGAGTCGTAATTATTTTATAAATGTCAATTGGTGCTGTTGGTGATAAGAATAATGAATTCATGTTCGAATATGTTACTGTTATTTTATGGTCAGAATTGTTTGTTGGCTGTATTTGGTCAATAAAATGATTATTAAATAGTTCTACAATGTCAGTTGGATTTGTTACGTATTTATTGTCGATAAGGAGTTTATAAGGACTGTTCTTGGGAATGTTATTTTTTGATGAGTTTATAACCCTCCAGGTTGCTTTAGTTTTATTTACAGCGTTATTGATATAATGGCTATTTTGCGATTTTTGGGTCAATTTGATAATTGTTTTTAAACGTTTGGAATAGGAATTATATCTTTGTTTATTGGCTACATTTGGATGCCGCCTGAAGGTCCATAGCATCTCCCGTTTACGTTTAGAGCACAGTTTAATTCCTTTCGTGATCCATTTCTGTGGTTTAGTAGTTACATTTTTTATTTTCTTTAAAGGGAAACACAGATCGTAAAATAATTTGAATAAGTTATGAAATTCTTTAAATGCGCTATTTGGATCTTTGCAGCCATAAACACCATTAAAACTAAGACTTTGGAGAGCATCTTTAAATTTTTTGATATTTTCCTGGCAAAAATCGCGTTTATAAGAGAACCAGTGTGTTATCGTGCAGGTCTTTTTGACGGGACATTTTATAATTTGAGCTGTATGGTCAGAGACGGCTAGCTCCATTACCTCACATACACTTCCTCTTACGTTGTGTATAATATTGTCGATGCATGTACCGCTATCTAGCCGGGTTGGTTCACGCACACCTAATTTCAAATTAAAGCTATGTAAGAGATTTTGAAACTGCATTGACATTTTCGTGTTATTGAGAATATCAATGTTAAAGTCTCCGCAAATCAGCACCTTTTTTTTGGAATTGAGACATATTTTCCTTAAGATTCCATCAAAGTTATAGAAAAATGAAGTTAAAGAGTCGATATTATTCTTAGGAGATCTATAAATACAGACTATAATTATTTGATGTTTAATTAATTCAATTGCACAAGATTCTAAGACACAAGAACTGCAATATTCTTTTAAGTCGAGAATTTTATAAGGATGTTTATTATTTACTAAGATGCATGAGCCACCTCTCCGCGACTTTCTTGCATAGAAGGTAGCAAGAGTATAATTTGGAATAAAAAGATTGCAATGGTCCTCTTCTGTCATATTGTGTTCTGTAACACAAAGTACATCCACATGTTTCCCAAGGCTAGCAAGATCATTTATATGTAAGCTTAATAAGTCCGATTTACTTATTAAACCGTTTGTGTTTTGATGAATAACATGAATATGGTTATACAAGAAAAAAATTTTGATTGTTCACAGTTTCAGGAGTATTAATTTTATGAGAGACATTGTCTATATTATTCGACTTGGAAAAACAATTTTGAAAGATCATGTCAATATCATATTTTACATTGCAAAAAATATTGTTCATACCAGTATTGTTAATCACACCATTTAGCTTAGAAAACATTGTATAATCGTAGTGTAGATCGTAATTAGAGTCATATAGAAATGCATAGTTGTGTATCTGAATGTCATTGTATAACAGGTTATTGAACAATTCTACTCTTAAGTTGTACACATTAGAGTAATAGCTGTATTTATACGTAGGTAAACATATTATAATATTTGTGTTATTTACAGCTATAAGTGTTTCACGCAAGTTAAGAATTAGATCATGATAGTTATTTGTTGAGCTGAAGTCCTCTTCGCCGATGAGAATTATGCAGTAATCATCAGACGTAAAAGTGGTTAATTTTTTATCAATGTCGCTGATGAGATGCTTTATCCCACAATGTGGTTTGAGGTAGTGGCATATATTATAGTTTGGTAATGTTGTTTCTGCTATTGATAAGATCTTGTTTGTCTTATTAGTACTCAGAATACACAATTTATGTTTATGTTGCTGTTTATTGTTAACTACCTCCATATTCGGTTTAATGGTGTGCGATGGACTATTTTGTATTGTATTGTTCTGTTTCGTAACCAAAGTATTATATATTCTCGAAGAAGTTCATTCTTACGCCTTGTTAGTGTTATTGTAGAGAATTTAAATAACACAAAAAGTACTTCACTTTCTGTGATTTGAACCGGCGACAGGTCGAGTATATCGAAGCTGCCACATAAACCACTCCGCCAGCGAGACTTAATATATCGTGGCGAAATTTTTGATCTTTATGCGCCGAGTATTGATGCGTAGGCGACAGCGGGGACAGCGGCGGTCAGCGCGGGAGGTATCGAGCGCTCCGCGAGTTGTCGTAGGTCAAGGATAAAAGTTCGTTAACACTGTTTTCAAATTTAGAGTTTTTTCCACATTTTTATTTTCACTATAACTTTGTATAACTTAAGCCGATTATCATAAAAAATACATAGATCAATAGGTCGTTTCACTGGCTTTAAGTTAACAGTATATCATTGCTAGAATATCCACTTTTTACCACAAAACTTATTTAAAAACTGAGAAGCAAAGATAACAACGAACCGTCTTGTTTCGTCGCTCGTCGAGAGTAGCTGCCTATGCATGTAGTAGTTTCCTCCACCATAACGCACAGTTTTTACAAATGGGTCTCTTTTCTGATCAATACGACTCACTTTCACAAAATACATGAACACTACACAGATACTACATGAACACTACTATGCATGTAATAGTTTCTTCCACCATAACGCACAGTAAGCAACAGAAGAGAAATACATTTTTTTTAATAAAAAAAAAACAAGTTCCAAGATAAAACAGAAGAAGTCGATTTAAGAGTATTAAGTAATAATGCGTGAATTGAAGCTGGGAGCACCAATCGACGATTTGTGAGCGAAATCTCCCGTAAAAAAGATTTACGAGGCTTCTGCTTGATACGAACTGAATATTCAGCAGGTTGCTCTCTCTTCTTTTGAATTGGAACTTCAACTAAAGACATTTTGTTTAATAAATTGTATAAGCGATCTACGTGCTCTTGAGAACCTAAGGGTTTTACCCTAACATCACGTTACTAATTTATTATGTTCCGGGTAAATGCTTCCACCCATAGCCATATAAAATAGCATAAAGTTTCGTACTTTTTTCTTTTATGTGGTGTAAAATTTTTTTTGCCGCAAGAATGTTAAATGAGTGGATTATTTTCCTTTTAAGTCCTTATAAAGATGGAACAAAAAAGATTTTACTGGGAACAAAAAAAAATAAGGTCAGTGAGTTGTCTTAGGGAGGAACTTATCAAAATGTATTCCGAGTGGTTTCCACATGTGCATGTATACGGTAACACAAATGACCACTGAAATCACGAAATCACGCGGACGTGATCCGAACAGTGTTTAATTGAAACGCCCGACGGATTCGAGAATCGAGAAATGCAGGCTTAAAGTCCACAATGCTCCAAAATGTAAAAGTTTGTGTGCAGGTAAAAAGAGATTGGACAGGAGACCCCACTGAGAAAATTGACAGATTTGCGACGATCAAAATATTACATCGGCGTTGTATTTGTGCCTAACTTAATTTTAAATCCCATGTTAAATGCATTATAGAATAAACTAAAACCCCCGTTAGCATGTTTGTAAAGTTATTGAAGTGTAAACACCTTGCACGACACCCTCAAGAGATGCCCTCAGATGGAAGTAGAATGGATCACTTTATATCTCCGGGGATGTGAACACGGAGTGAAGGTGATCGGGTTAACTGTTATGTATGTATGGTACAAACTACAAAGAAAAGAACGGGTTTTAACAAAACAATTCCAATGTATTGTACTCGTATGAAAGTAGATGGAGCGTTTTTACAGTAAACCGTTTTGATGGTTTAGCCCAGAAAAATTAATGTAATTAAAGGTAAAAAAAGTGAAAAAGTTTTGTTCACTTTTTCACCAATGGATTTTTATAGACCTTTCAGGCAAAGTTACTACCACCATTATAAACATAATTCCGGTGATTTTTTTTTGCTGCAAATGTTTTTTTCCTGAGCTATGTACTGAAAAACCTCTGATTTAAAAAGTCTCTAAAAGTCGCCTATTAAACTTGAATGACCTAAAATTCAGAAAAAAATATGTTTATACTTGGACAACATTTTTGTAGCTCAGTACTATTAGCTATATTTAAATTTAAATGAGCATACCAAACGAATAATATAAAATGATCAAGTATTTAATGTCTCATTTCTGTTAAAAAGTTTCTCAACCTTCAATATAAATTCAATTCGCTACACAATACACCAAATAAGCCCGTCACATACAAATGCGAGAAAATATATAAACTGCGTCGTCACGGATAAGTGACCTCCTAGCACCTTCCATTTTTACATATCACTCACATTCTTACTGAAAATGAAAAAAACTCGTGAAAGCAGCAACATGTATCTCACGTTAGAGCTTTGAAAATCGACAATATTTTACATTGCCATCTGCAAAGAAAATAACGATGAGAGATATCCTTTGTCACTTAGAAGTCTTGTAGCATTCTCTTTCAAAAGTTGGAATCGAAGCTCTAAGTGTGGAAGTGAACAAGGCGCGCCAAAATCCTCAATTACTTTCAGATTTCTGTAAAAATCGATTTTATCATTATAGTGAAGATTGTTTTTATACCGATACAGTTATTTTGCATGCTTATATAATCCCTAACAAATGACTATTACCCGATTTATGGTTTGAAAATTTCGCTAAAGTTTGACCTATATTGCTCAACTACAAATTCTTAATTCTGTATTAATTTTGAGTTAATATCTGGCCATAGAGTCCGATTAGATGCAATATGACTTTACTGTACTCCAAAATAGTTGCAAAACGTCATGTCCAAAAAAGCTCGTCACTCTCCCGCTCACTAATATATATCCTTGTGACGTGCGTCTCATCATCGGTGATAAATAAATACCGCTGTGTGACGTCACACGCTGAGCGGATTTCTTGCCTCTAACCGGGGCTTCGGCTATCTCATTGTTTACATGTTTGTATCACCCTTTACCCGGATAATATTGTCCTGAATCTTTTATAATCTATAAGCCCAATATGGCCAAGAGACAAATCAAGCGATAAATTTAAATGTTGTATCAATTACTGACCTAGATTGCATACGATTCTTGTCAAACTACGAACTCTAAGTTAACATTGATTAAAAATAGCAAAAAAAAATTGTTCATAGTCGAATATGTAGAAGTTAAATTACTTTGGCAAACAACAACTGACAAAGAACCGAAATCTTATTTTATTAACCTTTGACTTCAAAGTTCCCAAGTCATAACAAAATCTTTTGAATTATTATTAGATCTGGTCACATTCTAATTAAGGTCAACTCTAGTCTAATCTCTGGCTTCGTTAAATACATATTAAAATAACGTGGGGTGAAATAGGCACTCATTGAACATGTTTGAATAATATTCTCGTGAATGAAATCAAGAATGGGGCAAAAATAATTCAGGCATACGTACTTATAGCGGCGGAATTTTCTTATACAAACTTGGAAGAAAAGGGCCACCAAAGCTCCAGTTGGCAATCATTTTCATTTTGATAAAACTTAATTTGATATTGACGAAAGAAATCAACGAATTGAACAAAATTTATACGTTGAATAATTATATTAACAATCTGAGTATGATGTTTTTTTTTATAACCTATAGGCTCGCGCTTGACCACAATCTCACCTGATGGTAAGCGATGATGTGGTCGACGGTGAAACACGCTTGCCTAGAAATAACCTATTCACTCTTGACTTAAAGACCTCTAGATTGTAGCTATCGGGAAACACAGACTCCGGCAGGGAATTCCACTCCTTAGCTGTACGCATAATAAAAGTGTTACCAAAACGTTTAATGTATAAGTGTAATGATTTTCCAACATTCTGTATAATTAACTTTATTAAGGATAGGAGTTGTTAGTTGTACCCCAGTATTAGAGGATTCTGTTAGTTTTCATATAACTATATAAAAAAGTATTTAAAAAGAAACCTTCACCATTAAAACTCTGTCTGGAACTCTGGATCCAAATATTTTGATTATATTAAACCTTTCAACAAAATCGAAGAGTCTAGACTGTACACAAAATCTTGGGTAAATTAATCCACTTTTCTCTATTCATACTTCGAACACGATTCCGAGCTTCTATAGGGTACAGATGTTTATTCTGTTCTCCGCATATGTTATCTTTAGTCGTCGACTGTATGCATGTCGTGTGTTCTGTAGTGTGTTCCAGATTATGTAGAATATCTGCAGACATCGTGCTCATGACTGTATATTTATGTACGCGTGTTTTCGTGATGTGCGTGAGATGGGCTTTCATAGAGTCAAAATACGAAAACTACATAATTAACGCTTAAGATCTTCCCTGTAGTGTGTAAAGTGAAATGAAATAGCTAACTAATGTTAGGTATTTCATTTCACTTCAATACAGATTTTTTCATAATATTAAACCATTTCATAATATTAAACCAACCATCCGCCCGAGGTAATACTGTCTCACTGATAGTTAGGCTTTTCCACTGTTTGTTTGCATGTTTCATGGAGACACGTTGTTTATTGTGACCCCTTATGAATTGACGAGGTAAAACGTATATCTTCAGAAATCAAGTACAATTTAGAACCGAATCTGAATTATTCGTATTTGCCTATTTGTATATCAGGAGGCTTTGTTTAGTGGAATATTACCATTTTTAGTTTTAACAGCTTTCCGAAGCAAAGATCTTAGGAAATCTTAAATTTCCATCGTCGCTCGCTCGAATTCCGTATTAGAATTGCCAAGCTTGAAAGATTTATCATAACTACTTCTTGAAAAAATCTTCAATAAAAACAAAACTTTTTTACTAAAAGTAGCTCCCACTAAAAAAATTATATTCTATCCTACAAACAAATTTTCTGTTCCATTTACTTGAACTGTTCGAGTTTAATCGGGTACCGTTGCTGAGAAAAATGAGCTCAAGTTTCACATCGAACTGCCTCCGAATGCTTCTGTTCATCTCAGGAACTGGCTCTGAATGTTGATTAAATACTAAAAAACCCTAATAACGAAAGGGTCTGTCTCGTAAACCTGCCCGAGATTCTAGATGTTCTTTAGTTTCGTTTTCTTAAATTCTTGGTCTTATCGCTCTCTTCTTGGTACCTGTAAGCTCTCGGTTAATCTTTGTAGAGTATATTGTTGATTTTCTATTTACATTTCTTATTTTATTCCTTAGGAAAAACATGATCAATGCCTGGACGTGGACAAAAACAGTACCTAGTCTAAATAACAAGCTGAATATCTTGATCATGCGATGGATACGACCCAAATTTCTGTCACGTAACATTTAAACACAGCTTAAAGAACTGAAATTGAATTGAAGCAGTGTCTGGAAGAAGGTGCCGAAATGATAGACGAGGTTCTTGCCTGTCCAGGCGAAAACTATGCTTGTGCAAACTTTAATTTTCCCAGTGGCCAACTATGGTGACATGTGATACTTTGACTTGAACGCGATATTAATGGGTAAACTAGACAGGTTCTTGAACAACTGTATTAGATTCATATTTAACCTCAGAAAATATGTCCATGTGTCGAACTACAGGTCTGAGCTAAAATGATTGCCGATTCGCCAGAAAAGAAGTTTACGCGCTTTGACCATGCTCTGCACCCTACTCAATTCTCCCACACCTCTTTCTTATCTTATGTATTACTTTTAATATCTATATTATTCACATGCTCGGAATCTGCGTTCTTCCAATAATCTCCTCTGCCTCTGCGCTCTGTCCTTCTCATACTTCTGATTTTGTTCACTCTTGCTTCAATATTTATCCCATTTTTCTCTGGCACGTGCTTCCTCTTGAGATCAGGACGGGTACAAGTCGGTTTGCATCAAGCGGAAATTGCGGCTTTATTTTCTACACAACTACGGAAAGTCATCTCACTTTCTTATTTTCTGTTTCTCCTAAATATATATGTATATATGTTTAAAAATATTGTGAGGACTCGACCTCAACTATTTAGAGGCAACCTATTATAATACTGGCAACAGATAACTATTAAGCCTTGGAAGGTGATTGAAATCAGAATAATTGTAAAATAATTTAAGACGTTTTTGTTTGGCTTTGCTTGACATTTCGGTACGGGCTTGCCTGAAGGCAGGCACGTTGTTGATAAAATATAAAATAAGTGGGTAGTTTCTGATTATTATTTAAAGCTCTCTGAGCAGTAGCTCTGAGGGGTACCTCACAGTATATATTATTTTCAATATAAATATTGTATGTACGTGTTTTTTACCTATTTTAGTAAATCTTTTTTTTTTTCGTTTTATATTTGCCAAGCCATGTACTCTCGCATAAGGCTCACAATGAGCCAATAACTTTTATAGGCCACATTAAGTTATCTAAAAATCCGCGAGATATGCAATCGCAAGGAATATTTTATACACGCCGACGTGGGTATGCATCGAGATGTGGTAGCAGTGGACAAGGGACTCGACCCGCTCTCCTTGGCGAATGAGAACTGGCGCAAGCCTATAGTGCTTGACACTATTGACCGCAGGGAGGTATGGCAGAGTAAGGAGCTTCACGGACGCTTTTTCTGGGCCCTAAATGGGTCTGATGTAGATCAGTCAGCGTCCGTAGCCTGGATGAGTTTCGGTGCCCTCTTTGGGAAAACCGAAAGTTTTGTCTGTGCAATTATGGACGAAGTTATCATGACGAATAACTACCGCCGATTTATTGTGAAGGATGGCACGGTTGACATCTGTCGGGCATGTCACCGGCCGGGTAAATCGATCCACCACATTATCTCTGGTTGTTCACGGCTAGCGAACGAATTATTATTTTATTACAGCCAGGAAATCTTCTGTCTCTCCGTAAGAGATGCTAAAAAGATGTTCAAGAATAATCTTTTTACAGCTAAAATAATTTAATTTATAGATACTTTTTCTATTTAATCTATTGTACAGGACCTAAGAATGTAAATAATCTATTTACAAAGACATATTTTGAGGATGCATTAGAATCACAGACAATATAATTTCGTCTCTTATTATTTATGTGTTCGGCGGAAAGCAAGGTGAGTTGTTTTAATACTAAGTGCATAATGAGAAACCATTTCAGATTTTCCTGGGGTTAATTTGAAAAGTCAAGGCATAATAATATAATGACGGCGTTAGCTGATGCTGTTATATAAAAGGTTTACATTCACGCCTCGAATGTGGTTTGTTGTAAAGATGAGCGGCTTACTTTACAACAAACCACATCACCGCAGACCACTTTTACCAGTAAAATACCTAAATATGTACAACGCGATTAAAGGTGGAGAATTCTACTTTCCTCTGAACTGTCAGTTCTGATTATTCAAAGCTTGCACATAAAATATGGTATGTATCGCTAGATATTCAAGAGCAATGTGATTTTATACCATGTTTAGGATTTTTGTCTCTTTTTAAACAATGATAAGATTTCTATTTGTTGTAGAACACAGTGAAAGATTGGTTAGGATGCAATAAAAAAAAAGTGTTTTCTTTTACATTATAGTATAGTAAGCAGGGTTTTATTTATATTTTTACATAGGAACCTAGTATAAACGCGTTTATTACAGGTAAATAATTTGTGTCGTCAGCTATAGAATATATTATGAACTGCGAGATAGGTACTAATGACCTGAGATCATCATCATTTCAGCTGAAAGACGTCTGTGTCGACGTCGTATGTGACTGCTGGAAATAGGCCTCCCCCAGGCGTCGCCGCATTGACCGATCCCGTGCATCTCGCATCCAGCGCCTTCCCGCAACCTTAACCAGGTCATTGATCCACCTAGTGGGAGGCCTTCCAATGTAACGTCATCCGGTTCGCGGTCGCCATTCCAGAACTTTTCGGCCCCATCGGCAATCCGTTCTGCGAGTAATGTGCACTGCCCACTGCCACTTAAGTTTGGCAATTCTTCGGGTTATGTCGGTAACTTTGGTTCTCCTGCGGATATCATCATTTCTGACGTGATCACGCAAGGAAATTCCGAGGTTTTATATCTGAGTTTATGTCACCCGTTAAAATTACCGTTTTAAAATTTTGTAGAGATGGAAGTATAATATTGAGAGCTGATATAAAGTTATGAATATTATTAATAGATGGAGAACGATAGATGCAAATTATAGCCACCTCAGATTTTATTTTAATAATAACTCCAGAAGATCATTGATGTAGGTCAGGTTCCTCACATGTAGCCGGTAACTCCGCGTTCACATATACCACCACACCGTCGCTTTGGGTCAAGTGTTTCGTGGTTTTGAATGTGGTGTAATTTGTTAGCTGCGGTATAGTGCCATTGCTAGAACAGGATAGCCAGCATTCCGTTAAAATCACAAGATCACATTCAAATGAAAGACGTTGCAAGAGAATCTGAAGGTTTAAGAAGTTGCAGTTAATTGAACGTTTTTTTTGTGACAGCAGTTTTAGGTAGTTGTTAGGATGGTTAATTACAGAACGTGTCTGTTCTGGTGTGCATGTATTAGGGACTGATAGGGAAAACTCATCAATATTTTCTATGAGATTGCTTATGTTATTATTCATTTTTTCAATGAAGGCAACTTAATAGGGGAGGGGCATGGCGGTCGGTAAAAAGAGAATTTACAGTTGGGAGACAAGCTAACGTTTAACATTTGGGTAATTGGTAACTGTTCATAGTTATTAGGATAAGTGTGTATTGTTAGATGGTAGGAAAGTTTACAGGGTTTATTTTCTTGATTATGAAAGTGTTTAAAGTTTGCTAGACATGTATGTGCTGACGGTAATAAAATATGTGTAGGTAAGTTGTCTTGCGTTTGTGTTGTAAAGTTAACATTGTACGAGTAGGAATTACATTTTTGTGTTGTGTCGTCTTAGTAATAGCTTGTGTGTGATGTATTTGCGTTTATGATAGGTAGGTATTTGATTAGAGTAGTAGTATCGAACGGGCATATCTTTATATAAGTTAAACTTTAGAATAAAATAACAAAATATAAAAAAGTTATACATGCGCAGTCATGCAGACATGGCTGGACCCAGTTGTTTTAGCTGATATTCGTTATTCACCAGGATCGACTGGCTATCCGAATCCTTTTTCAGAAAAACTCGTCCAGCTGATGTCCAACAATAGTTATATTGATTGGACTTTGCATAACTCCTTACAAGATAAAACAACCTCTTGGTGAGAGTTGTCAGTTGTTCGGCAACGTATACGCGTTTGGGGTGTAACTGATATGCCTAGATGAATTGAACTCAGTTTATTGCTTGAGTTTTTTTTGTGCTCTTTAACATCCACTACAAAATTAGTATTAATTAGTGTATTCGAGAATTCAACCGTAACACTTGATGTCTTATTTTCTTTTTTCAACGGTTGTCGTATTATATCGCGAATGCAAGTGGGCTCTGTAAAGATGTCTATTTGCTTTGACAAGCACTGTATCATGTCATACAACATTGTTTTAGATTCCTTCTCCTGCTTAGGTACATTTCTAATTTCAACTGAGGTTTTGATACTTACGGTCGTACATTTCAAGCTTTTCTTCAAATGCTGACAACTTGAGCACTATGCTATTTCGGTCCTTTTCCAGCGATGTTATTTTGCTCTCCAGTGACGATATTTGATCGGAGACAAAGGTCATAGATTTTTCTAGTTCGCTTGTAGAAGCCTTTATATCGGTATAGTGTTTCTTTATTTCCATCATAAGTCCTTTTAACTTGTCGAGTCGAGAGTTATGGGCGGACATCATTTCTCTCATCATTTCTTTAATCTCACTTTTTAGGCTCTGCAATTCGTCGCCGGTGACCTCACTTGATGAGTGTTTCCGTTTGGTTCGCTAAGCAATATTTAACTGCAGGGCTTCATCCGTATAAAGTCGCCGAAGGTCGGACTTGGAACGTGAAGGCATACCTTGGTTTGGTGGTGTCCTCATTGAGTTGCTTGATACTGTTTCAGTTTGAGAAGATTTAGACGGTGTTTTTGACATTGTTTATGTCTTAATACGAGTAGTACAATTGATGTATAAAAAAAATGTACTTAGACCAAACACAAAAATTGCCCGCTAATCGCTGTCGCTCGTGTATTGTGGCAAGCGGCGAAAATGTTGTGCGACGTGAGTCACTGACGTAATATGCGCTGTGTAGGGGTCCATATTGGCTCACCTAAAGTTCTTTACCCGACATTGTTCTTCCTAACGATTTGTAATCCGAATGATCACTCTTCCTAAAAATTTTCATCCTAAAGTTTTCATTCATACTATTTGTAGTGCTACCGGCGATGTTCATAACACTCGTGTTTCCGAAAGTTGTAATTAATAATATCATTAATGTAAATATATTTAAACTCCTACTGTTTTTTATCATAACGCTTTTATCCCTAAACATAATTACCATAATATTTTCACTCATACTCAGAAAGAAACATTTACCAAGTGTAATAAAAAATATATTTGGGTAGAAGATGATATTTATAGTTTTAATTTGAGGGATGATTATTATTTGGGGTATGCTTTACATTACGTACTGAGTTGTGTCTATTGTTAAGTTCATGTCGGTGTATTATCATTACGTGCATGTTTGTGTTAATGCTTTATATTAAACCTTCAAGTGTCAATAAGCAGACACAATAGAAATTATAGTGAAAAATTATTTAAAATTATTTAAAACCAGTCGCGGAGGATTAAAATTAGACGTACATGGATTTACATATGAAAAAAACCGAATAACAGTGGATAAACAATATTGGGCGTGTGAATTAAGAAGCAACAAAAAGTATAAGTGTAAGGTTAAAATTTCGATTATATGCCGTTGATTTTTGGCGTGGATAGGGTAGAGGGGGGATGGAGGGAGGTTTGGCTACCCCTCAGTACCACACCAACCACTCGGAGGCCTATAGTTATGGAGATATCCATGGTTAAAGTTTTCAGGTTAGAATAAAAAATTCCATAAATTTCCATCGATTTAAGGGGCGCGAAAGGGGGAAAGGGAAAGGAGGGTAGAGGGGCTACCTCACTGTACCATCCCAACCTCACGGAACCCCATGGTTATGGAAGATTTAAGCAACTAAGTCGACGGAGCCCCGCTGCGCGGCGCTCCTATTTCTATCTGCAGGGTCTAAAGTAACCTAACATGAAGGAGATGACGGGAGCTGCGTTCGCTCGCTTTGCTCGCTCACTTCAGCTTCCGTCATCTCCTTCGAACCTAACCTATCCGTGTCGGGGTGCCCTAAGTTCCCGAGCTCGCTTCGCTCGCTCTTGGACTAATTCTCATTTTTTTACCACACGAAAAACATACAAAAAAACATAACATTGCCGAGTCTTGAAATTTTTTATAAAGCTTTCTATTTATGAGTACTACCTACAAAAATAAAATGAACTTCCAAATCAACGGCAAATATGATAGAATTAAATATATATTTAATTTTAAAGCAAAATACACCAATAAAAGTGATTATTTGAAAGCCGCTAATATTAAACTAATTTAATTGAAATGTATTGAAAACATGTATTTATTTGACTACTTGTACCATGGTACCTGTTATTCTTATATGTTATACATGTTATGTGAAAATAAAGTTACGCAAAATTAATGTATATAATACTGATTATTATGAATAAAAAGAAATCTAAACAAAAAAGATATGACTTTGAATAATTGTGTAAAAGACAGTTATGTTGAGAAAATATAGGAAAACAAATAAAAGTATAATAAATGTTTATTGCTACTGACATTATGAAGTTGAATGCTTCTGAATTATGAACATTAGAGACAGAGTAGTTAGGAATTGTGATTGTTAGGATGAAAAATGTTAGTAAGAACATTTTCGGATTTCCAATTATCGGAGTTGAAAATTTAGGTGAACTTTGGCGCACCCGCTGTGTAGCTATTACCTTCTCAGCTGTTGCTGTCTTGCTTCCACAGGTACTCTGCGTTCACCATTATTATTACCAAAGCTCTAGGTTTCATGAAGAACGATCAATGGGTATTAGTACACAAATACCAACCCGTACCAATAATTTGGGTGTTCTATGCTATATTTGAAAGTCAATTACAGATTAGTATCGCGCCAAATCTCGCATATTTTCTAAAAAAGATTAATAAATTCTTTAAGTTTACTTTCACTTCTTCAGTCTCGAAGATCTAGAGAACTGTTAGTTTCTCGCCCTCAGCCTCTTTCTCTTTTTCTCACCTTTTCGTTCCCAAACAATTAAATGGGAAGTACGTCTCTGAAATCATTCTTACTTACGTTACTAACTGCCACACTCAGAGACGTTAACGGTTACTTAAAACTCTCCTTAGATTTTTGGTACAAAATCTATACTAAGGAGCGCGTTAAGTAACCGTTAAATGTCTCTGAGTGCGGCAGTAAGTAGTAAAACATTGAAGCTCTTCCCTTACTCTTTCTAGCCGTGTAACATTACGTATTAAAGTAGCCGCTCTCAACGTTTTCTTCCTACCGTTTCAGCGTAAAAAAAAGGGCACAAATTTATAAAATCTTAACAAGACAAGCTAATGACATCTGCTTAACCCAGCCTAGGACTAAATATGGAGAGAGGAATATTATGTATGAGGGTGCCAACTTCTATAACAAACTACCTAAACACATAAAAGAAGTCAAATCGTCATTCATTTACAAGAAGACTTTAAAAAAATATATATTAAAAGATCTTTTCCAACCTTTCGATTAATCCAAAATAAATAATGATGGTCTACAATCAACATAAACAAAAGTAGGTAGATATATATATATAAATATATTTATAATGTACAAATATTAACTGAAATCATTTCAATGAATCGCTCATGTTCTGCACTGTGTCATAGGCCTTAGTAAACACGCTACGACTACTAAATTGCACCCTACCCTCATCTTCTTAATTCTTTATTGTACACAGAATGATATACAACATAATGTATAATTAATCAAATAAATCATATACATAAATACTTATGTGCAAGTATATATATGTATGTACCTATCACCCTCTTCGCTAAAGACTGTTGTGTTTTTTTTTTGTGTGTAACTTACCTGCTTCTGGTTTGTTTGTTTTACCTATGTTAAGTCGAAGTATTATTGTAATGTTGGTTTTAATATGCATGCTTGTTTCTGTTTTTTATCTACGCTTACTGGCATATAACATTATTATAAACCTATTATGTTTTCTCTATAAGTGAATTTGTTAATTCTTTTGGGAAATAAATATCTTTAACCGTTAAAGCAAAGACACTGCCATTGTTTTGTTCAAAAGTTTATAGATTTGGATGTTTGGAATCATAAATTCTGTTTGGCCTGCGAAAATTGACGTTTACCGTCACGTCAAGAATATTTGTTGAGTTTGTTTAACAATTGCTAGTCAGCATTAGTACAGGTAAACTTAAAAAACTAAAACCCGAATACTGAAAAATCACGGTCTAAAAAGTATGAAACAATATATTCCCCCCTTTTGCTTCGCCGTAGTCGGGTAATAAGCTCATACTCTAAAGCGCTGAACAACAAACCCCGCCTGTCTGTGGCCTGATTTTATGTTTTCTTTATTTGTATGTTTAAGTTGGCATTCAAGTTTTACTTTCTTTCACAGAGCAGACAAACTCTCTCGAGAAGTTGCATGAAGTAGTTCAAAATAAGAAAATTTTAGGTGTGCCCCAGTGTTAGGGTCAAACACAAATCCAGATCTTAACTATTCTCGGTTATACATCATCACTTGGGTTAAAAATAATTTGATTATAAACATATCTCAGATTGTTATGATATCAATTATAATTTTAAAAAGATTTCGATCACAATTCAAAATAACATCCTGGCCAATTTAGATGACGAAAATGCATTGCCATTTAATTAGAAAGAAAAGTAAAAAGTTATGAATAGAAAATTAAATGGCGTTTCAATGATGTTACAAAATCTCGGACCATATTGTTAAAGATTTCTTTATGCCAGCTACCAACGGTGCCAAAAAAAAAAATAGTTTATTAATAAAGTATGTTTTAGCTATTTTTAAATTGCCTAGGGACAATAAAGCAAACTTTAGCATCTGTGGGCTAGAAATTAAATAAATAAAAAAATGATTTTTGAAGAAAACCAGTTTTTCATAACTAATAAAAACTATTTAAAAATAATAGTATTAATCCCATATCAAAAAGTACATAGATTCCTAACGTCAAGTTAAACGTATAGTTGCCGGTGTGCCCCCGGGCCGCAATATACCCACCCTTGTACCAGCAGGCATTCCGCTTCAACTGCGTCAAAGTAAAAGGTCAAAGGACACAGGGTTTATCGGCTTGACCAAAATCGCAGTATAATGGGTCAATATTTCGTGTTTGTGAAATTGATGCGTAGAAGACTTTAGGTTAAACGCTTTGTTATTACGGTATTTGCCCGTGGTCGCCCAGTCTAGTCCCCCTTGGGTACCACGAACAAATATTTTTGCCCGCTGAACCCCCAAGGGGAACAAAGAGGTACCATGGGCAAATTATTTGGCCCGTGGTACCCCCGTAATAGCCCGATAAACGTCGCCTCTCATACATAGTAAATTTCTTCAATTACAAAGTTTTTTAACACAGGGCCTGATATTGAGTTCTAATAATAATTTCACGGTTACGCCTCTGGGTAATTGTTCCGGCTGACCCTCGGCACACTTAAAGACTCATAATTGAAGGCAGTTTTTGCGCTGACCACACAATTCTACTGAATAATGTAAACGTTGAGTGCTCAGCGACTTATTCCTCATTTACTAAACACAGGAGAAGGTCAGTGGGTGCCTATGTACTTAACTAGGTATGTGCCTGTAAACAAGACTACATTATCAAGAGGCAGTTTGGTTTCACATCAAGTTTATTTCCACAAACAAGGATAATTATTGTCATAAAATAATGACAAAACTAATAAACCTCCGTAATAAAAATTCAATCTAATTATAAGAAGCAGTACCTCTCATGAAAACCAAAATTTCTTAGTAAGACTAATAATCGCATATTGTGTCTATTATTTAACATCCTTCATAATCCTAAAACACCTTCCTACCTCCGTGAACGCTTTTCCTACTCCCGTCCTTCCGATGCACTTTGCAGGTCGCTCCTTAAAAATCATCTTAATATCCCTTCCCACACTACCGACTTCTACTCCTACTCTTTTACTGTGTACGCCGTGCGATTGTGGAACGCTCTGCCGCCTGACATCAGAAACTGCCAAACTCTTACAGTTTTTAAGAAAAGAGTGAAAGACCACTACCTTTCCATTCCGTCATAGTTGCTTAAATATGTATTTTTATATATATATATATATAGGTATTAGTATTTATTGTTTTAATATTTATTTTATAAATATGTTTGTTTATATTATTATAACATAAGTATATTTAATTTGTTATCGGTATTGTTTATCAGTTATTACTTAGTTTTAAATCGTTTTGTGTTTATTATTTTTGTACCCTACACACTATGTCTACATCTCTTTTTTCTTCATCTTTCCTTTCGCAGGTATGCTGGAAGAGATTTCTATAGAAATAAGCATCACCTATGTACCTATTTTTCTGTTTCTTCTTCTTGTTTGTATATTTTGTGTGTGTGCATAAATGGTTAAATAAATAAATAAATGAATTGCCGTATTAATTGAGTGATAAACTTAACGGACGGGGGGGGGGGGGGATTATTTTTTATTTATTATTTATTCATAAAAATAAATAATAATTCCGTAATTATTTAAATAATTACAGGATTATTATTTATTTTTAACATTTATAAAGATGAGTGTACAATGGGGGGTATTATCGCACAGGGCAATCACTTACAGACAATTTTGGATGGATTGGACGAGAGGAGATAGACATAGGGCTTCAGTGTACAAAAACTATATTAAATCCTATTACTTGGATGTATCATAAAATACACACATACAAATAAAATAAAATACTTATAAATATCAAATATAGAACAGAGAAAGGAGAAAAAAAGTTACAGAGAAAGGAAATGCTCCTTCACCATTTTTTTAAATAAAGATAATGTTTGCGCACGCCTTACCTCAATATGTAATGCATGGACTAGTTCTGTGTAGAACTTATTTATGAATAAATTCATTATACTAATTCTATCTGCTGCTCAAACGTGGTTCGTGACTGTTGTATGTAATTAATTTATGAACAAATTTAGTTATTGATAATCTCACCTGTTTTTATTTAAACAACTCACGATTTATAGGTTTTATCCAAAAGTGTGAACAGGGCTTTACATGAACAAGAAATGAGGCTTAATTTTTTTCGTATAAAAAGGAACTGGGTAGATAGACTGCAACGTGGACTGCACATGTTCAAATTTCATTTATTCAAAATTATATTTTGGTTAGTTGTGGTTACGTCTTCATGATTATTGGTCTTAAGTCAAGAGTGAATAGGTTTTTTCTAGGCAAGCGTGCTTCACCGTCGACCACATCATCGCTTACCATCAGGTGAGATAGTGGTCAAGCGCAAGCCTATTGACGATAAAAAAAAAAAAAAAAAAATTGTTATAGTAGGTTTATTAAGTGCTAATGCTTCATGATTATTAAATGTTCAGTGTTATAATTTTAAAAAGCCGCGGGGAAACTGGTTGTTGAAAATTTAATAGGAATAAGTTTCAAAAGAGGCATCCTACAATAAAGGTACATAAATGCTACACATGTTTGCATTGACTTACTCAAGAATATCTTCTGTTGTCCGTAATATTTTCGTTTTTCTAAAACTAGAGAAACTAAAGAGATTTACTTGTTCAGCACGCTAGTTGAAGTGATAACTTGAGAGGCTCGTCACAGAACTTTTGGATGTACTCAATCATTCATTAGTATAGCGAGTCAGTTTGATCTTTAAGAGGCGCCACAAACTACAGACTTTTTATCGGCCGATAGTTTGGTCTGATTGAAAATTTAGTTTCCTACCGAATCGCTATAATGTGCTTACATGCATACTTCCTCATACTGATTAAAGGCCCGACCAGACTATCGGCCGATAAAAAGCCTGTAGCTTGCCGGCTCTCAGAGTGATTTCCTGTAGATTTGAAAAGTCTGTATTTATGACGAGTAACGGTTGTTATTTTACAATTTTATGATATTCGCGTCTCCTGAAATCTACCGTTCCGAACGCAAACGCTCATGGATATTAAAGTGATTTAAAAATTGCTCGCCCCTGAGAACTCGTAAATATTGTAACACAGTAATTTATAAAACTTGTCCACCGCAATAAGTGACTTTTATTGCTTTTATATAAAAACCTGTGGTCGAGGACCTTAGATGATAAAAAGCGACCTAAATTAAAAAAAATAAAAAAGTATCATCAATACCTTTTGCATAGTAAATGTAAATCTCGATCAAGGGATAGAGTGTTTTTTTTTGTAAAAGTTTATTTCTGTGTAGTTAATCGTGATCTCCTGTGTTAGCGTAGCTGGTGTTGATACATTTTACATAACAAACAAGTTTCCAATTTTCAAAAGGGACAAAATATATTTTTTTCCTCTGGAGATTTCCCAAGTTATCGTGTCTAGATCACTGTCCTTCTGGTAGATGCCATGGGGTGGCTGACGAACATCTTCATAAATTATTCGACAGAGTGTTTGACGTATGTTTCATTTACATTGAGAAAAGATTTCAGAATAAGCGACAATTGTTACGTTGATCTTTGAGTGTCGGAAGTTTATCCGAAAATGTTTTTATCTGAGTGGAAATACAAAAGAAAATGCTGTTATATTGCGCCAACGTTCCTTTACTGGGAAAGTATCTTTGC
Source organism: Orthosia gothica (assembly GCA_949775005.1). NCBI lineage: Eukaryota > Metazoa > Arthropoda > Insecta > Lepidoptera > Noctuidae > Orthosia > Orthosia gothica. The sequence goes on along the minus strand of OX459053.1, from coordinate 11,355,394 downwards.
TTGATGCTTACTTTTTGGTTTTAATAAGTTTTCTACGTAAAGTTAATGTGAGAGCTCTTTAAAATTGAAATAAGATAGGTACTGAAGTTGAAATTAACATAAAATTACGTTTTGCATGAATATTCAAACGATATTATAAACGTCAAACTTTTGCAATGTTGGCATTTTTTACAATATTTGATTACGGACGGAAAAGACGAGGATTATTTTAGGAATAACAAGTAAAGGACCTAGGCTTGCGCTTCGATACCACCCTTGACTGCCGTACGCAAGTCACTGGAATGCTACGGACTCTGTATCGTTTAAATAAAATTTAATCAATCTCAAGAAAAATGGGTACCAGAGTCATTGAAAAAATAATGGTGAATGTCATGGTTTACGAATTCTGGCGTACGCAGCAAAAAACTCACTCTCAATACCTTTGCAGATATTACAGCGCCTTTATTCACAAAACTTATTGCAAATGCCACGATATTTTTCACCTCGCAGGCACTCCTACTGTTCGTGTTTCCCGGGTTACTCAAATTAGGAGGGGACTGCGGAGAGGCTTTGCTGTGCCTGAGGACCTCCAACATATGTAAGAATGGCGGCACCTGCAGATGAGCAGCCGCGTTGCCTTCAGGTCATCGTCTCGTAGGTACATTGTTTCTCAAAAACGAATACCGATGTCATCAGCATTCTTTTACGTAATACAATTTTCTCGAATTCTTACATAAAGTTTTTTTAACAGGCACACACACACAGACATGCAGACATATTATCCTTTTTTTATTTCCAGAGACCGAGCCACATCTGTATGTAAGGGTCCCACTTAACTTTTGAAACAATTCCTTTTTTGCGTCATGTATCCTTAATGTCGTCGGGTTTTTTGTTCTGGAACAAAAATGAGATTTATCGTAGCATAAACTTAAGCTATGTTGTTTATGAGGACTTCGTGTACGTTTTTGTTGCTAACAGATGTTTTCTCCAGAATATCAATCGTCGAATCCTACAAAAATTTTTAAAATAATTCGTATCATAGCGTTCATTCAGACCACATGTTGTCGATATTAGCCCTATACCTTTTGGGAAACTCTAAATCCTTGATCAAATGCCTTTTCATGGTAGCATAAATGTTCTCATTTTAATGTCTCTTAAAGGAAAATACGTTTTTTTTTTTTTTAGTATCGATAGGCTCGCGTTTGACCACTACCTCGCCTGATGGTAAGCGATGATGTGGCCTACGGTGAAGCACGCTTGCCTAGAAGAAACCTATTCACTCTTCCTATTCTCTTCTGACTCGTAGCATTTCTTTAAGATGTTTAAAAAATATCTTTTAGGGATATAATTATGTTAGTACCTAAACCCACTCAAGCTGAATACATACATGCATTGATCAGGTTTTGCTATTTGTAAGTTAAAATAGGCGTCTGCCAATTTTAACAAAATGTCTTATTTCGCGGCTGTTTTTTTTTTCAACTTAATTTATATTTTATACATACATACATACATAAACTCACGCCTTTTTCCCATGGGGGTAGGCAGAAACTATAGAACGCCCCCTGCTAGGATCCATACATACTTCTTTTGCTTCACACACATTCATACATCTAGTCATACACACACGCCGGTTATGGGTTCTGCGCACTTGGCCTTTCTGAAGAACATCACCTATAAGGTCTATGTATGTCTTTCTAGGGCGTCCCCTCCCGGCGTTTCCATTCACGTCTGCCTTGTAAATACCTTTCGTAAGTCGACTTTCATTCATCCTCTCAACATGGCCAAACCATCTTAACATACCCTTTTCAATTTTAGTCACTACATCTTCTTTTAAACCACAACGTTGTCTTATTACCTCATTCCTCAATCTATCAGTTAAAGTTACACCTCACATACTCCGCAAGGAGCGCATTTCTACTGCATTAATCCTACTTTCATGTCTTTTTTGCCATACCCAGCCTTCACTTCCATACATAAGTGTAGGCACCAGCACGCTGTTGTGAACGGAGAGTCGAGCTTCCGGAGACATCGACTTGTTGGTCACACTTGCATGGATAGCACCATTCACTTTATTCCCTGCATTCACTCTCCTTTCCACATCCTCTTCAATCTTTCCATCCCTTGTGAACATACTTCCCAGATATACAAACTCGTTCACTTGCTCCACACTCTTATCATTTATTTTCACTTCACACTTCGATACATCTTCTTCTCTTTCAAACACCATTTCCTTAGTCTTGTTCACATTTATACTCATCCCTTTTAACTTAAAAGCTTCATTCATCACAGTCACCATGTCTTGCAACTGTTCTGCTGACGATGCAAGTAGAACTTGATCATCTGCATAGAGAAGGCATTTGACAGGCAACTCATTCATCCTCAATCCGCACTCATGCTCTTTCAAACCTATCAGACAACTATCCATGTACAAGTTGAACAACCACGGTGACGCTACACAGCCCTGTCTAACACCCCTTGAAATGGAAAACCAGTCCGTATACGCCCCATTAATCCTAACACAAGCACTGGAATCCCTATATAGAGATTTCAGTGCCCGTACCAAGTGCCAGTCCACACCGTACCCGGATAGCGTCGACCACAGTTCATCCCTCCACACACTGTCATAGGCCTTCTCCAAGTCCACGAAAGCACAGTAGACTTGTTTGTGCTTAGCCAGATGTTTTTCAGCTATGCTCCTCAAGGAGAAGATCTGATCCATACAGCCCATTCCCTCTCTAAATCCTGCTTGCACGTCCCATAATTGGTCATCCATCTCTTTTACCACTCTATTTATTAAAACTTTCGCATATAATTTGCCGACAACACTCAAAAGACTAATGCCGCGGTAGTTTTTACACTCCTGCTGTAAGCCTTTGCCCTTATATAGTGGTACGATTACAGCCTTACACCAGTCATCTGGCACGCGGCCATATCTCCAACACATATTAATGATCCGGCACAAACGGCTTGCTACCACCCCGTCACCGCCCTTCAGCATTTCAACAGATACTCGGTCATACCCTGCAGCTTTACCAATCTTCATCCAACTCAGTGCTTTTATAATCTCATCCATTACTATTTCATTCTCATGCTTTTGCTCTTCTTCCGAGTTTGGGTCTTGACAACTTGCCTCTGCCCAGTTACTCACTCCTTGCACACTATCCTGACAACTAAATAAACTTTCAAAATATCCCTTCCAGCGTTCCAAGACCTTACATTCTCCACTCAGTAAGCACCCATCTTCTGCTCTTATTCCATTCATGCTCGATGTTTTTGTCACTCCGCGAGCCAATCTTACCTGTTTCCAGAACAGCTTAACATTGGCCCTGAAGTTATCGGAGAACTTCCTGTTATATTTTTCTTCCTTTTCATCCTTCTTCATTTTTACCACCTCTTTGACTTTCGCTTTCATTTGCTTGTACGTTACTTTCACTCTTGCCAGATCATCCGTCACGTTTGTTGCCTCATTCATTCTATTTTGGGCCTTACAGGATAACACATTAAGCCAAGCCTCTTTCTTCTTCTTCACCACCTCTTTTACTTCATCATCTACCCAAGTATCATTCGTTCTACTACCACGTTTCCTCTTCGCTATACCACATAACTTTGCGGCTACGTTCACCATACTACTTTTCACTATTTCCCACACATCCTCTAAACTGAAATCATTCATACCATCAAATATCTTATCCGTCTTCTGTTTTACTTGCCTCTTATATTCCTCCTTTACTTTTAGTTCTTGTAATCTTTCCACTTTTATTCTTTCTAACGTTGTCACCGGAACTTGAACTCGATGACGCCAATGCTTGAACACCACCCGACACATAACCAGATAGTGATCAGTCCCCACATTAGCACCCCGATAGGCTCTTGTATCTGCAACTTTGCTCTTAAATCTTTCATCTACAATAACAAAATCAATCATACTTCTACTATCTTGCCTTTCCCACGTATACCTATGGATCTTTCTATGATCAAACATAGTGTTCATTACACACAGGCCCTTCTCTACACATACTTCTAGTAAATTCCTCCCATTCTCATTCACTCAATTGTCCCCGAATGCCCCTAATACTCTTTCGAACCCATTCCTCTTCACTTATATTTTATTTGATTCAATTTTGCGCTCACATGGTTGATCCATGTGTATTCAACATGGATCAAGAGTTTTAATTTTCACTGATTAATACATCAGAACTTGCACGCGTTCAGTGAACACATTAATCTATTACACAAACGTAATATACCATCATATATATACCGTGAAACACTACGTAGTAAAAGTAATCGAGATAATCCATCTTTGGGTTCAGCTCGCTTTTGTACATTACCAATATTTTTAATGGGTTTGTTGGTGATTGTTTGGTGTACAATAAAGAATTAAGACAACTGCCATCTTCAAAAAGCTAAGGAGACTCCGCCTCTCTGATTAAGCTCCACTCCGACAATTAGATAAACTCAGTGACTTCATAAGACAAGGGTATACGGCTAGGTCAGTAGAGTTCCGAATGACTGAGGAAAATGTATGAACAAGGAAGAAAAACGATTCAATTAATTATGAAGGCTCGAAGACCGAAAACGCTCACTGAGCGAAAAAATAGCCCGAAACGCGTTGTGGCTTATTTCAAACGGTCATAACGCAAATTTCGTGTCAAACATCAAATCGAAGGCAATCCTATGTTTGTGGAGAAGCTTTGGTGTGAAAATATTTCGTAAGACAATCACGACTTCTGAATCAACGTGTTTCGTTCCCGAGATGGAAAAACCTAAGGTCGCTCATGAATAAAACTGCCTATTTGAAGAGTCGATCAATTGAAAGCTTAAAGCCTCGTATCCACTAGGCAACGTTTGACGCGCGGCATGTTGCTCAACATGTTTCGCAACTTGTTGAATGTTGACGCGGAACATTTGTTTAACAACGTTGTCTGTTCACACATTCTCAGTCGTCGACAACATGTCGCCAGAGGAACTTGTGTTGATTCCAGCGGCAGTGGTTATAATTTTATCGAAATCAAAAAGAAGAAAACCACGTTGGTGGGTTAGAAAATACCTACAAAATAAAGAAAATGTATTCAGTGATCTCAGTGTGGTTGATGGATCTTTTACGAATTTTACCCGAATGAACAAAACAGACTTCGAGATACTGTTACAAAAAATTTAACCCATAATATCGAATCAAGATACAAAATTTCGAAACGCAACTAGTGCTTCTCTCAGATTGGCTGTTACACTTCGATATTTGGCAACCGGAAATTCCTATACTTCACTGTCCTACACCTTCAAAATATCAAGACAATTAATTAGTAAAATTGTACCAAAAGTTTGCAGAGCATTCATAGTTTTGGTACAGTTCGATTAATTTGAGCACTCGTTCGTTACACCACACTACGGACATTGTTGTGCGTCACGTCTCCACTCGACAACAATTGATGCTCAACTAACGATGCACTTTAAACAAACAACAAGCCGCGCGTCATGTTGCGCGGCAGCTGGCAACGTCGCGCGCTGTTGTGCAGCGTTGCCATACATGTTGAGATTCACGTGTCGCGCGCCAAATGTTGCCTAGTGGATACGAGGCTTTAAACTGTTTCTCTATCTGTTTCTTCACAAAGCTACACCCGCGCCAGCCGGCTAATAACGATTTTTTTATCCTAGCGCTCTTCGGCTTTTTTTAAACCCAGTTTTATTCAAGGATTTATTAGTGCAGAGGTGCATAATAGTTTGAAAACCAGATACCTGTATTTTACAGAGCCAAATGGCTGGCTTTATGAATATGAACAAACCATACAACATGTTCTATGTGGAACTAAGAAAAAAAAAATTATATATGTGGTCGAATTGAGGAACCTCCTCCTTTTTGAGAAGTCGGTTAAAAACAACGACAGAGGCTTAGTCTGAGCTCGTGCATAACTTGTGGTGAACAGATATTAAGATGTTATATCTACTGAGGCTTTCCTTATTTGTACACGAACATCAACTCAAATCATTCAACCGTAGTGATACCGAGACGACTTATTAATTCATAATAACATAACAGGTGCATTGCCGTTTGCCAAGGACGTTGTAAATTATATTGTTTTCCCTCGCGTCAGTTCATCAGATTTCCTTAAAAAGCCTATTCTAAAATATTTCAGACACGTATGTAATATTTTTTAAGCATTATTCAAGAATTTCGAAGCAACAGTGAAGCTACAGAATTGGGTTGTTGAATTAAAAAAAAATGACGATTTTTTTAATGTATTTCAAAACTTTACATAACTTAAATTATATTGTCGTTTCAAAAAACTCTTAAATATTTTTTTTCTATTTATTACAAGCAATTGAAAATGGGTGGTATTTAATACTTTAACTGTAATTCCCCTTTTTTCAATCAAAATATTCGAAATTACTACCAAAAATACTGAATTGCACACTAAATTTGCTCATCAAATAAATGAATTATACTATACTGCTAGATCTTTAAAGCTTAACTGTTTTACTGAATAACTATCTGTTAACTAAAAGTAAATCTAATAATTCTTCGAGTGCAACAAAATATTTAAGTTTTAAGGGAGGGGGGGAAACGAAACAAAGTCGACGGAGCCCCACTGCGCAGGGCTCCTATTTCTGTCTGCAGGGTCTAAAGTAACCTAACATGAAGGAGATGACGGGAGCTGAGTTCGCTCGCTTTGCTCGCTCACTTCAGCTCCCGTCATCTCCTTCGAACCTAACCTATCCGTGTCGGGGTGCCCTAAGCTCCCGAGCTCGCTTCGCTCGCTCTTGGACTAATTCACATTTATTTTATATTTAATTGAATAATTTGTGTGCAAATCAGTATTTTTGTTTTACGGTGAGTAATATTGTTTTGCAGTAGGTTATTAGTGGAGATATTTTGTTTGCTTAAATTTCTAAATAGAGGTGCAGTTAAAAATTCCCCATTGAAAATCGATAAAATTTTAAAAAGAACCACGTGACTACAAACGGGCCACAATGAGTCGCCATGTTGGTGACGTCATAACGTTCAAGGAAATCATGATACTATAGTGTCAACTACACGTAGATTGACTAAAATATCCGAAAACTAGTGCAAAAATATTAATAAACAACAAATTTTATTTAGTCATGTGTGATAAAGGATTTATAAAGGCTAATGTCGATAATATACCCACCTGATGGACGAATTGGAAGTTTTGAGCATAAATAAAGTAGTCGTAATGAATAATACGTGAGAGTGGACCGGTGTTAGATATTGTTGTTAACCAGGTACATTAGGAAACATAATTGTCATAACGTAATCGTTTTTACATATAGGTAGGTAATATTGGTGTAAAATAAAAAGTAAACAAACACGATTGGCGCGAAACTTTGACTTTGGATATCGAAAAACTTCATTAGATACCACTAATTAAGATACACATACACATAATTTTTTTGATAATACCCATTATTTACATATCCCTTAATAGAGGAGCTCGTGGCTAAATAAAAACAGCCGCGCTGTTCGATCATCAAGGTTAGGCAACGCTTGACGAGGTCGGTCCGTGGATGGGTGACCATTTCAACATACCGTGTTTCCTCCGTGCCTCGGAAAGCACGTTAAGCCGTTGGTCCCGGCTGTCATTTGAAGATCTTTGACAGTCGTTACGGGTAGTCAGAAGCTTGAGATCTGACGCCAGTCTTGCCAAGGGGTACCGTGTTACCCAGTTACTGGGTTAAAGGCTAGGCAGATTGACAATATCCCTTAATAATATTGAACACTTATGTCTATATTATATATTTACAAACACTAAAAAGTTTGTAGAACAGAAACGTAAAAATATTAACTTGGTAGATTTTCGTTGCACTAATTCTTCCGTAAATATCTCTTAAATACGTCGATCGATTCTCACAATTCAAACAGAAATGATAGTTTTACGCCTATATCTGTCATTTAAGTATAAAATAATGAATATATCACCATAAACAAAAAATCATGTTTTCAAGTTACGTAATTATACAACAATGTCAACTTTGCTCGAAAGTTCCCTTAAAAATTTCATATTCTCAGTCTTTAATGATCAAAGTAAGAATTTAATACGAATCTAATACTAAATTAGAACAAGATAACAACAGAATTAACACATTATAACTGGAATCTAGTTAGACATAGAACATTGCTCAAATTTAGTAGATTGCTAGGTACTAGGGGCTATTGCGCGAATCACATATAATTGGGATCTTTTTGTAGTATTCGTACATAATGGTACGAAGCAAGCACGATAACTTTTAAGGTTCGATATTTATGATCAATATATTCGATATTCATCAATATATTGACGATAATAACAAGATTGAATCGGTTAAAAGTCAAAACACTGTATCAGCTGTGTGCTACAATGAGTAGAAATGAACGTTGTGACGTCACACGGGCTCGGTTTTGTTCGGCAAACTATCGGCGTGTTTTCGGTACTGGATTCAAAAAAATATTTTCAATTGCTTTTTACTTTGTAATTACAGTGAAAAAAAAAAAAACTAAAAATAGTTTTGTATGGAAACTTATATATGATCTTTTCATTTTTTACAAAAAAAAAATTGGTTCAACAAACCAATTGCGAAATTCTTTTGGCGGGTTTTTCTAGACTTGGCTACGTGATTAATGTTTGTATTCTGGCGAGTAATGTAATGTCATTGAATGGTATTTTCATTTGCAACGCTCTCTGTGGTGCTACCTTACCAGAACATTTATTAAAACAAAAAACAAACAGTTTCCGAAATTGTAACTTGAAAGTTAACATTTTGGATACTGTTGTAAAACAAACTTCGTAAATTTGAAACAGTTTTTACTGCACCTTTTGAAAAATGTTATTTCCTCAGGTGGAAAGAAAATAACTCTAATCGTGTTGACAATTTGCAAAACAGGTCTAAACATAACGTTATATGAATACGGAAGACGTAAAAGTGGAGGGACCTAGGACATATTTTTGATTTTTTTGAGTCATTTGAAACAAGAAATTAAAAACCTTTTTACCCGACTGCCGAAGGAGGGTAATGTGTTTATCAGTCTATGTATGTATGTATGTATGTATGTATGTATGTATGTATGTATGTATGTATGTATGTTTGTTCCTATGTGGCGTTCCAGAGACCAAACGCGTTGGCCGATTTTGATGATTCATACGTCAATCGATTCGTCTTAACCCGGCGAGTGTCATAGGCTACGTTAAAATTGGATAATAGAAAAATGGCGGATTTTGGGCGCCATATTGTGGGGGTCCAAATTTTTTTTTTCTTCCAAACCCATCGTGTGAGGGTATCAAAATAAAGGGTTTTAAGAGGTGATTTCAAAAATATATAACACTTATATGTTTAAATGTATCTAATTCGAAAAAAACTTAACTAAAAAGTTATAAATAAAAAAAGTTAAATCAAAAATTCAAAAAACCCGACTGCTTCAAAAGCGAACTAAAAAGACGTAAACAAGGAAAAAATCATGCTGTGCAGGCGGAGGATACACCAGATTCTGGTCAGCCAGCCCGCGAATATGTATCCTCCGACTGCACAGCATGATTTTTCCTTGTTTACGTCTTTTTAGTTCGCTTTTGAAGCAGTCGGGTTTTTTGAATTTTTGATTTAACTTTTTTTCTAAAGACATTCTTTTGTAACTACCATAATTGCATTTTAATAAATTTTATTCAGAATCTAATTAATCCAAAGAATGCTGCGATAGAAGATTAATTGAAATGAAAGATTTCAACTAACGCTTGCTTGAGATCCTTTTACGTTTTATTGTTTGTAGTGGCTTGAAAATTATCTAAGCTTGAGTTAATTTTACTAGTGTACGTAGATAACTGCTAATGCAAGATTAATTAAATCCTATAATACCAGTATAATTTCGGAAAACATTACTTTTAGTAACATAATCTAATTTAAAGTAATGGATATTTGCCATTTTGATTAGGAGTCAGAATAGGTTTCAGCTCAGTGAATTCCACTCCGTTTAAAAATGCAGTAATTTAATAAAGTTAAACGTGTTGCTGCCGTTGCAACGATAAAGGAAATTAGTTTTATTAGGTCTGGAACAATTTAAGTTCGTTACTATGCACTCTGAAAGTTTGTTGTTTCACAGTGTACAGACAAGGGTAAAATTCCAGGTTTTCCACTAGCATGTAATATGTGCTGGATTCCTGCTCATTAAGCTAGTTTTCTATCCTTGTAGTGCTTGGAAGCTATATTATATCGTAGAAAAAATACAGACGCACTAAAACTTGCTGGAAAGTTACATAATAATAGGTATATGTATTTCCGCCATTTCGGACGGTAAGTATCAGTATTTTTTATACTCCGTGGATAAATCTTGAATAGGTTTTCAGAATTGTATTTCCAATATTAATGTGTCTGTATCGAAAACCTGAGCCATTTTTGAGCGCGACGTCCGGTCATCTCGAAAGTTGCTCACAGTGTGAACGCTTCCATTTGAATTCGTGCACCTATTAGTCGCCGTTGACCAGCAGTCGCTTGTGCATCACCAGTACGTGGTGAGCGAGTCACCGAGCCGCTCGGGCGACCGCACGGCAACCATGTGCGTAATCACCTATTTAAACTATAGAAAGTCACTGTTGCCGTGGATCAAGTCGCCGGCGACCAGTCGACATTTTCGGAGAGGTTTCTTCTAAGCACAGAGCTTTTGTTTTTTTCCATCACTGCTTTGAAGTAAACAATTTGGAACAAAAGGTGCGGGTAACATAACGGTCGGTATCTGTATGGGTTTCTTTCGGTAAGTTGGCTTTTAGTATCGAACAATTCTCTTCAATGATTTTAAACCACATTGGGGTGTAGTAGGGTGTTAGCGTCGAATTCCAGCCAGTTGGCCTTTTTAGGCGGCGTAAGGTTTAGTTAAAATCTTTGACAGCCTACAAACTCTCACCAGTGGCTCCAAGTAGCTGTTTTGCACGCAGCGGCCACACCCCGGTAACCTCGTCGACTTGTGGGCTAAACCTGGTAGAGAGGGGCTTAAGTGTTTCGGCACTTAAGTCTTGCAGTTGCTTCCTCATTGCGCACAGCATCTGTCTCGGCCGCAATGGAAATCCTCCTTCGGGGATTGTGAAAGGCCTGAACGGCGACGGTAGGAGACATAGTTATCGTTCGGCCAGACACAAAGTGGCGGGTAAACCACCAACAACAGCATTCCCAAGGATGGTTGGTGTCAGGCAAGCGGCCGACAGTAAAATATTTGCCAATCCTCTGCAACATGGTGGGCAAGAATGGAATGCGCGATAGGATTAGAGCGTAACCCGCAGGCGACGTGCAGGGGCAGCACCCGACTCCGGTGGGAAATGGACTAGGGTTGTTGCACCACCCCGGGCGGGGGCAACGTAAGAAGCGAGCTCGGGAAATACAATTGAGGTATGCAAGTTGGAATGTTGGGACTATGACTGGAAGAGCCAGAGAGTTAGCGGAAGGATATTTTGGGAGAGACAAAGGGAAGGGGCACGATAGATAGGGATACATGTTGGTGGTCAACTGAAATACAAAATCTGTTAAAGGAAATGAAGAAAAAATCAAGGAATGGCAAGGTGTAGAACAGGGAAACGCAAATTTGAAAGCTAAAAAAAAGAGAGAGTATGATGTTGTAAAGATAAACGCCAAGAAAACCGTGGCTATAGCGAGAGCAAAAGCTGTCGATAAACTATACGACACGCTGGACAGTCCAGCAGGCCAAACAGCAGGTCTGTTCACTAGAGCTAGGAAGAAAAAGACGAGAGAAGTTTGTCAGATAAGATGTATAAAAGATGAAGTTGGAACGATTCTTTCTGATGAAGAAAAAATTAAGGATAGGTGGAAGGACTACTTTGAAAAACTGATGAATGAGGAAAATTACTGGAGTGGTGTGTTAGAAAGTAAACCTGTGAATGAGGGGTTAGTGAGAATGGTTATAAGTATGGATGATGTAAGAATAGCAATAAATGAAATGAAGAATGGTAAGGCAGTTGGTCCGGACGGAATACCAGTTGAAGTATGGAAGTTATTGCGCATAGATGAATGGACGTGGTTAGCTTTATTCTTCAACAAGTTACTGCGGGAAGAGGCCATACCAGATGAATGGAGCAATAGTTCAATAGTGCCCCTCTTTAAAAAACAAAGGTGATATGCTGTAGTGCAATAACTATAGAGGAATAAAGCTTATGTCACATAGTATGAAAGCTTGGGCGAAAGTTATTGAAAGGCGGCTGAGAGAAGAGACTGAAATATCCCAGAACCAATTTGGTTTTAATGCCTGGACGGGGTACAACGGATGCCATTTTCGCAATCCGCCAGTTGTGCGAGAAATACAGAGGTGCACATAAAAACTTGCATATGGTGTTCGTTGACCTCTAAAGTATGTAGAGTTAATTGTTGATAATTCGAGCGATGTACAGTCGATGCATTACCGAAGTTAGGTCTACTGTGGGCAATACTGGCAGCTTCAGTGTGGCAGTCGGCTTGCACCAAGGGTCGGCCCTCAGTCCCTACCTCTTCCTGTTTATAATGGACGCTCTGACGTTGGACATACAGGAAGAGGCACCCTGGTGTGTGCTGTTTGCCGATGACATTGTGCTGGTTGCCGAGAGTGGCCTAGAGGTCCAGAGCAGATTGGAGGTGTGCATGTGGAGGTGGCACAGACTGGAGAGTGTTGGCCTGAAATTGAGCAGGAGCAAAACTGAATACCTGTTTTGCGATTTTGGCGGTCTCTCCAGTTCCGTGCCCATAGCTCTCACTGGAACGCCTACACCAATCTGCCCTGACTTCCGGTACCTAGGGTCACTTGTCCAAGGGGATGGTGAGGTAGACCGAGATGTAACGCACCGGATCAAATCAGGATGGATGAAATGGTGACAGGTCACTGGAACAACTTGCGACCCACGGATGCCCCTCAAGTTAAAGGGTAAAATCTACAAGTCCGTGATTAGACCTGTCATACTGTATGAATACAGCGACGGGTTCGTGGAAGCTGTCCATACGGACGGGTCTAAGTTTTTCAAGACCCGCCGTACAGATATAAACAAAAAGATCTCTGATCCTACTCTCAAGCTTATGAAGGAGAGGCGTGAGATGATCCTGCAGTCTTCAGACGATGCGTTGAAATACCGAGCTTAATAGACGGATCTCAAAGTTCTTGAAAAGCGACCTCCGCCGCTATAAAACTGAGCGTATTAAAGACGCAATTGAGCGGAATAAGGGCTCCAAGGTCTTTGCAAGAGATCTGTCTATTGGGCAGAGCCAGCTCACGAAACTGAAGACCGACGATGGCAGGATCATATCCGCCAAACCGGAGCTTCTGAGGGCGATCGAGAAATTCTATGGGCAGTTGTACACGTCAACCAGTACCAGACCCGTCGCGAATCTAGTAAAAGACCCTAGAGCTAGATTGACCCGTCACTATACCGAAGACATACCGGACGTCAGCCTGTACGAGATTAGGATGGCTATTAAACAGCTTAAGAACAACAAGGCACTGGGTGATTACGGCATTACGGCCGAACTCCTGAAGGCGGGTGGTAAACCAATACTTAAGGCCCTTCAGAAGCTGTTTGGTGCCGTCATACTCGAGGGGAAAACGCCACAGGCATGGTACAGGGGTGTGGTGGTACTCTTTTTCGAGAAGGGTGACAATGCCCTGTTGAAGAACTATAGGCCCATCTCACTTCTTAGCCATGTCCACAAGCTGTTTTCAAGAGTCATGACGAATCGTCTCGCGCGCAGGTTTGACGATTTCCAGCCTCCCGAACAAGCCGGATTCCGAAAAGGCTTTAGCACCGTAGACCTCATACATACGCTGCGGTAGGTTATACAGAAGACCGAAGAGTATAACCTGCCTCTCTGTTTAGCGTTTGTGGACTACGAGAAAGCCTTCGATTCAATCGAGACTTGGGCTGTACTGCAGTCTCTCCAACGGTGCCAAATCGACTACCGGTACATCGAGGTGTTGAAGTGTTTGTACAAAAACGCCACCATGTCAGTCCGACTTCAGGATCAGGCCTTGGAACCTATCTTTCTGCAGCGAGGTGTGAGACAGGGAGACGTCATATCTCCGAAACTGTTCACCGCTGCACTGGAGGATGTCTTCAAGGTTCTGGACTGGAGAGGGCTAGGCATCAACGTCAATGGCGAGTACATCACTCACCTTCGGTTTGCCGACGATATAGTGGTCATGGCTGAGACCATGGAGGACCTCAGTATAATGCTCGATGACCTCAGTAGAGCTTCCAAAAGAGTGGGTCTTAAAATGAACATGGACAAAACCAAGGTTATGTTGAATGCCCATGTAACACCCACTCCTATCAAGGTTGGAGACCCTACACTCGAAGTTGTGGAAGATTATGTCTACCTAGGACAAACGATCCAGTTGGGTAGGGCCAACTTCGAGAAAGAGGTCAACCGTCGAATCCGACTCGGCTGGGCAGCGTTCGGGAAATTGCGCGGTGTCTTTTCGTCCAACTTACCACAGTGTCTCAAGACGATATTTTTTTGTGAGGGTACTTTGGTGCACACAACTTTTTAAGAGCTCTTAGTTTATATAAGAATAAATAATAGTTTAAATATATTTATTATTGTGCAAATGCACTATAAGTCTTAATTATCCTCGGCTGCACTCACTGCACATTAAACACTCCTCTCATTTCACCTGACCTGCACCATAACAGAATCACAAGATGGACCTGTATGCAAAGCTGTCTAACTGTATGGAGGGTCTTGCTGCCACTTTTACTGCACGCATGGATACCTATGAAAAGGACCTGAAGAATGTCAATAGCAATGAGGCCACCCACAAGACTGTAGCCAGCCTATCTCGGGACTTCATGGAGTTCAAGTGCCTTATTTGGAAGACAATGAGCGCACTAAAGACACAGATGGAGTTGCTGACTGTAGGACTTGATCGGCATGAGATGGTGTCTCGCAGGCAGGTCTTGCTTCTCCATGGCCTTCCTGAGCGGAAGGATGAGGATCACACTTCCCGGGCAATATCGACGCTGACTGACAAGATGAAGTTGGGAAACATCTCTGCTGCGGACATCACATCCTGCCATCGTTTGGGAGTGGACTCAGGCAAGCCACGTCCTCTTCTAATTAGGTTTGCTAATTATAACCTACGTAGTGATGTTTGGCTAGCCAAGACTTTGTTGAAGGGGTCTGGTTTGGTTTTCTATGAGTTCCTGACAAAACCTAGACATGACGGGTTCCTAAATGCTCGAAAACACTTCAGTGTGAAGCAGTGTTGGACCTCCGAGGGCAAGATTGTCATCCTACTCCCGGACAAGTCGCGTCGAAAAATCGGGACGGGGGCTGAACTTCACCAACTCATTGCGCAGTTCCCGGCGACTACATCAACTGTTGCATCATCGGATAAGGCATCATCACGTAGGCAAGCAAAGTAATCGCTCCCACGGCCTATTGGCCATAATCTATTTTAGTTTATCTCTTTGTTTCGCTTACTGAAGCTGAACGGTTCGATATGCTTTGTTTGTTATTGTTTTTGTGTTTTGAGTTTTGTGACTTCGACAGTGACAATCACCACTTTTTTTTTTTTTTTTTTTTTTCTTTTTGTTCGCCCTTTCGGGCAGGCTAAGGTCTTGGACCATACCGCCTCGTCTTCAGTGCAATTTTAAGATTCTTTAGTATGCATTAGAATACGGGTGTAACAGATTCTAATGGTTTTTGGAGTATTTGGCAGCAAATTGTATCGAGTCAGCCTTCCCAGTAAGCTTTGCGGAGGTAGTCGATACTACAATAAAATTCTCCGCTCCACTATCCTGAGATCGCTTCTGTCAATGATTTCACATATTGTCCAGTTGCGTAGACAGTTGAGACACAAAACTACACCAATTTTATATCACAATATCCACTAGGAATCAATTTGCAAATAATATTAACAGCCGCTGAACTTCACTCGAAAAAATCCCGCCAAAAACTCCTGACAATCACCACTGATTGTATGTATTGAAGTTGGGATATTCGTTCGGAAACTTATCTCAATAATTTAATTTTAAGTTTACTGATTTGAATAATAGTCTTTTGACCTTTGCTTAGCGAGTGCATCAAGGATTTTCGAAATGGCAGTTGCGATAACTGTTATTTTATTTACGTCTAATAATTTTGTTATTATTAATGTATGTATATTTTTAATTTAATATTTAAGTAGGTATTTGTGTCATGTTAGGTCATATTAATAATAGTTTTGTTTTCTGTTCTTTTTCTTGTTCATCTGATGACAGCTGTACTAGTGCGTTCAGTGATGATTCTGTTCACCTACGCGACCAACTATTTTCTGCTTTTTCTTGTTTCAGTAATTTTTTCAATGTAGTCCATATAAATGCTCAAAGCGTTCCTGCTCATCATTTATTATCCTCATTCGACTCCGATCTTATTCATGCTGTTCTCGTCTCGGAGACTTTTTTCAAACCTGCACTTCCTTCAACGCAGTATTCACTGCCCGGCTACAAGCTTGTGCGTAATGACAGAACGGGCAGGGGATGCGGTGGAGTCGCCATCTATCTCCGTGGAGATATTACATACAATGTCGTTGATAGTCCCCGAGTAATTATTCAAAATTTGCTGAACACCTCTTTATTGAAGTAACATTTAATCAAACAAAATTACTAGTAGGTGTTTACTATAGCCCTTCGTGCCATATAGATTTTTCTCTTCTTTGAAACAAAACTAGAATATTTTTCCTCATTATATGACCACACGATAATACTCGGGGATTTCAACACCTGCCTGATAAAGGACGATGTGCGCAGCCGTAAACTCCGGTCTCTGGTCGCTTCTGTCAACATTCATATTCTTCAGCTTGACGCCACTCATCATGCTCCTCACTGCAACCCCTCACTTCTGGACCTTATTCTAGTTTCCGACCCAAGCAAAGTAGCCACTCACGGACAACTTTCTGCCTCCTTCTCTTACCATGATCTTATTTTTCTTTCGTATAAAATTCGACCTCCTAAACGTAAATCTAAATTTCTCATCCTTCGCAGTTTCAAGAACCTGGATCGCTTGGAAGAAGACGCGGGCAATATTGACTGGTCTCCTGTTTATGATAGCAATGACTTGGACGGTAAGGTAGCCGAGCTAACCAAGATAGTGTTGAAACTCTTTGATGAGCATGCTCCGCTTAAAAGGGTCAGAGTGAAGCATCTTCCAGCTCCCTGGTTGTCTGACAGCATTAAAGGTGCTATGTCGAAAAGGGACAAGGCTAAAAGGCGGTACAGAAGGGATCCTACTGATGAGAACTGGTCTCTTTACAAGAGGCTACGTAATAGGTGCGGTCGTATGTGTAGGGATGCTAAAAGGCGCCACATCCACAACTCTGTTCAAAACTTCAATACGGCACAAGTATGGCAATTTCTCAAATCCCTTGGTATCGGCAAAGCTGCTGATGACAGCACGCCTGATATTGACCTTAACGCAATTGGTTGGGGCGCACGGTTGGCGCAGTGGTTGAGCGATTGACTGCTGCGCTGCGTGTCGCGGGTTCGATTCCCGCACGGCACAAATATTTGTATGACCTACAGATAGTTGTTCCGGCTCTGGGTGTTGTGTATGTGAGTTTATATGTTTGTAAACGCACCCACGATACAGGAAGAAATTCCTAGTGTGGGGCAACGTTTTTTTTTTTTACGATGATGACGACCTGCAGCTTTACCGCCACTTCAAATTTGAAGAGCTCACTGGATCTATCGATGCCATCAATAATGATCTTGAAAATATCTATCAGTGGGCTAAAAGTTTTGGACTTTTAGTAAACCCAACAAAATCACAAGCTATCATTATTTGTGGCAGACATTACATCAATTTATTAAGCAACCAGTCTCTCCCACCTGTTTTATATGATGCCGTCGCTATAGCCTACTCCAAAAAAGTCAAAAGCTTAGGTGTTTTCTTGGACTGCAACCTATCTTGGAATGTTCACATTGCTGAAGTAAGCGGGAGGGTGTTTTGGTCGTTTCGGTCTCTAAAACGGCTCCAGAAGTTCCTGCCTTTCTCAACTAAAGTTACTCTTGCTCAGTCTCTTCTTCTTCCTCTTCTTGACTATGCTGATGTCTGCTTTCTTGATGCGACTGAGGAACTTCTTGATAAGCTCGAGCGTTTGCAGAATTTGTGCATCCGCTTCATTTTTGGCCTCCGAAAGTACGACCATGTGTCGTAATTTCGGAAGCGGTTGAAGTGGCTGCCTATTCGGCAGCGCCGAGATACCCACACTCTTTCTCTACTCTTTTCTGTTCTTCACAATCCTACCTCTCCTTCGTATCTTAAAGAGCGCTTTGAGTATCTTGTTCCGAGAGGAAAGCCTTGCTGCTCCTCATCATCTCTTCTCCTTCGTTTTCCTCCCCACTCATCAAGTCGTTACGATGGATCATATATTATTATTATTATTTTTTATTATTATATTTTTTTTTTTTTTTTAATATAACAGTACACCCTACCCCCTATTTTTATCTTAAGTTCTTTAGTCCATCCAAAGGTTGTCTGGTAGATATCGCTGTCAGCGATAAGACCGCCTTTGTACCCATAGTATTAAGTTGCTGTATAATATGTGTTATTTCTTTTTTTTGGTGTACAATAAAGTATATTCTATTCTATTCTATTCTATTTACTGTTGGTGCTGTCCGCCTCTGGAATAATCTGCCTCATTCCATACGGGATAGCCCTTCACTGCATATATTCAGGAGAAGAATTAAGGAACATTTCCTGTCAACATGACGCATAAATATGTATGTTTTTTAGATTTATGTATGTATTATATGTTTATATATTATGTGCTGTACACGTATTTGTGTAGTGTATTTAGTTAGTAAGAATTCAAATGTTTTTTAGTATTTGTTGTGCACTTTTGTTAACTGTCCTAATTTTGTAAATTTCTCTTTAGCACTGAGGTTTGCTGTCAGAGAACCCAATTATGGGTTAAGCTCGCCTTTGTACATAAGTTTTCCTTTTGTATTTTTAAATGTTTATTTTGTGTACAATAAAGAATATGAATATGAATACGAAGGTCTATGACCAGTGTGTGTTGCCAGTGATGACCTATGGCTCTGAGACGTGGTCGCTCACAATGGGCCTCGTCAGAAAGCTTACAGTCACGCAAAGGGCAATGGAGAGGGCTATGCTCGGAGTATCCTTGCGTGATCGAATCAGAAATGTAGAGATCCGCAAGAGAACCAGGGTTACCGACATAGCCCGAAGAATTGCCAAACTTAAGTGGCAGTGGGCAGGGCACATTGCTCGAAGAACGGATGGCCGATGGGGCAGAAAAGTTCTGGAGTGGCGACCGCGAACCGGAAGACGATGCGTTGGAAGGCCTCCCATCAGGTGGACCGATGACCTGGTGAAGGTTGCGGGGATTCGCTGGATGCGGGACGCACGGGACCGGTCAATGTGGCGACACTTGGGGGAGGCCTATGTCCAGCAGTGGACGTCTTTCGGCTGATATGATGACTGTATGAATCAGAATGTTGGGCTGTGAAAAAGATGGATGAAAGGAGATTGCATGTAGCAGAGATGAGAATGTTGAGATGGATGTGCGGCGTGACGAGATTGGATAAGGTGAGAAATGAGTATATTAGAGGCAGTTTGAATGTGGCGCCAGTTGCAGAAAAGTTGAAGGGAAATCGTTTTTCCTAGTATGGTCATGTGATAAGGAGGGATGAAATGCATGTTACTAAAAGAGTTATGAATATAAATGTGGATGGATGGAGAGGAAGAGGAAGGCCAAAGAAAAGGAGTGATATGAAGGAAAAGGGACAGAACGGTATGGAAGAGGAAAACGTGTTGCGCCGACTCCAAGTAACATGGGATAAGGGCAGGAAAATGATGATGATTTTAAACCACAGTGAGCCATTTTGCAAAAAGTTTATGTAACCACAACAACACTTTCAATTGTATCGCTGTGGTAATAAAGCGACCCTTGGTTATAAACTTTGTTCTACTATCCTAACACCATGACCACAAACGGGCTGAGAGAATATTATCCAGTCCGCCACTAATAAATTAGAGCTATAAACTAAACTTTGAATAATTATATCTTGTAGTAGATGTCGACTACAAGGTAATATTATGTTAGTAGGTACTGTGACATAACTCGAAATATCTTTGATATAATCAGGGTTAACTAACGTTTGTATTTCTTTTTCTTATTTATCTAGTAAATTTTGATGATTTGAAATCGATAATGGTAGCTCATACCAATATAAGTAATTTCACTCAGTTAAGTTAGCCCCGAAACACGTTTATTAAATGCCAATAATAATTAAATCGTCACTATCTCTTGAATTCAACAAGACCTTTAGCGTGTCAAAGCATCCCGATTTACTTACTTTACCCAACTTCTCAACAATTACTTAGAGAGAAACATTCGTGAATTATTTAATTGAAACTTGGTTTTGAATTGTTATGATATTCCCTAAAATGTAACGTAAAACCCTTGCCGAATTTAGAAATGAAAATGAATATCATTAGACAATTCTATTTAGTCTGGGACAAAATTATAAAAGCGATAGGGCTTAGAAATGGTGAACCTTTTCCCCTAAATATTGCTGAGATAATGAGATAAATACGGGAGACCGCTTAATTTGCTGACTAAGGAGTTATATTCAGTGTTGGCTCTGAGATCTGGATTCTGCTTGCAAGTATAGTAGTCCGCAGATTAACGAAATCTAATTGGAGCTGAAAAATAGGACTTTTTCCATAATTATTTTTTCTATTGTGAACAAAGAAGAAAACAGTTTAATAAAACTAGAAAAGTAAGCTACTGTTCAATTAGGAACTAATACTGGTGAACTAACTTTAGAAAATACGAACAATGAACACCGTTCCAGTATTCAAACCACACAGGGAAAACTATATTCATTAGTCACACAATGGTGAGTTGTCCGGTCAATTACAGCGTGAATAAAGCCGGTTGTGGCTTCCATGACGAAGATACATATCATGTTGGGATACGATGATGTTGTTCCCTAACACAGAAAGGAAGCCTGTGTCCCAGCAGTGGGAAAAATAATAGGCTGGTGATGTGATGTGGGACACGAGCTATAGAACGTAATTAGATAATAGAGTCAAAATAGTAAGCTGATTTGATTTAGTAAATGTAATTGGGGTTAACCTTTTCTTACGTTCACCGTAATTAAAAAAATAATGTGATTCAAAAATGTTTGCTTTTGTTCATAATGGTTTTTGTATTGCAATTGTAACACTTAGACATACAATTAGTCTTCTTAAAACCTTTTGATAATTCTAGGTAATATTCATTAGTATTTCGGTCCAATAAGTATTTTTTAAATTCATTGACTAACTCTAGGATCTGTAATAAAAAAATAGAACAAACGCGTTAAGCAGTTTCTTAACATAGGTACTATAATAGGCATTACCAAATTTGGACTTTGACATTTAAACTCTGTTTATCGAAGCAACTGTTCTGAGTATTCAATAATGAAATGTCTAGACTTTTACCCCACGCATTTCTCTACGAACATGTATGCAGTAAATCAAGCGTATTAGGTTTGTGCTTCTATGAATACATTTACAGACCGAGAAGCACCGATTAATAACGTGAGCAGAGCACGTTAAACAGTGTACATGTATGTGTTTATGTGCACATGTGACATTGTACTGTATCACAAGATACGCGAGGCGAATAATCTCACGCAGCGTTTTTTTTTAGGGTTCCTCAAAAGGAAAAAAGGAACCCTTATAGATCACTTCGTTGTCCATGTGTCAAAACCTTTTCTCTATCTTATACTGAAGTTTGCAACCCCTTGCAACAGATACAAAATCAAACTTCTAGATTAACGGAATCAAAAGATATTGCAGTTTATATAATTGCAAGGGAATCAAAACCTATAGAATACTTACCGTTGACCAGGAATCTTGAAGAGTATGCTCTCCATGATTCCTGGTCAACGGTAAGTATAAATAAAATAAATAAATGTTGCCCCACACTAGGAATTTCTTCCTGTATCGTGGGTGCGTTTACAAACATATAAACTCACATACACAACACCCAGAGCCGGAACAACTATCTGTAGGTCATACAAATATTTGTTCCGTGCGGGAATCGAACCCGCGACACGCAGCGCAGCAGTCAATCGCTCAACCACTGCGCCAACCGTGCGCCCAAATAGTAAAGGAACAAATCCGGGAACCATAAATTTGTATAAATAAAAATTCCGAAACTTATGTCTATGTATGGAGACAACAGTTTTTCTACGGCAAAGTTAATTTCGTCCCTCAATCGCGGAGCTTTATATTTTCGCGAGAGCAAAATTCGAAGCATTAATTGTTTATAAACGCCAGTAATTTAACTTAACTCAACCTAACTATCTATTTGGTGAATGTAGCAATTTGTACGGAACCCTCGATGTGCGAGTCCGACTCGCACTTGGCTGGTTTTTTTATAGAGAAGTACCTTTCTTTTGTTGAAACAATGAAATTTTAATTATTTAGGAAATATACAGAAAACGTTAGAAAAATAATCAAGGTTCCAGTTTAACTGTACGCTTAATGGTTGTATGTACCAAAGTGTCGTGGCTCAGTGTGTAAATTGTTATTGTCATATCCTTGTTCTCTATATCTTCATACTCTCAGCGACAATAAATGTGTCCCATAATCTAAACGTGAATTTATAGTACAAATTTTGCAAACGACGGAAGAATTTTTTTTACGAAAAAGGCTAAACATTCATCAGCACGGGTGGCATGCTTCTTTCTACCGCGACCCGCGACTGTATACTTCGTGTCTATCAACGTTTTTATTTTATTTTATTTTATTTTATTAATATTAGGAAAACTTACAGCTAATACAATAGATGTGCAGAAACAACATGCAAAAAACGGCCAATTAAAAGTTTTCACACATATAAAAATTTGCATAATATACAAATCAGCGAGAGTTTCAAATATATAGATTAGACTCAACGCCCAACAAATACGAAAAAAAAATATATATATATATACAGAAAAAGAATTCTACGTATCAAAGAAACGCTTACTCAAACTATTCTTTATATTTCTAATCTTAGTATGGAACAAATCTAGATCAACATCCCGACACACCTCATTAAACGTACGACAAACTCTCATCATGTACGAATTCTGTCTGTAAGTAGTTCCAACTTTAGGTACATGAAGGAGACGCGAATGCCGAAGAAAAGCACACGGTACACGCAGTCCAACCTTGCCCACCAACTCAGGAACGTCCGTGAATCCGTTCATAATTCTAAAAAGAAAAGCAAGATCTGCGATTTTTCTTCGCTCGTGTAAAGGCAGAATGTGAAATTTTTTACACCGACTCAAGTAATTAGGGAGATAGATATTCGATCGATATTGTGTGTACCTTAAAAATCGTCTTTGTATGCTTTCAATACGATTAACATATACATTATAAATTGGGTTCCAAATTTGAGAAGCATACTCAAGGTGGCTACGGACGAACGCACAGTAAAGAATCTTCATAGTTTTTATATTCTTGAAGTCAGAAGATATCCTATAAATGAAACCTAAAGCTTTAGAAGCCTTGTTTACTATGTTATCTATATGTGCGTCAAACAAAAGCTTAGAATCAAAAGTTACCCCAAGGTCCCTGATAACGTTGACTCTGGCTAATAAGGTGCTTGATATCGTGTAATTATACATGACAGGGTTTGGCTTACGAGTAAATGTACATACATAGCATTTGGACAAATTTAAATCTAACTTATTTGTAACGCAATAGTCGTAGAACCGGTCCAGATCTTCCTGTAAACGGCATGCGTCCTCATTAGTTGATACTTGACCCAGAATCTTCATGTCATCCGCAAACAATAAAATTCTTGAATTGAGGAAACATGAGGCAACGTCATTTATAAATATATTAAATAAAAGGGGTCCTAACACGGATCCTTGGGGAACACCCGATGGAATGTACATCGGTCTCGATGTGTAACCATTGAGAACTACCATCTGACATCTATTTTCTACGTATGATGAGAACCATCTGAATAAATTACCCGTCACACCAACCAATAATAATTTGCGCAAAAGAAGCGCATGATCAATTCGATCAAAACACTTGCTGTAGTCAGTGTATATTACGTCGACCTGTGACCTTCTGGACATGTGTTCCGTTAGATAGTCACTACAGACCACGAGATTGGATGTGGTGGAGCGACCTTTTAAAAATCCATGTTGATGCTCTGAGAAACTTAATTTAAGTGAAGACGAAAGTTGTCTGTGTACAATTTTCTCCAAGATTTTAGCAAACACACAAAGCTTAGAAATCGGTCTATAGTTGTCTATACTATCCTTGGGGCCTTTTTTGTGAATCGGCGTTATATACGCCGACTTCCAGATAAGTGGCACCACTCCGAATTCCAATGATCTCTTAAATAATATTGACAGCGGAACGGATAGACTCTTAGCACATTTACTTATAAAAATTGGAGGAATATTGTCAGGGCCTGCGGATTTATTAAGGTCCACTTGTTTAAGCAACCGTAACACTTCCTCCTCCCGGACATCAATAGAGCACAAGTTTGATACATAACCAGCAGCCTCACCACTAGGTCCATCCACACATGCAGTGATCAAGAGCTCATCATCCTCGCTTCGCTCTTGGAAATTAGAAAAAAAGTAATCGCCGAACATATTGCAAATTTCCTCCCCATCACTGGATGAAGTTTCACCCAATCTAAGAACAGCCGGGTAACAGTTGGTTTGTTGTTTTAATTTTACATATCTCCAAAAAGCTCTAGGATTTTTAGATATTGCGAATTCAATGTTTGTGATATAATTATTAAACATTTCCTTCTCCAGATCCTTTGCTCGCTCACGTAAAGTAAGAAATGATTGATTATCAGAAAGATTGCCATACCTCTTAAATTTTGAGTGAAATTTAGCCTTTTCCCTAATAATTTTAATAAGAGGGCTTTTGTACCAAGGAGGATACTTGCCCCGTGGGACAATAGTTTTAGTAGGAATATATTTATTGTGAAGCAAGTTGATAGTGTCATAAAAGAACTTTACAGCTTCCTCGAGAGTCCTACAGTTCAGTTCTAATGACCAATCTCTTGCTATAATTTCCTGTATTATGGCGTCATAATTCAATTAAATTTAATTTGAAGCGAATCTTGTGTTTCTTTATTCTATTTCGCATCCGATGATTTGTAGGATGTAGTATCTATCTAATATTAAGATTTGTGTTTTCAAGGTATGTTGATTATATCAAAATAATGGTTCTGTTTTATAGTGCTCGTGAACAGTACGGGAATATTGTTAACGAACAATTCTCCACACCATCGTCAATTCTAATGATTATTCTAATGATTATTTAACACAACTTCAAAGCCGTCCCAAGTGGAAATATCCAGAACCGAACCTCAAAGAGGGTGACTTAGTAATTGTGAAAGATTTTAATGCTGTTCCATTACAGTATAAAATGGCTCGTATTGTCAAAACATACCCAGGTACAGATGGTAGAGTAAGAGCCGCTGATGTAATGATGAAAAATAAGGTTTACAGAAGGTCAATTAAACGGCTCTGTCAATTACCTGTAGAATAAGTTAATGCCGGCCCCAATTATGTTTAGAACAATCTAAACATAGACGATTGTAAATGTATTAATTATGTATAAACTTGCAACACTAGACGAAATCTGTGATATTTTTGTAGTGTGGCAAGTCTGTTCTCTTCCTGTTACAACGATTGTTCCAAGTGGCTGTGTTCTTTGACTATAAAATTAAATTTCCAAGTTTTCCAAAGTTTACACGCATTTTATTCCACACATGCGTGCGGTGGGCTTTTGGGCGCACGGTTGGCGCAGTGGTTGAGCGATTGACTGCTGCGCTGCGTGTCGTGGGTTCGATTCCCGCACGGAACAAATATTTGTATGACCTACAGATAGTTGTTCCGGCTCTGGGTGTTGTGTATGTGAGTTTATATGTTTGTAAACGCACCCACGATACAGGAAGAAATTCCTAGTGTGGGGCAACGTTTTAAAAAAAATAAATAAAATAAAAATAAATAATAATAAATTACATTTAGCTGATTTCTGTTCTCCGAATCATTACTGTACTGAAGGCCGATTTCTAAATTGAGTATTATATAGTATATAGGAGTTCGTTCGTTTCTAACTCCTATATAGTATATAGGAGTTGGAAACGTGTCAAACCCTACTTTAGTGTCAAATTTTGACAGGATTTCAAGCGAAAGTACAGTTTCATAAATTCTCAAATGTAAATACTCCGCGGCTACTTGATTTTAAATTACACTCTAGGGGTAGGGCTTACAAGCCATCTTTATATATTTTGATATTGTATCAATTTTTGTAACTCCTTTGTATATATTATTTGTATTATAACACCTGAAAAGCATATTTTAGTTATCTCTGATTGTTTTAATATCTAAAACTTAAATTATATTGCAAATTTATAATTTTGCTATATTTTTCTACTGTGACATTTTCATCTGACATGATATCTGTCTGTCTATTTTATTTTCTTAAGCCATAGACATAACATAGCTACCATGGAATACCTAGACCTTTCCTTAAGCTAGTTGTACATTATTGTAAGGGAAGCGCAGACTGACCCGCATTTGTAAAGTCGTTTTTATTCGTTCTGGTCTTATTGAGATTTGAATTTGAAATTTAGAAGAGGGATAGCAGAACGATTAAAAAGTGGGCGTCAGCTCTTTAGTTTTGAATCTGGTCTGAACGCCGAAAGATGGAATTTTGGTGCAAAATTTTGAAGAACATGTTTGAGCCTAAAATTACAAAGTATATTCTTATCTACAATGTGACGTCACAGTGTTTGCGTCACCGTTTTCCCGCACTCTTTCGCTTTGTCCCGAGACCGGGCAGTGCGGCTTTTGAAATGCTAATCGTCCTCGACGGTGATATTATCCCTTTGTTAATGCTTAGTTTCAAGTAACCGTGGCTCTACATTACTCAGGTCTGCTGTTCTCATTTTAGTAGCTATAATGGGTATACCTTCGATCTTTCTATTCCTAAAGTTTTGTTTCGTAAAAGTAATCAGTGATAATCTAAATTAGAGAGTCCTGCAGTGGGCTCACAAAATCAAGCATTATTGTAAGCTCGCTTCTGCCCACGGCTTTGCCTGCGTAAAAAGTTACCTTTATCACTACACTATTGGGATAAAAACTTAACTTTATTGCATATTCACATTGTTGGCGCACATTACAATAACAAAAGTGAGTGTGTATGGTTCCCCGAGTATGATTCTTACTGTCCTTCGAACTAGTTTAACCTGTCTCACGGTAGGACAGCCTTCATCAACTCTACACTTGATGTACTATCCTTTGTCCTTCTCAGGGTCTCAAACTCTATTCATACGAAATTTCACCTAAATCGGTTCAGCGGTTTAAGCGTGAATAGGTAACAGACAGACAGAGTAACTTTCGCATTCTTCTTGTTTTCGTGTGAGGATGTGGCCACCTCTGGTGTCAGAGACTTTCGCATTTATAATACTACTTGCTTCTGCCCGCGGCTTCGCCCGCGTTCAAGGTAAAAAAAAATGCTCCGATCGCCACCAAACTTTACAGGATTATCCGCTAGGTAATTTCATTAAAATCGGTACAGCCGTTTTGGTCTATAAGGATGTATATATAGATATATAGAAGATAGATAGATAGAATATAGATGCCGCTCACGGCTCCACCCGCCTATAAATAGTATGTAATCTGTCCTTATAAATTATAGCATATGTGTTTTCTTATGTATAAGCAATATCCCATCAAAACATAAATGAGAAAATGGGAACCAAGTTCAATACTAAGAATATGCGTTGATGCCTTCGCCGACAAATGAATTGAGATCTGGGGGGTAACCACAAGCTTTTAGAGTAAGGTTATTTTGAGATCGAACCTTACTCTAAGAGCTTGTGTTCACCCCCCTGAATGGTATAATATGGTACTATGAAGCTGGTCTCGTGATGTAGCTGGAAGGTGGCCATAGCAATTCCTCAACCCGACAAGAGATAGCACCTCGTGCTACACCGCGTGTTCACCTCGTTGGATATGTATTGAAAAGCGTTATACCATTTCTTACCAAATAATATATCTTTGGTTTCTTTTACTACGACTTCTCGTAGTAAAAGAAACCAAAGATATATTATGATTCTAACGAATTCAGGTTTCGTCGTGGCTTGACACTTTCCTAAAGAGAAAATTTGTGTATATTCTCAAAAAAGCGAGAGCAAAATTAAAACTAAAAGTGTCGTAAAAACGCTACTTTATACCTCAATTTCAATTTTTTTTGTCTTGAACCCTAATAATACTTGCTATTAATTGGGACCGAGAGGAAAACATTATACTTCTTCAACAAAGAGGATTTATATGCAAGAAAAACTTTTGAACAAAGATAAAAGTATTTTACAAACGCAACTTTTCAGGAAGAAACTAAAGAGCTATTAAAATACTGGAACAAAATGTAAGTTGATGATATTGTATAGTGATATTTTTTTTGTGATTATAAACTTATTTCAAAACATAAAGAAATACAGTTTGACATTTCGTTCAAACATAGTACTGAAGCTCTTCTATCGAACAAACATTAACTCGCTGATAACACGACACTTGGAGTAACTTGCGTTTAAAACTTATACCGACCATTAGGTGTTTGTCGTAGGTAAATCTGCCAGTTATAAAATGCTAAAGCCATACCATACCTGTGGTTAGTTAATGAGAGAACTATAACTACATAATTTAAACCAGAGTGACGTCTGGGAGTAACTTTTATACAAAGGGCAATGAAGGTGGGATCATTTTATCAAGGGCCGACACTTCCTCCAATTCTTTCCATCCGTTCGTGAGCCGCTGGCCAGGACTTGGCTGGAGGTGGATCACTGTGTTGCCCAATTTCTCACTGGACATGGTTACTTTAAAAGTAAATTATTTTCCTTCAAGCTTGTAGCCTCGCCTTTATATCAATGTTCTACATCCGACTGCGAAAATGTACAATCTGCACATCATATCTTATGGGAATGTATTCCGTAGTAGAATTAACGCAATATTATGTTGGATAATGTACAGGCTGCATCCAGAGTTATTTAATATACGGAAACAATTGCCGTACGTTAAAGCGTTTTTGCAAATCGTGTTTGCCATATCTATTATTGCTCACAATGTTAGGACCCTTTAATAATAATGATAATTTTATTTATGGTCTAGCACCACAACTGGGCTTATTCTAGATGTAAACAACCCCTTGTGACTTTTGGCCTTGTTTGTTCTGTCTCCTGCTTGATATGAAGAGAAGTGGAAATCATGATTTTTTTCCACTATAATTTATTCTGATTAATTTCGTTGCAGGATCCAAGACATGTAGGTAAATTCATTCGCCGGGACTTCATCGAGTTTCATTGCCTAGGCATTTTTCTGGTTCACCACTGCTGATTCTGGCTTTCAGGCATTGCAATGGTTTGGGAATAGTACGGTAGGATTGTCCCATACAAAAAAAAAGATCCAACCGTAGATCAAATGCAGCAGAAAAAGTAAAATCATTACTCGAAAATGAAAATAGTGCAAAGATGTAATTTTACTCCTGCGTTACCAGAAATACGATCATCTAATCGCTAGTCTCTCCTTGAAAGTGGTAGAATTCACAATTCATCAAAGTTTTAATTGCTGACCACTATAAACCGAATTCCTAGCTGACCCTTAAGTTAAATAAACATAATAGCTCGTACAGACCGCAGGGTTGTCCTCGAGCCCTGAAATATTCAGACAATCCAAATTATAAGTTTATTCAGTTATTTACGAGTATTGCGAGCACCGACCAACCTTCCATTAGTAGTGAGGTCTCTTTAGCTGCTGGTAAACAGGAAACTTAATTGATTATCAGACTTATTATCTGTCAACATTAGCGATCTTTAGCGACATAAACGACGCCTCCCTGTCACAACTTTCATCCTTGTTAAACTATATCTAATGTTGAAGAATATTAATCCCCATGTAATGTCTAAACTATACACGGCATTACTTTGTCAGATGACAGATGGCTCTTTTTTTTTTGGTCGTTTTGACCGATTCGGTTGCAGCCCTTATTCGGTCACCACTAATGTAAACGAGTTTTCGGTTAGCCGTATTCGACCGAAGACCGCGATCGAATCGCACCTCTCATTGTCAATGAATGAATGGTTCAATGCGGTTGCCGAACCTGGTAAATCAACAACTTAAACGAAAACGGTCGCCACATTCGGTGACCGACTTGATGTAAACAGCCCAATTCGGTGAACCTATCCGGTTCAACCGAAAATGGTCGCCGTATACATTGGCTGACCTAATGTTAACGCGCCATTACACATTCCGCATAAAACATTCCATTCAAGCGGTCTGATATTGCACGTATTTTTCACAATTCAACAGATATGTCTCGCTTTCCGTACAGTGCCTCGGTGAAAGTAATCTCGTTTATAAGGATAGACAGAAAATGACTTTCCAGTTCAATGTAGTGAATGTGCATTTCATGTGTCATGCTGAAGATATAAACATGAGTAACTTTGTTAGCCGCGTTCATCTTCTGGTGGAAGTGGGTAATTGTATTGTGAGCCGTAGTCAGTAATATATACTTTGTGTCAAACGTGACTCGTAAGGTAGGCAAAACTATACTTCATAAAAGATAACATGATCTCAAACGTCAAACTGACGTATAAGTTATTTTTACGTCATTGCAAGCTTGTCAATCGCAAAGACCTTATACTTCTTACTACTAGACTGTGCACTATGGCGCAAAAACCGGTCCTAGCGAGAGGGCTCCCGTTGGTAGTGTGTCTCTTTCTAATGAGGTGACCATGACCAAACATAACACGGGACAAATTGATTGTAAAAACAATAGTGTAAGTATCCCAATATATGTATTTATGCTACCTAACTACGCTACCTAAACCTACCAAATTCATTGAAAAAAAAATGTGTGTATATTTTTTGGAATCTACGTCACTTACCGAGTCGGTGTCGAGCGTACAGAATTTCGACATCCCATGTTTTTCCATTGTTGTCGTAAGAGGCGACTAAAGGACAAACCAGAGAATGATCAGCAGCGTTCTCTGTGCATTTGTAACAACCATACTGGGATCGCCAACCCGCCTGCAAAGCACTGTTCACTAGGAATCAATTTGCAAATAAAATTAACAGCCGCTGAACTTCACTCGAAAAAATCCCGCCAAAAACTCCAACCTGGTGGTCTTACATTTAGTATTACCAGTCCCAAACATTTAAAAGTACTACTCTTACTCAGTATTAATGTTTTTTTATTTAATACAATGAATTGATTAATTATAGGAACTGTAAAAATATTTAAATACGTTTCAAAGTTTCATAGGCTTTGAAACGTATTTAAATATATTTTTTTATTCGTTCGTTTTGGTATAACATAAAAATGAAAAATATAAAATTTTCTACCATTTCTACCAAATCCAATGATTAGTTGAGCTAGCAAGATGTCAGACAAGGACACACTACCAGCGGGAACCCTTTCGCCAGGACCGCTTTCGGTTAGCTACCGCTTATAAGGAAATAGCTAACCTAGGCGTATGATAATAGATTACATTTTAGCTAAACAAAAATTTTTGGTGCACAGTCTAGTAGTAAGAAATACGTATAAGGTCTTTGGTCAATCGCTATTGTTACTGTATTGATACTGACAGCTGTCGCAGAGAACAAGCTATCTTTTATAAAATATGTAACGGTGTGACAATAGACTGGTCGTTTGACTCAAAAAAGGTTGTGAGCTTCTGCGTCTTTAAAAAAAGCTCGAGAGAGTCTGTCAACGACTAATTATAAAGTCTCCCAAAAAAGCATATCATAACCTGTAATACAAAGGCAAACAATTCAAAGCGTTTGTATGAAAATATGAAATCTCTGGTATATATTTTCGGAAAATGGAAAACCGTAAAAAATTCGCGAAAAAGAAAAGCCAAATAAAATGAGTAATTAACCGTGTTGACAAGCCCAAGGGAAACCTTCACAAAAAAGTATTTGATGACCCACTTTCGTAAAGCTGATAAATGAATTGCTATGATAATACTCCAGGTTGTTAACGAGTACAAGCTATTAATTTGATAAAATGTTTTAACCTTTTGAAAGAAATACCGAACGCCTCGTCTTCGCCCTTGACTTAGTTTTAATTTTTAAACAGTATTTTTCTCTCTCAATATTTTGATTTTAAAACAACAATATTAGGATCGCAATTGCAATTTAGCTTTTTTAATTTTTGGTTGTACAATTTATTGTAAAAATAGAAACTCGTACAGAATATACCTAGATACGTATTTAAAAACATACTATTACTATACTAACGGTAACCTGGCGGTTTCACCCGCGTAGTGCCCGTTCCCGTGGGAATACAGGGATAAAAAGTAGTCTACGTCACCCGAGGATAGTGTAGCTTCCCAACGGTGAAGAAATCAAGAATTGTTTAAATCAGTCCAGTAGTTTTTAAGTATATTACATATAATATACAAACATACAAATCTTTCCTCTTTATAATATTATCTATACTTAATATTATTATTATATTTTATATTTATAATTTATATATATATAATATTATAAAGCTGAAGAGTTTGTTTGTTTGTTTGTTTGAACGCGCTAATCTCAGGAACTACTGGTTGGAATTGAAAAAATATTTTTGTGTTGGATAGTCCATTTATCGCGGAAGGCTATAGGCTATATAACATGACGCTGCGACCAATAGCTGCTGCATAAATGAAAAGTGTTGCAAAAACGGGCAAAAATATTCCTTTTTGAGAGCTTCCATTGCGTGCGCTACGTAAATGGTTTAAGTTACGCAAACATCATGGAATTGTTTCTCTTTAAAAGTTCTAAAAAAAAACCGTGAAACCATATGTCTATCTTTTAAGGTTGACTCACAATAGCAACTTTTATGTTCTAAATTTTAATTAGATCAACGCTGCCGGTACAAACAAAAGTTGGTTGCATTCGTATAGTAGTATATTATTTCTTATTCAAATAAATAGTTCAACAAGTTGGTAGGTAGATAGGGTAGGGTAAGTAGGGTAGGGTAGGTAGGGTAGGGTAGGTAGGGTAGGGTAGGTAGGGTAGGTAGGGTAGGTAGGGTAGGTAGGGTAGGTAGGGTAGGTAGGGTAGGTAGGGTAGGTAGGGTAGGTAGGGTAGGTAGGGTAGGTAGGGTAGGTAGGGTAGGTAGGGTAGGTAGGGTAGGTAGGGTAGGGTAGGTAGGGTAGGGTAGGTAGGGTAGGGTAGGTAGGGTAGGGTAGGTAGGGTAGGGTAGGTAGGGTAGGGTAAGTAGGGTAGTGTAGGGTAGGGTAGGGTAGGGTAGTGTAGGGTAGGGTAGGGTAGTGTAAGGTAGGGTAGTGTAGGGTAGTGTAGGGTAGTGTAGGGTAGTGTAGGGTAGTGTAGTGTAGGGTAGGGTAGGTTAGGGTAGGGTAGTGTAGGGTCTGGTAGGGTAGGGTAGGGTAGGGTAGTGTAGGGTAGGGTAGGGTAGGTAGTGTAAGGTAGGGTAGGTAGGGTAGATAAATGTTTGGTCTTTTTATGGCAAAACAAAGTTTGCTGGGTCAGCTAGTCGTATATATAGTATAGATTATAATTATAAGTAATAAGTATAGATTGGATATATGATGGACCAAGTGATTAATCAAGGCACTATGTACAATGCCCGGGCAAAATGAATCAAGTCAAATCGGGCAATGTAACGAATACATACTAGTCATAAGAATATTGCTACATTACTGTTGGGCAATTTGATAATTATGGTACATTAGTATGGTTTTTTAGGGTTCCGTAGTCAACAAGAGAACCCTTATTGTTTCGCCATGTCCATCTGCCCGTACGTCCGTTCGCAGCTGAGCTCAGAGACTACATATACACTCTTATTTCAACGGTTATGTTCAATCTCATGGTATTCAGACAATCAATTCTGGCATCATTTTTGGCATCATAGGTGATTTATTGTAAAACTTATCCATTATATACTACAACAAAAAGTTTATTTTACATTAAAATACAACTGACTTCTAATTAAAAACACTACAAAAGGAAAAAATAACTTCAATTTTGGAAGTCGGTGCCAAAAAACGAATACATATAAAAAGGAACATAGTAAACGAACAATTCCTTTGAAAAAATTAAACAAAAAAAAAAAAACAAATGGTCGTGTATTCTCTAAAATAAACCCGAGTTGACGAAATCAAACAATCTGGTAAATTATTCATAGGCCCTGTTATTCTTTGTCTTTGATAAAATCTCACAAAGGGAAATTTTATTTATTACAATAAGTATAATTTTATTGCAAAACCTAATTGTTTTAAGGGGCTTAGTTACTTTTATTTCTATGTGACCTATGTACTTTTTTAGGGTTCCGTACTCAAAGGGTAAAAACGGGACCCTATTATTAGACTCTCATTAACTGTGATAGCTAGACAGTTGAAATTTTCACAGATGATGTATTTCTGTTGCCACTATAACAACACATAAATAATATTTAAGTGTATAACGGCAAAAAAAAATTTTTGTTGTAAGGAAGCCCTACCTTACAACAAAAATATTTTTGTTTTGCCGTTTTTGCGATACTTGGCCGGTTATTTAATGTTTAGGGTACTTCTAAACTAATGTTTTTATTGGAATCGTATAAGATTAAGACGAGGGAAGACAAATATTGCCACTGTCCAATCTCCGTATTATTTTGCCACGACTTTGGAAACTTGACAAAGAAAAAGAAGAAAAGCGGTCCGTTATGAGTGCCATAACAATTTTTGTATCGGCTTTTATAAAACTAATTGCCTGAAAGGTTCTTTGATCGACACGATAATCTTTAGCGTCTTGTGAACGTTAATACATTTTGTGAACGTTGAATGACCAAGTTAATTTAAATAATAGATTTTGAAAACAAATGACGCAATAAAATGGCAGTTGTTTGCATTACGCAACAATCAAAAGATCTGTGATCTTACAAGCCAAAGAGAAAATCATATTTGATTTGTTTGTCATATTTGGGTTTTCTTGTGCCTCACTATGGCAAACCCTTGCACTGATCAAATAAAGATATTCAGGCAACTATATTATCTATATTTGTACCCAAATCGTATCTTTACAATACTTCTGTTACACACCGTGCAAGTTACTCTTGGACTAGCTAATCCCGGAGTAACATAGCTGAGGATAAACATAGCTTTAGAAATGTTATTAATAAACATGGAATAACCTCAGACTAACTATTCATTCCTTACTCTTGGATTTACGCGTAAGCTATGGCAACCCAGTTGAATTTGTGATGTCATAAAGTAGATAAAAAAAGAATAAATCAGTTCAGTGGAAAGAGTAACATCTGTCACACAGTTTTGAAATTGAAAGAGGCAATTTTAAATTTATCTCAACAATTTCAACCAAAATCGCATATAATAAAATATTGTAAATGTGAAAGTAGCTCTGTAGTAGCTCGGTTTAAATTTTAGATGGAGTTAGTCATTGAGATAATGTGTATGGAGGTGGCAAGGGAAGTGGAAATTTGTTTTTTGAAACAATAATTTCTCAAGTAAGGCGGCTCACACATCTACAATATTATTGCGCGATATTAAAAATAGGATATTAGAAGTACTATTGCTACGCAGACGAAGCCGCGGGCAAAAGCTTATATTTAATATTCGTTGTGCTTTAATAGATCTGATGAGTGTACCCCACATATTAATGATAATAAAATACCTAAGTATTAACCACACCGACTTCATGCTAGTTCCTGAAATATAGTTTCCTGTCTTGTCTTACGCTGTATTATTTTGATATATTACTAGAATAAGAAGGGATAAACAATATAATATGGAATTTTATTGTTTATCCCTTCTTATTCTAGTAATATATCATATATATTATTAATCAATTGACAACATATATATTTTAAACTATAATTAGTTTTCATCATCAAATCACAACCAATAAAATGTCAATCGAATCAATGTCAATGTCAATTGTAGTCGCCATGGTAACACTCTTAATCCAACTTAAGCTAGATAGTACCGTGGTGTAACTTTTAGTCTGAGACTAGAGTCAGATTAGTATAATCCATCCTTATTACTTGTTTATTAAAACAAGTGAAAAAATTTCAAGCACGCGTTATCTGCTGTGATTGGTTGAATGAATTTTCAACAGCCAATCACAGTATATAACGCGTGCTTGACAATTTGTCACATTAATTCGCCAATAATTTTGAGCTGGAAAACTGGGGGATAGAGTGCTGTATTCCATAAAAGTATTTTCATCTTATTTTATTTCATTTGTTTTAAGTTGTTATGGGTAAATTTCTAACTTCATCAAAATAATCAAACAAAACCATCCGAACAACTTCAATAGCACTATTATACGTCATTTACTTCGTAATCACCCGACCGCAATCGTTTCGCTCCACATCCTTACTAATACTGGTAGCATGTACATGTAATTAATGAAGCATTTCTACAGCGCGGCCTCTGCCGTGGTTCCATATATTGTATGAATATCATGGAGATGCGCTGAATGAGTCGAGGGAGCAAAAGTATAAAAGATTGTATGCAATTATGTTAAAAATTGTGGGAATATTAATTAAAAAGCTCTTAAAATGTTTGCTAATGAAGTAATGAGCAATCACGTTGCTAAGTGCAGATGTGAGGCTTTAATATGAATATAATTATCTCGGTAATTGTACGCTCTAAGAAACTCAAATATAATGTGTCGATATCTAATTAACGAACTACTTACACTTGCCAACATCAATCAGCGACTACAACAGAGTAATTGTCTGATTGCTATCGGCAGATGTGAAGTTCCTGTTCTACTAACAAACTAAGTATGGATTATCCACTTACCACACATTAAAATTTTCTCTCCCATTTATCTTGTTTAGGTATAAAGGATGAATTATTCTAGATCGTAGCGGGTGCGAGCCGAGCCCCGTGCGAGGCACGGATTTAAAACTTCAGGAACATTTTATATGATGCGGTTCATGCTATACCGTGCAACTACGCGTCCCGGAGGAGGGCGCGGACGCCGACACCACACGGTGTAGCATGGACCGTCGTGCCTCACGCGGGGCTCGGCTCACGCCCCTACGGCCTAGCATAATTCATCCTTTATGTGTTGAAAGTTCTTTCATATCAATTTTCCTGTTACTAAAATTATTTTTGCGAATTTAGATGACAACCGCTGTGAAAATAATGATGACAAATTGTGTTTCCCACACGTCGTAAAAGCGTCTCTAGAAGTTACCGCGTCACTATAATAACTTTGATTATAAAAAAAAACATAAGAATGGTCGTAACACTTAATTTCTTTAAAAATTATTAATAAAAAGCTTTAAAGTGATCCTGAAAATACTTAAATTAAAAGCTCTAAAATAACTGTTGTCAGTTCACAAGTATCAAACACTTCAATGAACAGTACAACGCACAAGTAATCGTTTCTCAAGTGAAATCAATTTCTAATTTTTTTTTTTTTTTATGTAATAGGGGTATTTATTTGTAAAAACAATGGTGTAAATATGTACATACTTAAACACTAAACAAAAGTAAACTATCCAAAAAAAAAAACCAAACCTAACTATTTACACTATATACAAAAGAAAAGTACACTTAGGCGTCGAAGTACTCCTCCACATCGCTGTCATCCGGGAACGTGCCCAGAAGACTGGCAGCATTGCCACGTTGAATGGCAATGCTGATTCTTTGCGCAAAGAAAGAGCCAGCCCTCTGGTCACGCACAGTGTCGATCAGTCGGCGAGAGATCTCCTTAAAAAGGAGACGTGCACTTGGGCCCCATGACCCAAGCGTTTCGACCCCAAACGGCTCAAAACTGTAATTACCAATTAGGTTACAGTATTTGCGCCGCTTGAGGGCCTCAGCAGCCGCAGCAGCTGCGCCAGCACAGCCCGCCGAACTAGGAAGATGAGATGGCGCAAGGGTGTCGACACAGGTTGCGTCCCACACCAGAGGCCTACCCACCTTCCACGGCACCAATGTCATGCCATCTGGTCTCTTCCCATCGTCACGTACCAAGCCGCTAGGTTCTAATACAGCTGGTACGCTGGCGGTGATAAGGGCCCGACGAATAATGTCATTGATGCTGGCGTGCCGTGCTATGCGTCCTGCGCTCTTGCAACAAGACAGGCCATGGTGCCCAAGGCTGCCGACAGCTTCACCACAATGCCACCGATGCGGAGCAACACAAGGTGCGCCTAAGCGTAGACAGGTCGCTAGCCGAAACGAAGAGTCATCCATCATAGTGCCTATGGTGGATGACGGGAGTGCTTGAAGCCACAAACCCGACTCCCATTCCCCCACAGCCAGCAGACGCGCACGCTCAGCAGTACTAGACGATGTATTAATAAGGTTATTCTGTATAATACTGCAGAGCGGCACATCCCATCGTCTCTGGGAGGACAGGTTGTCGGGCAGATCCGTATTGGGACAAGCCATTTTCCAAGCGTTCAACGCATCGGTCAAACACGGTACCTCAAAATCAACCAGTGAGGAAGGTAAAATGTTCCTGGTTAATTTATCAGTACCGTGGACCGAGGAGAGGAAGGCTGGCAAACTTATACTTGAAATTTTGCGGACGCCGAGGCCACCCAAGCGAATGGGAAGCGTGGCTTGTTGCCATGCTCGGTCGTCCAAGGCCACATTTAGGATAGATGAAAGTGTGTTCTTTATAATTTGGTCTACTTTTTCTAAAAGTTGTGGGTGTTTCCACAAATGAGAGGAGCGAAGGCTATAAGTAAATTTTGGTCCAAAGCAACAATATCGGATAAGTGTGTAGGCCGAATGCATGTTAATTTTGAAAAGTCTTTCCGAGACATCGTTAAAATTTTGTATTTTCTGTTCAATGAAATTTGGAAACGATTCATCAAAAATAGGAGAACCCAGGAGGTGAAGAGAATTTCTCTCAGTTATTTTAATATTAGGAGCTATGGCGTTGAATTTTGCTAAAGTAGTCTGTCGGTCAGTAGTTTGGGGGAGGTAAATTTCGCATTTCGAAAGATTAAGTTCTAGCCCAATAGAGCTAAATTTATCGTTCAAAAAAGTTAAGTCGTTCAAAACTGTATCTACATCACCTCCTAGGGTTCCATCATCCAAATACCATACATTGAATTTAGAATTTAGTTGCCGAATGATTGGGTTTATCGCCAAACTGAAAATGACTGGCCCAAGAGGGTCACCTTGTTGACAACCAACAGCTGATTCCAAAAGGTTTTCCTTGTAGAGTAATTTAGAGGGGTGCCTATAACATTGATATAGAAAACTGTAAATTTTGGGTATTTCTTTTTGAACTGCTGTCAACAAGGTATCTCTGTTTACGGAATTGAAGGCATTTTTTATGTCAACCTTGAGTATGACCTCACCTTCATTGCTGTTGAGGTATGTTGATAAAGCGTGTACCGCAGCCTCACAGCCCCCTTTGGACCCGAAGCCCAGCTGTAGGGGCTGGAATTTGCTGGCCAGTGCTTCGCTGTAAAAAGCACAGCAAATTTTGGCTGCGATACGTCTGTATGTAGACCCTACGGCAATGGGACGAATGCCGCCATCCTTCTTGCGCAGGGCACAGAGATTTGCCCCGTACAAAATATCAATGACGGCTTCGTTTAAGTATGTACATATTTCTAATTAATAACAGTTGACCCATAAATAAAATCTAAATTACAATACCTCTATAATTGGTGGTTTGAGTCGATCGGTGCATGAAACATACACGGAATAACAACAGATTAAACTTTAGCGGCGATCAATTTTCTGCGGCAAAACAGTAACCAAGCAAAGCGTCGGTTTCGAAATGGGTGCAAGCGGCCGAGCTAGCCTGAAATCACCTTCCCCTGTCAATCTTCTGCTATTGGACACCAATCAAAAGATTTTGTTTTATATTGAGATTAAGGGGGCCTCTTTTTAGGGTTCCGTAGCCAAATGGCAAAAAACGGAACCCTTATAGATTCGTCATGTCTGTCTGTCTATCTGTCTGTCTGTCTGTCTATCTGTCTGTCCGTCCGTATGTCACAGCCACTTTTTCCGAAACTATAAGAACTATGCTGTTGAAACTTGGTAAGACTTATCATCATAGTATTCTGTGAACCGCATTAAGATTTTCATTCAAAAATAGAAAAAAAACAAAAAAATTTGGGGGTCCCATACTTGAAACTGAAACTATTTTTTTTTTTTGTGGGGTATCTATGGATAGGTCTTTAAAAATGATAATAAGGTTTCTAATATCATTTTTTTCTAAACTGAATAGTTTGCGCGAGAGACACTTCCAAAGTGGTAAAACATAGGCGTTCAAAAGGAAAGCTGTATATTTTTTTTCGTACCACTTGCTCAAAAAAATTGACATTCTATGCCACAAAAAGCAAACATAACAATAGTCATTTTTAATCTGTTAAAAACAGGGAAAGAAAATTGTACTGAATTTCATTCATCCTCTAGGGGGAGAATGTGATTTAAATTTGGAATACTTACCGAAATTTATACTGAACTACATCTGTGTTTACACTATTGAGTTTGTTTATAAAGCATTATACATCTTTTTGAAAAAGGAATACGCATTTATTATGCAGTTATGATTATTAAATAAAATTACGAAAACCGACGAGGCCGTATGAGCTTCATGCCTTTGCTTTTCCGACAAAAAAATTTTAGTCTAGGAATTTGCTGCGTTTTTGTTTTCTTCAAATACATAAATGTTAAGTTTATTTTACTTTTAATTATCATTATTTTTAATAAATGTTTATCTCATATTATTATTGTGTTAATTTTTTCGCAAATGGTACGAAAAGTAGAGTATTTTCCTCGGTGATAAAGCTGTCTTAGTCTTGGGTGAACTTAAATCCCCCGCTACACTCAGGACTCGTCTTAAATCCCTCGCTTCGCTCGTGATTTAAGTTTTTAACACCCTCGCTGCGCTCGGGAGTAAACCTCGGGTCCTAGGTTACGCTCGCGATTTAAATCGTCACCCGTGACAGAAGACACTGCTTTATCCCCTTGGTTAATAATCTACTATTATCTTGCATTTAATTTTATTAAAAAAAAAAAAGTTTTTATATTTGCACTTTAGAAAACAATAATTAATGTTAAGTTTGAAATATTTTAATAGCAAAAGCATTTCGTTGTAATTTAATTTAGTCGGCTTAAAAAAATAATAGTGCACTTAAATTAAAACGTACCAGCAAAACTTTTTCATTAATTACCAACTTAACACCAAAACAACCAGCTTGACTTTATACAACAATAAAAATAACCACCTCATTTTTGCTTTTCCAAACACAACACGGAAATCCGTATCGATCGTGTGCAGTTGAAATCCTGTGAGCTCACCGAGCCAAACATAACTCTATTTAAAAACATGGACTCGGGAAAGGTCGGTTGAAACCAAATATTGTGTGTGGGAAAGTCCCCGTGTGTCACAATAACAAACCTTAAATCTTTATGAAACACAATTGAAAGAACATTTGTGGTAATTGATAGAAAAATAGACTATGTTTCGTCTATAGAACAGGATTTATGCAAGCTGCTCGTTTATTGAGCTTCATTCTTTTTACCTACAACGAGCTCAGATCTGAGACATGTGATGGGAATAGTTATCACCTTTCACAGACTTTCATAACTCATTAATACTAAAGTAGCCTTGCTTTCTACTTATTTGTTAACAATTAAACATACATACATTAACAAAACTGCTAAACTAACGTATATTTTACTCCTTTCATTTTTCAGTGTTTAAAGTGCCAGCTCAGTCTGACCAAGCTTCGTCCTAGTTAGATCACACTTATAACATAAAAAACCATGTCTACTAGAGATCCGTAAAGTATTTTTCAGACCAAACCCTCACGTATCTAATAAATTACGTTTCTCAGCAATATTTATTACAACATTGTAATACGAACAATGACAGTGGTACGAATCGATTCCTTCTATAAGCCTTACATAAGAATGCTCAAGCCGGATTTGCTTTTGCTTGAACAAAAAAAGGTTGCGTAACAAAAGCGGTTTTGCTTACTTATACTCGTACCAACACGATTTCATTCATAGATTTCTTAGAAGAAATGTTACTTGTACTTGAAAATTCTTGATACGCTTTTATCCCTATAACCTATTAAACCTAACTATCAAAATAAGCCATAACAGTTGTGATACGTTAGTGAAACTCGCCTCAGAACCACTTTCTTTCATGTTTTGCAAAAATATACCTACCTGAAAACGACAAATCGCTCGGTTAATTGCCTCCGTACTCCGGAACTCTTCTGTTGTGAACTTTATGTATTATGTTGCTATGTTGGTAACAAGCAAGCCTGTGTGAGAACAACAATATGTGCGAAAAGTAACTTACTTTGTGGACTATCCTGTCAATTTGCAGACAGAGTACGCTTTTATAACAAGTTGCCAAAGTCAGTTATAGAACTGACCGATGGAAAGTTCAAAAATCACATCAAACCTTATTAAAAAAGCATATTATAAAATTAAGGACTACATTGAAGATAAAAATATTTGGTTTTAGCTCCTTCTGCACATGCGGCTTCCCTGGTAACTCATAAACGGCACAAATATGTGGATGTCTCTAACTATTCTAAATCTAATTTTTCTTCATTTAATAAGAGTTTTTACAATGGTTTTCAATTATCTTTATAGCCCTTTGCTAAGAATAGTTACAGCACTGATAACAACATTTGTCATCATCATCATCATCTCAGCCGAAAGACGTCCACTGCTGGACATAGGCCACCCCCAGGCGTCGCCACATTGACCGATCCCGTGCGTCTCGCATCCAGCGCCTTCCCGCAACCTTAACCAGGTCATCGGTCCACCTAGTGGGAGGCCTTCCAACGTATCGTCTTCCAGTTCGCGGTCGCCATTCCAGAACTTTTCTGCCCCATCGGCCATCCGTTCTGCGAGCAATGTGCCCTGCCCACTGCCACTTAAGTTTGGCAATTCTTCGGGCTATGTCGGTAACTTTGGTTCTCCTGCGGATATCATCATTTCAGACGTGATCACGCAAGGAAATTCCGAGCATAGCCCTCTCCATTGCCCTTTGGGTGACTTTAAGCTTACTGATAAGGCCCATTGTGAGCGACCACGTCTCGGTCCCATAGGTGATCACTGGCAACACACAGTGGTCATAGACTTTTGTCTTGAGACACTGCGGTAAATTGGACGAGAAGATACCACGCAACTTGCCGAACGCCGCCCAGCCGAGTCGGATTCGACGGTTGACCTCTTTCTCGAAGTTGGACCTACCCAACTGGACCGTTTGTCCCAAGTAAACATAATCGTCTACAACTTCGAGTGTAGAGTCTCCGATCTTGATAGGAGTGGGTGTTACATGGGCGTTAACCATGACCTTGGTTTTGTCCATGTTCATTTTAAGAAACTTGGTAAGACTTATCATCATAGTATTCTGTGAACCGCATTAAGATTTTCATTCAAAAATAGAAAAAAAACAAAAAAATTTGGGGGTCCCATACTTGAAACTGAAACTATTTTTTTTCCCATTAAACCCATACGTGTGGGGTATCTATGGATAGGTCTTTAAAAATGATAATAAGGTTTCTAATATCATTTTTTTCTAAACTGAATAGTTTGCGCGAGAGACACTTCCAAAGTGGTAAAACATAGGCGTTCAAAAGGAAAGCTGTATATTTTTTTTCGTACCACTTGCTCAAAAAAATTGACATTCTATGCCACAAAAAGCAAACATAACAATAGTCATTTTTAATCTGTTAAAAACAGGGAAAGAAAATTGTACTGAATTTCATTCATCCTCTAGGGGGAGAATGTGATTTAAATTTGGAATACTTACCGAAATTTATACTGAACTACATCTGTGTTTACACTATTGAGTTTGTTTATAAAGCATTATACATCTTTTTGAAAAAGGAATACGCATTTATTATGCAGTTATGATTATTAAATAAAATTACGAAAACCGACGAGGCCGTATGAGCTTCATGCCTTTGCTTTTCCGACAAAAAAATTTTAGTCTAGGAATTTGCTGCGTTTTTGTTTTCTTCAAATACATAAATGTTAAGTTTATTTTACTTTTAATTATCATTATTTTTAATAAATGTTTATCTCATATTATTATTGTGTTAATTTTTTCGCAAATGGTACGAAAAGTAGAGTATTTTCCTCGGTGATAAAGCTGTCTTAGTCTTGGGTGAACTTAAATCCCCCGCTACACTCAGGACTCGTCTTAAATCCCTCGCTTCGCTCGTGATTTAAGTTTTTAACACCCTCG
Organism: Orthosia gothica; assembly: GCA_949775005.1. Lineage (NCBI taxonomy): Eukaryota > Metazoa > Arthropoda > Insecta > Lepidoptera > Noctuidae > Orthosia > Orthosia gothica. The sequence goes on along the minus strand of OX459053.1, from coordinate 11,311,223 downwards.
CTGCGCTCGGGAGTAAACCTCGGGTCCTAGGTTACGCTCGCGATTTAAATCGTCACCCGTGACAGAAGACACTGCTTTATCCCCTTGGTTAATAATCTACTATTATCTTGCATTTAATTTTATTAAAAAAAAAAAAGTTTTTATATTTGCACTTTAGAAAACAATAATTAATGTTAAGTTTGAAATATTTTAATAGCAAAAGCATTTCGTTGTAATTTAATTTAGTCGGCTTAAAAAAATAATAGTGCACTTAAATTAAAACGTACCAGCAAAACTTTTTCATTAATTACCAACTTAACACCAAAACAACCAGCTTGACTTTATACAACAATAAAAATAACCACCTCATTTTTGCTTTTCCAAACACAACACGGAAATCCGTATCGATCGTGTGCAGTTGAAATCCTGTGAGCTCACCGAGCCAAACATAACTCTATTTAAAAACATGGACTCGGGAAAGGTCGGTTGAAACCAAATATTGTGTGTGGGAAAGTCCCCGTGTGTCACAATAACAAACCTTAAATCTTTATGAAACACAATTGAAAGAACATTTGTGGTAATTGATAGAAAAATAGACTATGTTTCGTCTATAGAACAGGATTTATGCAAGCTGCTCGTTTATTGAGCTTCATTCTTTTTACCTACAACGAGCTCAGATCTGAGACATGTGATGGGAATAGTTATCACCTTTCACAGACTTTCATAACTCATTAATACTAAAGTAGCCTTGCTTTCTACTTATTTGTTAACAATTAAACATACATACATTAACAAAACTGCTAAACTAACGTATATTTTACTCCTTTCATTTTTCAGTGTTTAAAGTGCCAGCTCAGTCTGACCAAGCTTCGTCCTAGTTAGATCACACTTATAACATAAAAAACCATGTCTACTAGAGATCCGTAAAGTATTTTTCAGACCAAACCCTCACGTATCTAATAAATTACGTTTCTCAGCAATATTTATTACAACATTGTAATACGAACAATGACAGTGGTACGAATCGATTCCTTCTATAAGCCTTACATAAGAATGCTCAAGCCGGATTTGCTTTTGCTTGAACAAAAAAAGGTTGCGTAACAAAAGCGGTTTTGCTTACTTATACTCGTACCAACACGATTTCATTCATAGATTTCTTAGAAGAAATGTTACTTGTACTTGAAAATTCTTGATACGCTTTTATCCCTATAACCTATTAAACCTAACTATCAAAATAAGCCATAACAGTTGTGATACGTTAGTGAAACTCGCCTCAGAACCACTTTCTTTCATGTTTTGCAAAAATATACCTACCTGAAAACGACAAATCGCTCGGTTAATTGCCTCCGTACTCCGGAACTCTTCTGTTGTGAACTTTATGTATTATGTTGCTATGTTGGTAACAAGCAAGCCTGTGTGAGAACAACAATATGTGCGAAAAGTAACTTACTTTGTGGACTATCCTGTCAATTTGCAGACAGAGTACGCTTTTATAACAAGTTGCCAAAGTCAGTTATAGAACTGACCGATGGAAAGTTCAAAAATCACATCAAACCTTATTAAAAAAGCATATTATAAAATTAAGGACTACATTGAAGATAAAAATATTTGGTTTTAGCTCCTTCTGCACATGCGGCTTCCCTGGTAACTCATAAACGGCACAAATATGTGGATGTCTCTAACTATTCTAAATCTAATTTTTCTTCATTTAATAAGAGTTTTTACAATGGTTTTCAATTATCTTTATAGCCCTTTGCTAAGAATAGTTACAGCACTGATAACAACATTTGTCATCATCATCATCATCTCAGCCGAAAGACGTCCACTGCTGGACATAGGCCACCCCCAGGCGTCGCCACATTGACCGATCCCGTGCGTCTCGCATCCAGCGCCTTCCCGCAACCTTAACCAGGTCATCGGTCCACCTAGTGGGAGGCCTTCCAACGTATCGTCTTCCAGTTCGCGGTCGCCATTCCAGAACTTTTCTGCCCCATCGGCCATCCGTTCTGCGAGCAATGTGCCCTGCCCACTGCCACTTAAGTTTGGCAATTCTTCGGGCTATGTCGGTAACTTTGGTTCTCCTGCGGATATCATCATTTCAGACGTGATCACGCAAGGAAATTCCGAGCATAGCCCTCTCCATTGCCCTTTGGGTGACTTTAAGCTTACTGATAAGGCCCATTGTGAGCGACCACGTCTCGGTCCCATAGGTGATCACTGGCAACACACAGTGGTCATAGACTTTTGTCTTGAGACACTGCGGTAAATTGGACGAGAAGATACCACGCAACTTGCCGAACGCCGCCCAGCCGAGTCGGATTCGACGGTTGACCTCTTTCTCGAAGTTGGACCTACCCAACTGGACCGTTTGTCCCAAGTAAACATAATCGTCTACAACTTCGAGTGTAGAGTCTCCGATCTTGATAGGAGTGGGTGTTACATGGGCGTTCACCATGACCTTGGTTTTGTCCATGTTCATTTTAAGACCCACTCTTTCGGAAGCTCTACTAAGGTCATCGAGCATTTTATTGAGGCTCTCCATGGTCTCAGCCATGACCACTATGTCGTCAGCAAACCGAAGGTGAGTGATGTACTCGCCATTAACGTTGATGCCAAGCCCCTTCCAGTCCACAACCTTGAAGACGTCCTCCAGCGCAGCAGTGAACAGTTTCGGAGAAATGACGTCTCCCTGTCTTACGCCGCGCTGGAGAAGGATTGGTTTCGAGGTCTGATCCTGAAGACGGACTGACATGGTGGCGCTTTTGTACAGACACTTCAACACCTCAATGTACCGGTAGTCGATCTGGCACCGTTGGAGAGACTGCAGTACAGCCCAAGTCTCGATCGAATCGAAGGCTTTCTCGTAGTCCACAAACGCTAAACAGAGAGGCAGATTATACTCTTCGGTCTTCTGTATAACCTGCCGCAGCGTATGTATGTGGTCTACGGTGCTAAAGCCTTTTCGGAATCCGGCTTGTTCGGGAGGCTGGAAATCGTCAAACCTGCGCGCGAGACGATTCGTGATGACTCTTGAAAACAACTTGTAAACATGGCTAAGAAGCGAGATGGGCCTATAGTTCTTCAGCCGGGCATTGTCGCCCTTCTTGAAAAAGAGTACCACCACACCCCTGCACCATGCCTGTGGCGTTTTGCCCTCGAGTATGACGGAATCAAAAAGCTTCTGAAGGGCCTTGAGGACCGGTTTTCCACCCGCCTTCAGGAGTTCAGCTGTGATTCATCACCCGGCGCCTTGTTGTTTTTAAGCTGTTTCAGAGCCATCTTAATCTCGTACAGGCTGACGTCCGGGATATCTTCGGTATAGTGCCGGGTCAATCTAGCTCTTGGGTCGTTTGCTAGATTCGCAACGGGTTTACTGGTTGACGTGTACAACTGCCCATAGAAACTCTCGATCTCCCTCAGAAGCTCCGGTTTGGCGGATACAATCCTGCCATCATCGGTCTTCAGTTTCGTGAGCTGGCTCTGCCCAATAGCCAGATCCCTTGAAAAAACCTTGGAGCCTTTATTTCGCTCAATCGCGTCTTTAATACGCTCGGTATTATAGCGGCGGAGGTCTCTTTTCAAGGATTTAGAGATCTGTCTATTGATCTGCCGGTATTTGCACGCCTCATCTGAAGACTGCAGGATCATCTCACGCCTCTCCTTCTTAAGCTTGAGGGTATGATCAGAGAGCTTTTTGTTTCTATCTGTACGACGGGTCTTGAAAAATTTAGACCCGACCGTATGGACAGCTTCCACGAACCCGTCGCTGTATTCGTCCACGGAGCTCCCCAGGCACTCGAAACGATTCTGGAGTTCGAGCTGAAAGCTCTCGGGGTTTTGGACCTGGACCTGTGCTGGACGGAGCGTGGACTTCATCAGTCGAGACCTTTCAAGCTTAATATTAATGTTCAATGTGCCTCTTACCATGCGGTGATCGCTCCCGGTTTTTACCGAATTGATCACGGAGACATCATTGAACATTTGCTTCTTGGTTGACATGATGAAGTCGATCTCATTTTTTGTTGCACCATCGGGGCTCTGCCAGGTCCACTTCCTGTGTTCACGCTTTTTGAAGATGGAGTTCATCATATGGAGGCCCTCCTTCTCCATAAAACTGGCCAGTAGGTGACCCCGGTGGTTCCGTCGTCCAACTCCAAATTGCCCCACTTGCAGCTCATCCTCGTCTCGTTTGCCCAGTTTCGCGTTGAAGTCCCCCATGACAACGGTGAAGTGAGTTTTGAAACCATGCATGGCTCTGGAGATATCCTCATACATGGTCTCTACCTCGTCGTCGGGGTGTGCCGAGGTTGGGGCGTAGACCTGTATGACCTTCAGCGAATATCTAGAAGATATTCTGAGTATAAGGTACGCCACCCTGGTCGACACACTCTCGATCTTCACCACGTTGTTCACGAGGGACTTGTGGACGATAAACCCGATACCACCCTAGGACTACCGGTCACCCTCTCGGAAATAGAGCAGGTTACCGGATTTGAGGATTATCGAGTCCTCCCCCTCTCTTCGGACTTCAGATAACCCTATAATACTTCATCGCAACCTGCTCAATTCCTCTTCGAGCTCGGTGATCTTCTCGTCGGTCCGAAGTGTGCGCGTGTTGTACGTTGCCAGGTCCAGTCGTCGGTGATTGTTGGGGTAGCCGGATCTCGTCCGGAGATTCTTAGCACCCCTTGCCATGCCGTAACCTCGACCGCTACCGTAGTCGAGGGTAGGCAGGCTGCCGGGCACTAGGGGCCATTTTTTATTTGTGCTATTCATAGGGGGGGTTTTGCCATAATCGCCACGCTTGGCAGGCGGGTTGGCGATCGCAGTATGGTTGTTATAGGAGCACAGAGAACGCTGCTGCCCATTCTCTGGTTTGTCCCTTAGTCGCCTTTTACGACACCCACGGGAAGACATGGGATGGTGAAATTCTTAACGTCCGGCACCATACGAACGACACCATAACATTTGTGCCACATGTTAAATTTAGTCTTGTTATACTTTGTATAGATTATTTTACCGATAGGTTTGTAAATGTGTGAACATTGTAGGCCTTCTAGATTGTTAACATTTTATCTCGTTTTATTTATTTTTTCTTTTGTTTATTTATTATATAATCACTTCTTGTTTTAGTTTCTTACGACTTATTATCGGGCCTGCGTTGTCCCCCCATCTAAGTACTGCTGTAATATGGAAATATTGTAAAACCAAACAATTTTTCAAAAGAGTAACCATGGAGTTTCTTGCCGGTTCTTCTCCATAGGAATCGACCAACCCAAACCGTGCACATTGTCGACGTTTTATAAGTGCCCATGTAGGCCTATGTGAAATAAAAATTATTGATTTTGATTTTGATTTTAGAGGCTCTGGAAATGAGTATAAAAACTTACTTAGAACGCAACTGCTTGCAAACACAACGCTTCTAGGTAAATCTAAAAACTAAATTTTCCCCCAATCCGACCCATTTTCGTTTGAGAGGAATATACTAAACCCAATTTAGGAGAATGGAAAAAGGGTTACAGCAAAATCAGAACTTTTAGAGTTAGCTAGAATCGAAATCTGTCGTTAAGCTTGTTCGTGAAAATGCGCTACAAGCAATAGCGTTGTGTATAACCGGCCATTTTACAGTAGGCTTGTGTAATATCTACATTAAAAGATAATAAGCATTATGGAGTTGAATATTTAACTCATGTAGTATCTATGTTTGATAGATCCAAGCATACCATGTGTGTGAACCTTTCAGGAAATCGTAATTTTACAAACGGTAGATGACAATAAAACACTTTTCACTGATAGTTGGTAACGTTGGATAGACTATTCCTATCTCACATACACAAAGAGTCAGACCTGGAACCTTGAATTTATCATAAATTTAAATATTTGTAAACGCACCCATATGATAGGAGATATATGCAGTGTAGCGCAAATTTAAGAAAAATATATATATGTGTTGGTATGAACATACATACCTACTTACCCACCTGTAAGGTCGGTTTTGGGATGTTTTTGTTTTTACTATGGAATTTTATGACTGAATTGCTGATTATGTCGTACAATATTCCACTCACGAAGTTTTGTGTTACATCACTAGTAAACCTTCAACTGTCCATTTCCAGACACAATAGAAATTACCATTGTTCTAATCCGATTCGGTCTGATGGACAGATGACCGGATTTAGAATCCAATTTCGATAATGTTTTTCGGAATAAAGTTACGATAGAGCAATACTACTCGAAGTCCTCTCAATATTATCGGGACAATGTTTGTATAAGTTAGTTCCTTAGCAGAGAAATACATAAAATACGTTACTTGTAGAACTTAAGCCAACTGAAACTCACTCAATCACAAATGTCGTTAGTTCTTACATTCAGATCTTCATTACATTCAAAGTCAAAACTATTATTACGTCAAAACTTTCTAAAACTCCTTTCAAGATGAATCGTTGTTAATCTAACTTTTTGTGACCTTACTATGACTATGACCTTATAGCTACACTACTACTACAATTATATTTGAGTTAAGAAAATAAGTTTAGCTAAGATTTAAACATTTCTCAATGTGCCAATAGAAGCTAATAATAAGTTAGGACTTCGGATATCGAATTCTAGAATTCCCCGAACCATCAATATTGCAAATCCCACACCGTCACTCCTAGCTCAACTGTAATACACATAAGAGTGTCGGTGCAAATTGATCTCATATCAATTTTCGTTGGAAAATGTAAGTTTTGCACCTTTCGGTTATTGAAATAAAATATAAAAATTGCCGAGACCTTTACTTCGTCTACTTTAAAATTTTAAATCATTTTAATCTTTTCCATCACTCGAAAATCCACGTAACATTTCTTGAATAATGCACATTGCACAAAATTAAGTTCGTGCTTTTAATACCATAACTTCCACGCGATCCAATCGCAGCTCTTCATTTCTATTCAGTAAATCTATGCTAACCTTTTAAGTAACTTTAGCCTTCCCGTAACCACAAAACTTTCCATTTATCATAATAATAGTTGAGTTCGTTTGATGGAAGGGATCAGATGAAGCTTAAATATATAATAGGTTTGCTTATCAGATCAATACTACAAAGGCAACGGTTTACATTAACTCTAAACCACTTATCTGTGCTTGGGCTCTCCGATATTGAGATTTGAATATAACTTATAACTTACATTAGGTTTTAGTATTTTAAGTCAGAAATCATGTACTTCTATTACTTGAGATGTTATCTAAGTAGTTAAGCAACTAAATACATTATCTTGGATTTACACTTATAGTAATAGTTATTATATCGTCTTTGACGTGCTTAGATATTATTCGTACCTCGTTTACCTGCCCTTATCCCATGTTACGACTGACGGTGGACAGGACAAAAACTTCGACTCCAATCGAAGATTTTATCCTGTCCGCCGTCATGTTATCACTGACTTCCTTTCTTTCATATTACTCCTCAAAGAGTCCAATCATCTTTTCTTTGGCCTTCCCTCCCTCCTTCTCCATCAATCAACATTTATGTTCATAACTCTTTTAGTCACATGCATTTCATCCTTCCTAATCAAATGAAAACCATTTGTCCTAACGGTTTTCTTTCAACTTTTCTGTCACTGGTGCCACTTTCAGATTTCCTCTAATATAGTCATTTTCACTTTATCCATTCTCTTTACTCCGCGCATCCATCTCAACATTCACATCTCTGTTACATACAATCTCTTTTTATCCATTTTTACACAGCCCAACATACTGATCCATATGATAGGTCTAAACACGGACTTGTCAGGAGATTTTGCCCTTGATATTTTCATACCTATGAAAATATCAAGGGTTTGCCTATTGATATGATTATATTATTATATTATTGACATTCAATTTTTCAAATATTTTTTTTCAATTCATTTCATTCATTCATTGAATGCTAAATGTCTATTTGTCTAAATGACAACGTATTGATTGCATATTAAATCATAATTTCGCACAACCTTTATCTCAATAAGAGGTTTTTGTTGTTATTTTAATATTTCTTCTGTAAGAGTTTTGCCTCACAATAACTTAAACTTTGCCGAGATAAAGGAGTATCCACAAGCTACTTTTAACATCCGCAAGGACCTTTTTAGGAGATACCATTTTCTTTAGAAAAGGGTAATATATGCGGTTACATAATTCCCTGAGGATTTGACCGCAAAACGAATTTATATATTTAGCTGCTGGTCTTGGTAGTTAGTTTTACTTTTTAAAAGATTACATTTAAAAAATTACTTTACTTTGCTGAAGAATTTAGAAAGAAAGAAGTAATATTTTAGAACATTAAAAACAATAGATTAGGGCATACACATACTTCATCGTGGCATTACTTAGCGCATATTTTGACCTACACAAACAGTTGTGAAAACCGACAAAATTAAATTAATTTAAATGACAAATATGCATATTAAATCATAATTTCGCACAACCTTTATCTCAATAAGAGGTTTTTGTTGTTATTCTAATATTTCTTCTGTAAGAGTTTAGCCTCACAATAACTTAAACTTTGCCGAGATAAAGGATGATCCACAAGCTACTTTTAACATCCGCAAGGACCTTTTTAGGAGATACCATTTTCTTAAGAAAAGGGTAATATATGCGGTTACATATTTCCCTGAGGATTTGACCGCAAAACGAATTTATATATTTAGCTGCTAGTCTTGGTAGTTTTACTTATAAAATATTACATTTTAAAAATTACTTTACTTTGCTGAAGAATTTAGAAAGAAAAAAGTAATATTTTAGAACATTAAAAACAATAGATTAGGGCATACACATACTACATCGTGGCATTACTTAGCGCATATTTTGACCTACACAAACAGTTGTGAATACCGACATAATTATGGAGCGCTCTAAAAATGTTATAGCATCAGGCGAGACGGGTGTCATACGGGATTCGTTGATGGAATGTGTCCGGTAGAACAGTCAACCGGACAACTGTAGTTAATTGGAAATTCAATCGTGCCAGACATATTTCCAGGTGAAATTTACTTGTTAGATTGTCATGTATAATAGTAGGAGTTCGTAACTAATTATTAACAGCCGCACGGGTCGATCTTTAGGTTTAATCGAGGCTTCCGAGGTCGGTCCGTGAATGAGTGACCATCGAACATACCGAGACTCCTCGTGCCTCGGAATGCACGTTAAGCCATTGGTCATGGCTGTTATCTGAGATCGCCGTTACGGATAGTCAGAAGCCAGGAAATCTGGCACCAGTCTTCCCAAGGTATTTTGTGTTACCCAGTTACTGGGTTGTGGAGGTCAGATAGGCAGTCGCTCCATGGGTACTAAGATCATCCATTTAGACTGGAAGCGGACCCCAATATGTTAAATGATAAATGATTTTATTTATTTCTGTAAGTTGGTTTACAAACTCTTTTACATGTCGATCATATTTTTTAAAACTAGATGAGGTCGGCGTTTCCAATCTGACTACTCTGAGAAGAAAGGCCGAAACAAACTCAGAGGTCACAGTCTCTTTTAAAGTCCTGACAAAATCTTGAACATATTGTGAAGACCATGTAGACAGATGTCTGAAATGGTCTTTTGAGGAAAGAACCAGCCAGATTGAGTGGACCTGTCCAGTCAGTGCACGCATTTGTCAATAACCGAGCAGCTCAACTCAGAATTTAAGGAGCTCAACGATTCGACGAACAATACCAAAGAAAGGACATTCGGGTAGGCCGCATAAACTACTCAAACGGCCAGAAAATGATTAAAAACTAAGATAAAATAAAAAACAAAAAAAAAGATCCACGTAGTCTTCACATTCACAATAATTAAAATAAAATAATATAATACTTTAAAAAGTAAATATTCTTGTCATTGCAAGAAAACAAAAAAAAAAAACAAAATATCAAAATTAAAAGCAAAATTCATGGTGCAAAATATAAAAATCAAAATTAATTGGTGCAGCTCAATCCCAAGCCTTTTTGTCCTCAACGTAATCTTTAATAGTATAAAACGCTTTCTGGCACCACTTACGTTTAATGAAAGATTTGAATTTATTAAGACTTAGATCTTGTACGTGGCTTGGAAGCTTATTATATTATAAAAGCGTACACATTGACATCTAAACGAGCCACCTATCTTCTTGAGCCTTGTTGTAGGTACTACAAATTTGTGTTTGTTCCTAGTATTTATGTTATGGATATCACTGTATTTTTTAAACAATTTTATATTTTTATGGGCATATAAAAGATTTTCATAAATATACTGAGAGGGCACAGTCATTACATTAATCTCCTTAGATTTCTCTCTGAGAGAGTGTCTCGGGCTTAATTTATAAATTGATCGAACAGCTCTTTTCTGCAAAACAAAGATAGTCTGGATATCGGCGGCGTTTCCCCACAACAGAATACCGTACGACATTACACTATGAAAATAGCTTAAGTATACTAAACGGGCTGTCTCTATGTCAGTTAAATTACGAATTTTTCTAACAGCATATGCTGCGGAGCTTAGCTTCTTTGACAATTTATCTATATGTGGGCCCCACTGAAGCTTAGCATCCAAAGTTAAGCCTAAAAATATTGTGCTATTTTCAGGATTCAATTCTTCGCCCTTTATCAACACATCAGTTTTCACCTGCCTAACGTGAGGTAGGGTAAACTTAATGCATTTGGTTTTTTTTTCATTAAGGAGTAAATTGTTAACATTGAACCAGTGAACACCACTTATTGCGAATAAACTGATTTGATTTGATTTGAACTACTTTTGAGATCGCGCTATTTACTTCGTCAGTAACCAGCTGCTGACGTTTAAGTTTAAATAAAAGTGAAGTATCATCTGCAAACAACACTATATCATGGTTATCCTTTATGAGGTAAGGCAAGTCATTAATATAAATAAGAAACAAGAAAGGACCAAGAATTGAGCCCTGCGGGACTCCCATTGTTACTATAGATCCGGGTGATCTTTTTCCATTAACGTCAACAGTCTGAATCCTATTACTCAAGGAAGAAGTAAGAAGATCCAGAGCGCTGTTCCGGATCCCGTAGTGGCGGAGTTTCCTGATTAGCGTTTCATGAAGAACACAATCAAATGCCTTGGACAAATCACACAAGATTCCCAGGGCATCGCACTTATCTTCCCATGCATTATAAATATGTCCTAAAAGCTCAACACAATCAGTAGTTGAACGACCCCTTGTAAAACCACACTGTTTGCTATGTAATAATTTGTGCTTATTAAAAAATCTTTGCAATTGCTCTAAAATTAATTTCTCAAATATTTTACTAAAAGTTATGTTTATTTATTTATTAAAACTTCATGCAACGATCAGGTTCATAGGCGGACTTAATGTCTGAGGCATTCTCTACCAGTTAACTAAGGTTGGTGGAGAAATAACATGGCAGGTGGATAAAATAGAAATATAGTACCTATTTAGTTGGAAAAAAGCTGGGCAGATGTCATGCAAATAGTAAGCTGTATGTTATCGAATTTATACACAGTGTAGGTATATATCATAATTTTTCTTATTTATCAATTGAATTCAATACAACTCACTAACGGAGTTTTATATATCGGGTTTACATCAAAGTTTTATCGATAAAGTGGTTCAGCTCACGTTCCTTTTACATAACCAAGGGATCAGTCAAACTTTTAAGTCACTATTTATCATAAAAAATTGCATAATAACGACTTCAAGGATGTATTGTAAAAACTTTACTACAATCATGCCACACTTGGTAAAATACAGGATTAACAATGTATACCGCGGTTTAAAATGCGACTAAAAACAGCTTTGGCCAATAAGTTGACCTCAAACTAAATCATCACGACTCATGGAACAGCGGATAAAGCAAGCGTATGGTACGATCACACAGAATATCTGTATTTCGCGGATCGTTTTTAACGGATCCTTCACTACTGGATGTGATATCCACACCGCATTTACAGTACCGATTTAACGGATCCGTCGTTACTGGGGGTAATGTTCACACCAAACCATTTTCAACAAGGAGGAACGTCCGATAAAACGGATCAGTAATTTAATACTGTTGTATGTGTGAACTCGCTCATACAACTACCTACGCCATTGCCGAATAAAAACGTATACGATATAGCGGACCTATAAAACGGGCTGATGTCGTTGTATCGGTATTTTTTACTTGATTCGGAATACTGTCATGTGTGTGAACTAGCTCATATGGACTGTAAAACGGACGTCTGTGTGAACGAAAAGTTAGTCCTTACGCTTTAGAAAATCGTCAGTTTATTCTGGATCAAGCCTTTAGAATAAGTACTAAAGGCTTCATGAATTAAATCGGATCAATTTCGTTAAAATCAGGTTATCAACAGTAACCCTACTTTTACTATCGCTCACTAACTCAGTTTTATGCAAGGAAAATGATCGCGAGATCTACTGCTATCATAATATTACTATGAAAGTAATTAAGTGAATTCAGATCTGAAGACGGTGGTTGTAAATCGTTACGCAACACAATATTTGTTCTGAATGCACTTTAATGACCAGATTTCTAACTCGATACAATTGTGTTAGCCAAATGACATCGCTTTTAGCGATAAGGCCGCCCATTGTGTCACCCAGTGTAATGTTTTCTTCGTCTAAACTTTCTGTAACTTATATAGTGTACATAATAAAGAGTATTCTATTCTATTACTAACTCGCTTTACCACTGAAAATCACTAGTTGTGACTGCACAGCTTTGGAAATCTCAGCTCCTTCTTATAGGATATCTCATCCTAAAGTTCGTTCTAAACCAAAGGCTTAAACTATACTACCAAAAGGAAAATGATTAACTACTTGCTTTTTAAAAGTGTGTCTTAATTACCTAGTGATAGTGCTAGATATAACCAGTACCCATTCAGTGGTCAAACAAGAACACTCTTAAAACTCGAACTAGCATCTCTTCACTAGAGAACTTTCAACCTCACTATCGAATTAATATGGAAGCGACACACCGAGTATTCCATTTCAAATTTGGGCGCTCCCGACCTCACAGTTGTTGTCAGAAAAATTCGACTACCACCTGCAAACCGTTCCGTGCCATTCCTCTTAACCTCTCAGATGTTGACACGTCAACTGTCGCATTCAGCATCTGAACCGCTAGCCTGCAGCAGAGGCTTCACTGCGACCCAATATGGTATTTGAAACATGAAAAACACTACGAGAATACATTTACCCACGGTTATCTTAACCATACACAGCCCTGACGGAAATTAACCGATGCAGCGGTGCAGCAACCCAAACCAGCATGGCAAAATGGGTTACTATGTACACCGAATGTGAGTGCAGAGCTCCTATCCAAAACATGAACCACACATTACAGTGTCCCAAGTACCTAGGTAGGTATTTGGGCTTTTAGAGAATCCATTGAATACTATAGCATCAGTGGCATTTTAAATCGCAATTTACGACGCCACATACTTGGTCCAAACTATCTAAATAGTTTAACCTAAACTTGACAAGAATTCACGTAATCAAACTTCATTAAATCAAAACTTATAATTTCATTTGGAATTATCATGATTTTCAAAATGATGTGTTTAGTACGGCAATGTTACTATATCGCTCTAAAATCCGAACAATAATAGCCAACTAAAGACAATTCCAGTGATAGTAGAATAATAACTCTTCAGCAGCACTAAAACTTGCAGCGATAACTACCATGACATTATGACCTGACATGGGCCATAACGTACACAAAACCAGAATTTTGAATAATGAACACACCTATCCATAGTCATAACAAATTTAAAACGACTCACGAGATTGACATAAAGATCAGTGTGTATGGATCTTTCCACACGTCAACAAGCTCCTCCTTGACCTGTTCAGCTCTTGGTTGTTGCTAGCTTCCTTGCAGTTCCACTCCGGACTGGTTTTTAATCATTCAAGACTGAGGGTCTGAGGGTAGTCGCAGAAAACTCGACGATTCTTTATATCAATCTCACGTTGTTCCCGGATAAACAACACAGTAATTTTTGCATGAACGTAACCGCCATTTTCACTAGCATTGTTCTTACGTGTGATCTCATTAGAACGACCGAAGTCCACTTCTGATGTCGCTTCAAGGCTGGCCGATAGATGTAAACCATCGGGAAGTCAGGATGTATTCCTTTAGGTTAAGATATCGTGTGGGGGCAGATCGGTGGATACAATCGTGAAAATGAAATCACACAAGTTATTCGATACACTGGGTTTATTCAAATAGTCACAACTCACAGTCATAATCATGCGTACCAATGTATGAATTCTACGACGTCTTAGCTCTAAGGTGGTCAGTACTCAACTGACAAATTCTGCTGTACCCACCACGCAAGTGGTTAGGAAAAGAGCGCCAATATGTAGTTGTTCTTGCTTTGCCGCCCGATGGCGTGCTTGCGATTTGTTTTGACGTCCGTACCCGACACCCGACCCACATACATGTCGGGTACTAAATCCGACATGTTTGTAATCGTTTTTACATAACTATAGGTGGTGATATTGGTCTCAAATAAAATTAAGAAAATAATACGAATCATATACTTTGGTGCGAAGCAAGCACGATAACTTTTAACGTTCGATATTTTTGATATATTCATCAATATATTGATGATAATAACAAGATTTAATCGGTAAAAAGGTAAAACATAGTATCAGCTGTGTGCTACAATGAGTATAAATGAACATAGTGACGTCACACGGGCTCGGGTTTGTTGCGAATAAGATACGAAAAGCTACGAACAGCTACGGCGTGCTACGAAATGTTACGCCGCCACGCCGTCCGCGTTTTGCTACGAACGGTGGATAGCACGAGCCAGTCAAAATGGTCACAACATACTCTAGTATATACTCTTTATTTATTTTGAGATACATTTCACAATAGAGTAAAGAATTTCAACATTATGTTCATGTGTTGTAATAATAAACACATTTTGGTATTATCGCCTGAGAAATTCCAAACCATCGAAATAACCTAAACCATAATTATTTCGATGGTCTGGAATTTCTCAGGCGATAATACCAAAACGTGTTTAGCAATAAGTTTTAAACTCAAACTCAGATGTAGGTAGTGGAAGATTGGGCGTAAACATAATTATAGCGAGTTTATAGATCTTTATGGTGTTGGTGGTTCCTTTTGCTTTCAGTTTGTGTTTAACAATTCATGTAACACTGTTTTTTTGATAAGTACGCGATTTTAACGATTAAAATCAGTATTAAAATAATTTTATTTTGCATGAAAGTGGGCGGGAGGTGTCCTTATTCACACAAGGCCTTACTACGTACCTTACTAATTCTAACATAGAAACAGTTAGTTATGATGGAACTATACTTGACGTCACACTCAGCGAACATCAAAGTAGTCCACAAACTGACAAACAGTTGTGACCTCAAGATTTATGTTTCTGTTGGGTTTCACATTTAATATTCATGAGGATGATGTTGAAACTTGGCTTTATTTTATAAGAGTAAAATGAACATGGGTGGTTTTGGTAATTTGTTTAGTGAACTAATTTATGCTAGCATTAGCACAAAAAAGATTTTTTGTTAACTGCCCGCAATAAATGAGAATTTTACTTTAATTAGTTTTACATTTGTTTATACTACCAGTTTATAGCTTTGAGAGAATTAATTCTATCAACATACCTACTTTAAAGGATACATTTTTTCGACACGGTTGGTGCAGTGGGTGAGCAATCGGCTGCTGCGCTGCGAGTTGCGGGTTCTATTTCCGTACGTAACTAATTTTTGTATAGTCTACAGATAGTTGAAGCATCGGTCTGGCATGTGAGTTTATATGTTTGTAAATGTATCCATGACACAGGCGAAATTCCTAGTGTGTAGCAACTTTAAAAGAAAAAGAAAGGTTACATAAATATTCCCAGTGAAGACCGTGTGGGCGGATCAAAGTCCGAGTAGACACATAGTTTAGGATTAGGTACTTGAATAGTTTTTGTTTGAGTATTATCACCGTCTTGACCTATTTCCATTTGCGAGAAATAGACATCCTTTGCTCGATGCTAGAACTACTATTTTTATTCTTTACACTAATTACTAAGACGAAATACTACATTTAAAAATTATTATAATATTATCAAACCTTATAACTAACCGAGTAGGTCAAGCGAATACTTTATTGTGTGTATTGTGATCAAATTCGTGATATGTCCGTATCACGTGACGTTGTTTATTAATGTTGTTTATGAAACGAGCGTTTGTGAGCTCAGTACAAACAACATGCACGCCGCACAATGGTGGAGATGAATTTGATAAATGTTTTGATTTGTATTGCTTATATTATGCAGATTTGCATACTATGTCTACCCATTATACGTTTATTTCGTAATATCAATAAAATCAGCATTTCACATATCAATAGCATGCTATGCAACCCGCATACCAAATTACATCTACAAGAACATTATTTCTCTTGACTGAAACTGGAACCTGATGTTGCAGCAATACGGAAATCCAATCTCTTTCGGTTTGGTTCGTTATGTCGATGAAATAAAATTTGTATTTGATAATTCTGCAGAAAGCAAGCTAGAACATCAATAATTTTTACGAAAGCTCATAAAATATATTTAAAATATATTTATTTTGTAGAGAATTTCAGCCTTTATACGTTAGGAGATAAAGCACAAAATTCGACAATACTCATAAAATAAGTCTAATAAAACAGTTCTTTTACATCGTGATATTATGGAAAATGAGTATTCGGCAGTTTTCCTATATTTTTCAATTACTCGTAATGGTCGGACATCTTAGGATTAAACTTGTTCCTGCTGAAGGCTTTGCTCAAACATTTTGAAGATTGTTTACAAAACTTTACTGTAAACGGCTATTAGAGGGGAAACGAAAAAATCGAATTGTTTGGAAGTTAAAGCGGTTGTTACGCGGAGTTTAGACCCATTTAATTTCCGGCGATGTTGATTCTTTTCGGAAATGATAGTTCATTATTATAACCATTTTATGCCGTTAAAGATATTCAGACTTTTTTTTATTATGGTTTGTCTTGCGCTTGACCACTATATGTATATATATATATACACCGGTAAGCGATGATGTGATCGTCTATGAAGCACCTAGAATAAACCTATTCACTCTTGACTTAAAGACTCCCAGGTTGTAGCTATCAGGAAAAACAGACTCCATCAGGGAATTCCACTCCTGTGCTGTATGCTTAATAAAAGTATCCCCAAAACGTGGGAATATTTTAGTATCTACAGGGTGTCAAAGAAAGATAAAAAAAACATAATTAGCGCAAAACATAATTGAAAAAGGTCTGACCATTTAAATAATGATAAATGTATGGGAATGTCTTATTGAAACGATTGATTTGTATTGTATTTTAATGTTTTATATGTATGTTATAACATCGCCTTGGAAGTTTCTGTAAAGGTGTTATAATAATTAATGAGTAAATAAATAAAATAAAATAAAATAAATATTTTAACAATTGCTTCTACCCTTGTAAATTAACAACTTTATCCAATAAAATCATGGGCCATTCAAAAAAATATAAAAAAATTAATTTTCCATACAATTTTGTCGTCGGCTGATCAAAAATTTGTTCGGCAGATTTTTTTTGTTACTTGGCGAGCCGTTTTTTGATCGTCATTTAACAAATATGTGAACGAGGTGACACAAAGCAGCAACCTATCGCGACTGTAAACTTTAAGATCTATTACCGGATCGTATTATAGGTACATTCAGATCACCATGCCATCGATCAGTAAGTCTAGCAATAAGTCTAGCATCCAGTTTGAACCAGCATAATTGCATAAAAAGAAAATGCGTAAGTATATTCGCCTCGCGTAGCTTATGATACAGTACAATACAACGTCACATATTAAGCTCTATGTAAAAAATTACATGTGCTCTGCTCACGTTATTCAGTCTATGCTCTGCGGTCTGTTAGTGTATTCATAGAAGCACAAACGTAATAATAATGCATGATTTATTTCTTGTAATAATAATGTACTATCGTAGACAAAGATCATTATTGTGTGGATTGTGTTTTCAGACTACGGCGTGGGTGTAGGGTCTGAACTCAATTTTTGAATTTTTGAAATTAATACAACTCTCAGATCTCATTATTAAAGTTAGAAATCAGTTATACTTTGTAGCTGAAAATTACTACGATTACATCTTGACGTTCCTTTATAATAATGTCTTTTCTCTTAAATGTACAACACACACAACAGAGTAGGTATTTGTTTTAAATTAACAGAAATTCATAAAAAGATGACATTTCGGAAACTTCAGTAGAACTAAACCAATATTCCATTTCGTCTCTCTATAACCCAATTACATTCTCTCTGGTACCCTCGTTATGGTAGTTTCAACCGCACTTTATTAAGGAGATAATTGACCGGACAACTCGCCATTGTGTCACTAACAGATTGAATAGTGGTAATAAATTAGGGTTACCTCAAAAAGAAATTACGATTCTAAGTGTGTTAGACATAATTTATTAATGACAGATAAGGTAGCTTACGAATTCAGCTAATTACAGTTCTCTCTATAATTAAAATTCAGATATCAGAGCAAATATTAAATACTATTCCCGAATCAGCAAATAAAACGGTCTCATTTATTTCTCTAATTAGATGATATTATTTCAACAAGATATTATTTAGACAAAAAGGTCCACAATTTATGAGGCCTATCGCATTTTTTATTGGAAACAAATCAGTTATTCTAACGATGTTATATATTTTGACAAAGTTAGCAAGGGTTTACACGTTATGTCATACCAAGACAGAGCCCCATAGTCAAATATCCATGAAGTAATTCTCTACTATTTCTCTCTGAATGATGTTGTGATATTTGTTTGAAAGTTAGTTAATAGGGCCGTCCTAAGCTTTGACACGCTGATGATCTTGATAAAAGTTATCGCGTTGAAGGTAATAAATAAAACTTTGGGTTTCGGTGACAAAGCTAACTAAGACATTACTAAAACACGAATTATGTTCGTTTACATCAGCAGAGGACAAATCAAGGCCAATATAGAAAAGAAAGAAAATAAAATACAAACAATAAAGAACTCTGATGATGTAAGCCAGTTTAGTTTATAGCTCTAATTTATAAAGGAGGACTGGATAGTATTCTCAGCCCGTTTGTGGTCACGGGACAAAGTTTAAGCGAGGATTCTGGCTCTACTAAACCAACGTTTATTATCAAGGGACGTTTTATTAACATACTTTAGCGATAAAATTTAAAATGCTGTTGCGGTAATGAAAACTGTTTTGCAAAATCACTGTGGTTTAAAAACACCTCTCTGGGTTCTGAGTAATAAAAGTCAACTTATCGGAAGAAACCCTCAAACACACCAACCTTTAGGTTAACTGCACCTTTCTTCCAAACTGTTTACTTTAAAACATCGACCGAAAAGACAATAGCGCTTTATAAAACCTTAACTTCAAAATTCTAGAAAAATCTCGACTTATTTTTCTAACACTGTACGTCGAGCTCTGAACTTGCTATGATTTCATTAATACGATCTTCCACTGTGGAGCAGTGCCTCCTTGTAAATGACGTGCCTGGTGTAGTAATTAGACTGTTCATATTTACAAAGTTAGTTGAGGATACTAAACTAATACCCTTTGGTCTCTCATCGGCACGTGTTTGTAAAGTACACTTAACTAAACATATATCGCTATCTTTGTAATAGAGCCTCTTCTTTGTTATAATGGGGTGTTTTCTTCATGAACTTGTTCAAGGTTTTTCTTCGTGTCTTGTTCTTCAACCATTTCAAAAGGATATCCAACATCAGTCTAGCACTCGTTCAAACCGTAGTCTCGATTTTGTCATCACTTGTCCGCGGTAGGCATCACAACAATTAAACAAAAAGCGAGTTTCACTTTCATAGCACTGAAGCGACATTGAGGATGCGTCTGGAATAAATGTGACATTTATTCAAGAGGGAGCCACTGCTGTAACTAAGTTTAGAAATGTATTGCTCAAATACGTGCATGCTCCCGGTATTTGTGTATTAGGTATATGTTATAAATATAACCTTTGCTTGCGATTCCACTCAAGCATTATTCAAAAGATGAACATCATAAAAAAACTGCTGCTTGCGTCTTGCATCGTACCTATTATAATGCAATTCTTAATTAGAAACGTAATGCAAACTAAACATAAAATACTGTATTACTAATCAAACGTTTCCTGTTTATTGTTCCAGCTTTTATTTGTATTTTGTTTCATTTATTGTCATGTGATATCAATATTGTGGACAGTACGATGTCCTCAGGTGACCACCGTAAACATGCTTTATTTCGAGACATGGAATTTGGAAAGTGAATCCTGCCAAACATACTATGCCATGAGAAAACGAACTTTTAAACTATTTTCATCCAATTGTCTGTCTTATGACTATAATCATAAAGGTGATGTAAAAAATTGATGATGGTGATAAAGCGCTCGGCGACACACGAGTGAGTGAATTTATCCGAAATAAATATAAGGTTTATGTTTATCGCCAATTCGGTTTTATTGTTTACAAATTGTTTATACAGCATTTAATTATTGCGGATCAATCTCTATGCTAACCTTCTAAAAATACCTACAAGTAATCTAAAACAATTTCATAAACTTTATTTGCCTTCACGTCACTAAGTGTCTCTACCACATACTTATGGGATAACTAACTTGATACCCAATGGTAATATTGTTACTCCGGTCATTATCGTACATTTCCTCCCCGTATTTACTCGTGTTTATTCGAAAGTAATTTAATTATATTATTATTAATACTCCGTTCTTAATAACACGAGCAAATGGCAATATCATAAATAACTAGCTTTTGCCAGCGGCTTCGCCCGCGTGAATGAAAAATTATCCCAAGGGAACATATTCGCTGAATAAGTGTCCTATGTGCTGACTGTATAAATATAATCTATCTCTCAGCCAAATTTCATCCAAATCCGTCCAGCCGTTTGAGCGTGAAGCAGTAACAAACATACAAACACACACTCATGTGATGTGAAGATGTGATAGTAAGGAAAATTTGCCTATTGAAGCTGAGTCACAATGTGAAAAGTCTGGCAACAAGTTATTTTATTATATAAACACACCACACTCACCAACTTGTAATGAGTAAAACACATGGAACCGAACACAAACATATAAATTATTAAGTTCCACACAACCCTTGAATAAATTCCTCATTTATTTATGCCTCGCTCGATCTTCAGTAACTGTTTGTAAAACAAATAGTGAAGATAATACTTTTTTTTTTTTTTTTTTTTTTATTCATTATAGGCTCGCGCTTGACCACTATCTCACCTGATGGTAAGCGATGATGTGGTCGACGGTGGGGCACGCTTGCCTAGAAGTAACCTATTCACTCTTGACTTAAAGACCCCTAGATTGTAGCTATCGGGAAACACAGACTCCGGCAGGGAATTCCACTCCTTAGCTGTACGCATAATAAAAGTATTCTCAAAACGTTTAGTGCGTATGGGTGGGATGTCTACCATGTACCGATGGCGCTTCGCCGTACGTCTGGTAGTCCGATGATGAAACGGGCTGGGCGGAATTAGATCATGCAATTCCATCGCACACTCCCCGAAATGTAACCGATAAAAAACCGACAAGCTGGCAACTCGGCGACGGTGTTCAAGGCTCTGGAGCTTTGACTTAACCAGTGCTTCATCGCCGATGAGCCTCCTGGCCCGCTTTTCGATCGACTCTAGTGCATCAAGCTGGTATTTGGCAGATCCGTCCCAGAGATGAGAACAGTACTCCATGCATGATCGAACTTGCGCTTTATACAAGCTGAGCAGCTGTTCTGGCGTGAAGTACCTCCTCACCTTCGCAAGGATCCCCAGCTTTTTGGCAGCCAGCTGAGCCTTTGCCTCAATGTATGAGCCAAAATTGAGAGTCGATGTCAACGTAACGCCAAGAAGCTCAAGATGGTCAGTTATTGGCACGGTCGCATCTCGGAAAGTTGGAGCCGGGTAAAATTGGCTCTTTTTAGCGGAAAAAAGACACGCCTGGGTTTTAGCAGCATTAAACCTGACCAGATTGGCATTGCCCCATTCGGAGACTGCCTGCAAGGAAAGGTTCAAGCGCTCCACCATGGCCTCCCGAAGAGACTGGATCTGAGGCCCGGTAGCACGAGCGTTGGACAAGTATCTCTCAGCAACAGTGCTGTCGTCTGCATACCCAAAGGTGCCGGGTTTTAGCAGATCGTTAATGTGCAGCAAGAATAAAGTTGCCGAGAGTACCGACCCCTGAGGGACCCCGGCATTGATATCCAATTGGTCCGATGAGCAGCCATCGATAACCACTCGAATGGACCGATCTCTCAGGAAGTCTGCAATCCAATCACACAGACCACCGGGCAAACCGAATGAAGGAAGCTTACCAATAAGGCTTTCGTGCCAGACCCTATCAAAAGCCTTCGAGATGTCGAGGGAGACGGCAAGCGCTTCCCCGTGCCTCTCGATGGCCTCACTCCAGATGTGAATGGCATACGCTAGAAGATCCCCAGTAGACCGATTTCGGCGGAAACCATATTGGCGGTCACTAAGGATATCGTTTGCTTCTAGGTATGCCAGGAGCTTATTATTGAGTACACGTTCCATACTCTTACAGAGTATGGAGGTTACAGATATGGGTCTGTAGTTGGCCGGGTCAGCTCGACTGCCCTTCTTGGGCACGGGCTGTACGTTAGCTTGCTTCCAAGCATTCGGCACTTTTCCAGCCTCATAAGAAAGGCGGAATAGGCGTGTCAAGATCTGAGACAGTTCAGGCGCACAGGTTCTGAGAACAATTGCTGGTATTCCGTCAGGACCGCTAGCCTTGTTCACGTCGAGGTTGCGCAGCACCCTACGGACGTCCTTTTGATGGATACGAATGTCCAACATACTCGTCTCGCATCCATCAGGAGAAGGAGGGGGCCGCGCGTCACCAGGATTCAGACGTGAAGATGCCGCAAAAAGAGAGGCAAATAAATTTGCCTTCTCCTCAGCGGAGTGGGCCAGCGACCCGTCGGGTTTCAGCAGTGGTGGTAGTGAGGGACGGCGGAAGTTCGACTCGACCGATTTAGCCAGGGACCAAAACGCTTTACTACCTGCTGGGTAAGAAGCAAGTTTGGTCCCTATTCGGCGGATGTGGTCGAACCGAGCCCTTCGCAACAAGATTTTGCAGGACTTGGCAGCCCTGTTGAAGGCCTTCTTCTTCTGACCCACGTCACTTGCCTTGCGCGATCGAGCGTCGACCCAAGCCAGGTACGCCCCTTGTTTAAGCGCGTCGGCGCGCTTACATTCGGCACCAAACCATGGCCGGTGTTCGCTAGACATTGATACGTCAGAGAACGGAATGTAGTACTCCATTCCCTGACGCAACAAATCTGTCACGGCATCCGCGCACGTTGATGGATCAGTCGAAGAAAAGCAAGTAGGCTGCCAAGGATAGCATGCGAAGAAAGATCGCATACCATCCCAATCTGCTGACTTGTACCGCCAAACCCGTCGGGTGCCTCTTGGGCTGGGATCGGGCGGGGAATAGACGGATACAGACTTCACCAGACAGTGGTCGGAACTACCCAAAGGTGAAGCAATCGACACAGAGTATCTGTCTGGATCTGTTGTCAGCAGAAGGTCCAAGCAATTCGCTGTGTGCGAATCAACATCCGGTACCCTCGTTGCCCCCTGGACCAGCTGGGTGAGGTTTAGCGCTAGCGAAAGCTTACGCATCTCCCGTCCAGCATGATCAGTGCACTGGTATGGGAAGAGCCACTCCTGGTGGTGGGCATTAAAGTCCCCCAGTAACACTAATTGGGCTGAAGGGTACCGCTGCTGAGCCGCATCAGCCGCCTCACTGATGTACTCTGTGAGCCTAGTTGTCTCCTGATCTCCGCTGTGCGAACGGTAGACACAGGCGTAGATAATTTTATCAAGACCTGTGTCCACCAGAACCCAGAGCGTTGTAAATCGGGAGTCCTCAAGGTTACGGAGACGCCGATAGAAAATGTCGTCACGGGCGTACATACATACGCCCGCTCGTGGTCTAAAATTGTGCTCCAGGGTGAACCCTGGGTAAGACAGGTACGACACGTCTGACGGATTCGCTATCTGCGTCTCCGTAAGGAAAAAGAGCGCTGGTTTCTCAGCCTCCAGGTGATAGTGGACTGCAGTGATATTTGAGTGCATACCTCTAATATTGGTGAGGTGCACTTTGTGGGGGAGGGGGTGCAGCCGCTACCTTGACTTAGCTTTGTATTATTAAATATCTCAGACAGAATGTCGATTATAAAGTTCGACAAAATTAGTGTTCAAGGTTTTTAATGTATTTTTAAGTTAATTAAGGTTTCGAATCCGAAACTGAAAAGGTTTTAAATACTTACCGATGGCATTTGAGAATTTTAATGAAATTTTCGTAAACCTTGAAATTACGGCCTAATTTTTTTGAAATATTGTAAGAATCTTATCAAAACAAAATTGTATTCTCTTCAACAATTTTGTTTTAAAACTAAAATATATATATATAAAAATGTAATCCTCTTAAAGGTCATATCACCATCCTCGCGTGTGTTTATGTTAATCCGGTCCGTTATCCGGTCGTTGTGTATAATGACCGGCTAATCACCAGTGGTTACACTCAACTCACCAGTACCGGCTGCTTGTGGCTAGTTAACGTTAACAAGGCAGCTGTTAATAATTTTGTCGGAATCATTATCTTTGTCATATAAATAATTCAAAATGAGGAATACGGTTTTGGTTTTTGTTTCAGATGTTGTTACCGTGCCGCTAATTAAGAGCTTAGACATTGAACTATGACAAAAAACGAAGAAATAAAAACAGGAACACCGAATTCCGACATGGATTTTTTTTCGATTTGAAGTGTGTTTTTGGAAGTTAGTTGTTTTCTTTTGTAAAAAAAAAATGTGTTTTCAGTTACTTATTTTTTAGCTGTCGTTTTTTTTTAAACAATGTGTTTTATTTATCGTTGTCATTGAACAAACTGCTTTGGGGGTTGAATGTTTTATTTCTCTAATAAGCATTTATGATGTGCTGGTTTATAGCGCAGCTAGAGCGTACTTTGGATAACTATAATATGGATCAGCATATAAGTAGGTTTTTTTCCTAACACTGAAAGTTTATCAACAAACATATTTTTTTATATCATTGCCCGACGAAAAAAAATATTCCGTGCACCACGTTTATCTCTCATGTTAAACGCAATAATGGAACACTGGAGCTTATTCAGCTCACACTATTAATGCTGAGGCAGATGCACCTTGGATTTTAAAAAAAACTGAAGCATTCACTCATCCATTACTTCCCATCTCATAAAATCATTCATTTTTTAGCGATTCTTCTGAGCAGAGAGTTGATGTTGAATAAGAATGCATTGTTCATTGATACAGGACCAAATTGATTGAATGTTTTTCTATTTTCAGATCAGAATGCCGTGAGTTAATCAAAACAAGTGCTATATTATGCAATGCTCAGTGCAACTATCAATATTAACTTTACTATTATGACAAAAATGTTAATCGATTCTTAGTTCTACATAAATACCACAAATATCATTAACTGACATCAACATACGTATATTCTGAACAAAATGAAATGAAAGTGTTTGCAAACTGAAACTTCAAATAGAATTTAATGAAGCATATGTTTCAATCATTATCTGGTGTGTGACGCATCGCCAACCTTTCCTCTCAGTCGACTCCCTCGAGGCACCGCGCGCCGGAGCGAGTGTGTGCACTTACATCTACAATTAATACCCTCGCTAAACTAGCGATTGAAGAGAATGTGGAAACTAAGTACAAAGGCGGTCTTAATGCCTTAGGCATTTTCTACCAGAAAGGAAAATAAAATGTATAATATTTTTCTAACAGTCACATGTCACAAGCAACAGTCGAGACCTCTGACACGCTCACGCTTTTAATCATTGCCGTCAGATTGAATATCAAGAGTCCAGCTCAGTCCGAGTGAAAAATTTAAATATGAACGATGCAACTAGTCTGTCACGGATACATTAATTGAGACACGGAATAAATGGTAAATGGTTTCCATTTAAAAGATTCGAGGATAAAAGGTAATGCGAATGTTAAAACAACTTGTGATGGAAGCAATTTCTCGCGTGACCAGCAAAACTTGACTAAGTAGATACCAAGTTAGAGCTACTAATGGCCACATCTAAAAGCCACTTTTTTACCCGACTGCCTAAGGAGGGTAATGTGTTTATCAGTCTATGTATGTATATATGTATGTATGTATGTTTGTTCCTATGTGGCGTTCCAGAGACCAAACGCGTTGGCCGATTTTGATGATTCATACGTCAATCGATTCGTCTTAACCCTGCGAGTGTCATAGGCTACGTTAAAATTGGACAATAGAAAAATGGCGGTTTTTGGGCGCCATATTGTGGGGTCCCAAATTTTTTTTGATTGGGGTTTGCCAGATTTTGGTCAGCCAGCCCGCGAATATGTATCCTCCGACTGCACAGCATGATTTTTTCCTTGTTTACGTCTTTTTAGTTCGCTTTTGAAGCAGTCGGGTTTTTTGATTTTTTGATTTAACTTTTTTTATAGTGCGTGCTTTTACCAGATGCATCATCAGAAAACTTAGACATTGTGCTAACATTTTAATGTATGGATTTTTTCTTAGAAATGTTTGACGCGAGTGAACTGTCGTATTTATGACCATTACTTAACTTGATTCTATTTAGTCTATCTCATTCTATAGGGACTTAGACAACGAACTGCACAGCAGAATTTTGTTTTTTTACATTCCTTTTCGCTGTTGGAAAGCTTTGGTATTCGGAAATCGGGCAAAGAAGCCATTCACAAAGGTTTAGTGACGATATCCTCCCGGCGTTATGGTCATGTATCCGGAAAGCCGCACCGTTCAACTGGCAATTAACATAAACTATCCTTAATGTGACGGTTAACAAAGTAGTCGAGCGTTTATGAGACACAAGAGATTTTGTGAAGATATAACATTCAAGCTTGATAGTTTATGTATTTAAAGTTCCACAGTTTTCACCAAAATTTTACCACCACCAGCCAAAGTAATAAATAAGATATTGCTCAAGTTATACCATAATCGTTATTCTGAATTAAATAGTTTGCATCAATAAGATATTTATTATATAAGTTCAAACAATGAATTGTAATAAATGACTATAGCCAGAATAACTCAAATATTATCATCTCAAAATAGGCTTTACTACAAGTATAAAAATATTTTAATTTGTGATTCAACCTCTCTTTGGTTTTCGAATAATATACCGCAGACTCTAGCTACTTTGAGTAAAAAAATATACGATGCCTTTAAATTTAACTTGTCATTATACTTATTTTTGTCAAGAAAATGGCTTTTTTATATATTGTTTTAAAGTTGTCCAATTTGTTTTATTTTGATTTTCCAAATCACAGAAAAAAGTAAACTTACAAGTTTGGCTGGCGCAATAGGAATAGAACTACAACTTCAACGAAATACGGTTTTTCGATAACATTCATCACTAGTGCGGTTGCGTAAAGCCTACTCTTTCAATAGATGTCAGCTGACCCAATAGACATGACTAGCACGCCCATCGTATAATGAGTTTTACAGGTCACATTTAAAACATACATTTGACTGAATCTTACTGCAATATTGGCTAATGGCAGCCTGTTCAAAGGTCTTATCCAACGCAATGATTTCTACGTTTTATGTAGATAGATAGGTAGGATCTTAGTATTTAATGCAACACTAGGCACATATTCACATCTTCTTGGCTCATTCATTAAACTAGTAAGTAGCGTCCAACCATTCTAGTTGCTTGCCACACACCACAACTTCTGTTCTAACCTGCTTTTAGTACCTAGCTTACAGCAGTTTTGTGTAATAGCTTGCAATACAAGCTATAAAGAGACAAGACTACCTTCTACAAGTAGCTGATACCGCCACCGACTGACACTCTTGTGTGTGCACTCACACATTCCGTCGGACGAGACGATACGAGGCGTTGACGTGATTACTAAAGTAACTAACGTTGTTTGAACACGGGTATAATTTCTGCATAACAAGCATTTATCTAAATCACTTGTGCAATAAGGTGAAATCTAGATTCATATCAATATGATATTGTGAAAAGAATTTTACCGCAAAAGACTGAAATCCATACTCACCTGATTAGACGTTACTTGACCTTACTTAATTTCGAGTAGCATATTCCAGTATCCCAAGCTTCCTTACATTTGGAATGGTAAGATATATATGGTACAGTGCTCCACGCGGCACTCGCAGAGAGCTTAGAGTAACTACTAATAGTAGATTCCACTAAACTCACAAGTCCGAGAAATTACGGCAAATTTCTTATTTATTAACCTAAGTTACGTTGTAGTTTTAACCACTATTTAGATTAACTAAGCTTATTTGAGGAAAGAGCAGATTTCAGAAATTCTTATAATTTGTATTAAAAGTTTTTTCCTTGAATTCTTTTTTTATAGTTAAAAAACTAGGAATAAAAATGAAAACTTAAACATAATTGTGGAACAATACATCCGTGATTCCGCAAATAAATAAATTAATTAATTCGTCTCCTCCTGATAATTAAAGCTTTTTTGATGAGGCGAAATATCTTTTTTAGGACACCGCTTGATTCATTACTTGATTTATTATTTACTTATTTTTTTCACTTTTATATATTTGAAGGAGCGTACTATAATTAAATCTCCGCTGACCTTTAGACATTCCTAAAGAGTTTCACTAAACCAGCCCAGCATTGTTAAGAGCAGAGCGCTCACGCGTAAAATTAGTAGAATTTTAACAATATTACTGTCTCATTACTTATCTCAAGTAACAAATTTTCAACAATCTAGAATTCAGCAAAATACTGAGGCGGAATTTCGGCACAAATAACATAAGTAGCAAAAATAAGAGTTGAGTAAAGTGAGAGTTATTAAATAAGTTATTTTGTTACCGTTCCATTTCCTTCTCCATATAATCTTGAGAAACCTTCAGCTGTAAATTACTGTTCGATTATATTACATCTTCCTACAAAATAAAGTCAGTGAGAGTAACCACAGTGTTCTGTTTCATGTTTGTAGATTACTTTGTTTTCTTGAATCAATCCGCTGTAAATTGAGTTATCAAAAGATACTGTGCGAGTAGTAAGAAAGAAATCAGAGGTAGAACTTTCTTCCTCTGAAAATGGAATGAAATCAACAATTTATGGCTTCTTGTTCAAATTACCAGTCACCAATTCACACACCTTGACGTCTCTACTCTGAATTTCAACATTTTATTTCGTTATTAATGTCTTTCTTTTCTTTTACTTGTCAGAATAATACCAGTATTCAAGTCTATGGTTAGCATAATCTGATATTAAATATTAACTTGACATTATTTATTTCAGGGTTACGGTTTGTGAGTTCTGTTATGAAAGAAAACTCTTAAGAATTTAAAAGAGAACTTTGAGATAGCAAAGTCTAACATTTAGAAAATTTCTAGTATACAGTGAACTTATTTTTAACCCCCGACGAAAAAAGAGGGATGTTTGTGGGTGGTGAGTTTGACGTGTGTACCTGCGTGTTTGTGTATCTGTCTGTGGTATCATAGCTCCTAAACGGATGAACCATTTTGATTTCATTTTGGTTTTGTTTGAAAGGTGACTTTATCGAGAGTGTTCTTAGCTACGTTTGTTAACAATCGGTTCAGTCGTTCAGAAGTTGTAGGTGTTTATTGTTTGAATCTAGTATGTCATAATTACGTGTTCCATAGATTGATTATGTAGCATTAAATAAAAAGTGTCGGGGGTTTTTAAATTTTAATCAAAATTTATGGTCTCAACAACTGTTTTATTTACATTTTCCTTTTTTTTTTTTCCTATCGTAAACAATAAAAGCATGTCATAGTGATAACTTTTTTTTTTTAAGTTTGAATAACAGTTTGTGAAAAAGGAGCCATGATCATCTTACCTCACAAACAAGTTCTAAAAAGAAATGAAATATCAATAGGAATAGGTAAGTTGAAATCCTATGAGCCAGTGAATCTTTGATACGAATCTGGTTACAAAAATATTATTTCAGTCTGAAATTGAATCTTTTCTCAGAACGAGCACTGAATACTTAATTCAGCAAAACATCGGTAAGCCGAAACTCGTTTTGAAATCACACAGCGTAATAGATCTTATTAACTCAGCCTTCATGCGTGGCTTTTAAAACATAAAGAGTCGAAAATATATCAACTTTTCAAAGCTAGAGTTCAAAGGATTAACTTTTACATATACTTTTTAATTACATCCGCTTTTTCTTTCATTCTCGGAAGTAGATACGTTGAATTTGGAACGGGAAAAATATATAAAGAATGTTGAACTTTCAAAATAATACATACGTACTATTTTACCTTGTTTGTATTTATTTTGTTTTCTTGTTGTTGGCTTTATGATTAATTAACCTAATTGTTTGCATTCTGATTTTGCAATAGAATGATGAATGTTATTTGACAAAACTATACCTACTCATTAAGGAAATAATGTACTATACATATTATCTCAATGTGCCTACTCGTGTCTTAATATCGAGAAATAAATACTCCTTGTTCAAAACTTTGACAACTAGCAGGTTTCGCCGCTGTCCACACTATCGAGTCACTCTCAAAACAAGTTCCGTACGATGCGGCGAAAGCTAAGTTAGCTATTATTACCTTCAAGTTGCACTAAACAAAAACATAAAATATTTTTTCAGTAAAAGTTTCTGGTTTATTGTTGTTATCTTTACAACTAACGTAATTGGGAACCTTTCAACCGACTTTAAAAAGGAGGTGGTTCTCAATTAGACAGTAAGTTTTTGTATGTTTGTTATGCGATTACTCCGCTAATTATGAATTAATTCTTTCTTGTTTGAAAGCTGGTGATTCTCATGTGGACCCATTTAAATTAGATCAAGACCTGACAAGTAGTTTTAAAGTTATCCTTAATAATGCGTATTTTCATGGAAATATAAGGTACCAAAACTAAAAAGAGAGAAATAAAAATCTTTTTCACAAACAAATATTAACCGAATTCCAAAATAAAACACTACAAAGCGAAAAAAAACGTAACTTACGGCAGAAAAAGAAAAAAAAATGTTACCAAAGACACCAACTTATGAAAAGAAAGTATTTTGCAGTGTTTCTTTTGGAAGTCAGGTTATTAGCGATTGTCGCTTATTTATAATTACTGCAATATGAACCCATCATAGCACAAATTATAAATAAGCGACAATCGCTTACAATGAGCCTTATCAGAAAGCTAACAGTCACTCAAATGGCAATGGAGACGGCTCTGCTCGGAGCTTCCTTGCGTGATCGAATCAGAAATTTAGAGATCCGCAAGAGAACCAGGGTTACCGACATAGAGCGAAGAATTGCCAAACTTAAGTGACTGCCACTTATGTTTGGCAATTCTGCGCGCTACGCTTTGGGCAGGGTACATTGTTCGCAGAACAGATGGCCGGTGGAGCAGAATGGTTCAGGAGTGGAGACCGCGATCCGAAAGACGTTGCGTTGGAAGGCCTCGGAGACCAGGTGGACCGAAGACCTGGTGAAGGTTCCGGGGATCCTCTGGTTGCAGGACTCACGGGACCGGTCAATGTGGTGACGCTTGTGGGAGGCCTATGTCAAGCAGTGGACGTCTTTCGGCTGATATGATGATGAATTATAAATAATATTCTTGTTTCAGGTAATGTAACTACTGGTGGGCTCTATTTGCTTACATAAGACTCCCACAGAAAGTACCTACACTTAAAACTGTTAAACGGTTGTAATTGGCAGCAACATGAACTACATAGGGTTGAAACTAAAAGTGCTTTAGAAACAGTAAAAGTTCGCACCTGTTCAAACTCTGCTTGCAAAATATGAGTCAAAATCCTTTAGTAACTTGGTGTTTTAAAACATTTTCTCAGATCGAAAGCTTTGTTAAGGAATAAGTAATCTTTTTAAATAAACACCTCACAATAGTCATCAACATTATAATTTGGGTTCATAAGTTCACTTTTAAAATGTGTCCTAATAAAAACATGGCCATTTGTGGCACTTATCATAAAACAACGTAAAAAGCAATCACGTCGTAACATTTATAAAACTTGCTATGAATAAATCTACTCTCCTCAGGTACGTAACTTGTTAGTAGGAAGACATTACTCACCGCCAGCACTCCCCGGCTCCTCTCCTGTAAAATTCACTTCCTCACCAAGTTAGTGCTAATATTTTTGCGGTTCATTTTATGGAGCTTGTAAAGTATAATCCAGAATGTCATTTACACAATTTTTGTTAAATTGTGTCACTGTTATAATAAATGAGTTTATGAGTAGTGGTTTAATACTGCTTTGTACTGATTCAGCTGCATCTTGTTAAAATGGAAGCTGATCCAATACAGTTGGGTACTAAAATATATTATAAATTGGTAAAAAAATTATGTATACAAATTGATTAAAGAAATCGTAGACGCATGTTCAGTTGTATTTAACAGTTGCATTGCCTGTCTTATTTATTTTATACTATAAGGAAAGTACTACGAAAAATATACTTAATGATCGTAATATCCAGAAATATTTCAAAGCATGTGAAACCTAAATTCAAACTACTTAGTGACAACAATTTCGGCGTAGCGACAATACCAAGCGACTGCTCATCAAATGACTCTTGTTTTCATGAATAATTCTCACCTTTTGTGCATTTTTTAAAATATTATTACACGTTATGACGTATCATATAAAAATAAAAGTTTAGAAAGTGTAATTAAACATTTTATGGCCGTCCGCGTCGAAACAAAAGTAATTTTTCATTTGTTGCGCTTGTATTTCTGTAAAAGCGAAATTCGTGATCGCTTTTATTGCTAACGACAAACACTCCTTCGTTTTTATAAAGGTATTGTTAATAACCTCCCAAACCCCAATACCAAACCGTCATCAGTCTTAAATAAGTAATTCTTTATTTATTTCTTTTTAATTTTAATATCTATTAATTTTAGTTTCATTGTTTAATTTTATTTTAACCTGATTTATTTAAACTAAATTTTATTTTTGATTTGATTTAATTTTGATTGGTTTTTTAATTATTTTTAATGTAATTTTGATATTGGTTTAATTTAACTTTTTTATATATTTCCAAAATGTTAAGTGTTTTTGCAAATAAGTATTATTTATTTATTTATTTATTTATTTAGACTTCATGCACAAAGGTACAAAGGCAGACTTAATGCCTTAGGCATTCTCTACCAGTCAACCAAGGGTGGTGAAGAGACCACATGGTAGGTGCATAGTTTAATAATAAAAAAAACTAGTAGTTATTATGCTAAAATAGGTGAAATACACGTACATATATGTCGCCGCGTAGGCGTGAATTTGCTAATTTATTATCCTAATTAATCATTTTAAGTGTCTAATGTCTATTTAAGTTGGGTTTTGAGTTCAGCGCCATCTATTGGCTCACTGTGGAATCAGTATTGATTCATAATTCGTATGCTAATTTCAATGCTTAATTAATACGAGATGTTTAAATAAAACAGGAACACTTATTGTAGTACTTTTGGATTTGTTCCCATCTTAACTATTGCACATTTGACGAAGTAAATGTGTTTCATTATGTTATTCTTATTAAGTTGTCAAACAATGGCGGATGTTATAATTTCTATGACCAATAACCAGATTTAATAATTTAATACGAGAACTAAACAAATTTGAGTAAATGATTAAATACTAAGAAGTCATAAGACTATTTTACACAGCTATGTAATAATGAGAAACTTTCTAATTAGTAAGATTGTTAGATCACCGGAAACTTGAATAGTTTTGTTATTAGATGACTATTTCAATAATAAACTACAAACCACTTTGTATTTGTGAGTATTGAGGTTGTTTAATGTTAAAATAATTAACTGATCAGCATTTTAGTATTGTTTGCTAACTTTACTCAACTATCCAAGTAATTAGTGTCTAAACAAAAACAATATGGAAGTCCCGCCCATTGTTGAGTACGTGCATGGCGCGTACGGTGCATGGTGTGTGTAAAAAATAATAACTGTAAAACTGTTTAATAAATCTGCTAATTGAATAGATGTTTGAAAACCTAATAAATATGTGACGTTAATTGTCATAAAGTGATTGTGTAATCTATAAAAACATTTAAAAAGAGTATCCTGGAGTTTCTGGCTAGGTCTTCTCCAGCGACCGACAAAAGCTTTGGACCTAGCAGGCCACACGAATTCACGATGTGGTTTTAGCTTCAAGTTCATTTGAAAACTCAAAGTGCCTGTAACTAAATCAAATAAACACTCTTGAGTTTCAATCCAGTGTTGTGTGTTATTGAAGTAACCCGCTCCAGTCAAGAATAAAGGAATTGCCTCTAGACATTGGGGTTAAAGATGGCGGTCCTACGATTCATAGGTACTTCGACGTGACATCAGAAGTGGGATCAGCTCCCACTATCGCCTTCTGCCCATGCTATGAAAGCCATCCGAAGAATTTTGTACAACATCGCCAGTGCCGAGGGTATGGCAAAAGATTTTCCTATGATAATTTCCAAGAGTAAGCGATGCCCAGACATAGGCGAAAATAACTGGAATATTTTTACGTGAACGATCTGAACTCTATTGAAACGACAGAAGAAGCTACTGACTAGTGGCATGGATGCTGTCCTACACCATTGTGGCCAAAACTTTATACAGCACAGAATGACCGAAGCAGCTAAACGAACAACTTGATCTGTCCATTGATAGATTCCATCATGGTTGAGAGGAGTATTCTGTTTTTTTTATTTATGTAACTTAATATTCTTAATTATTTTCATCATACAAGGCAAGGTCAGTGACCTTTTGTGTGACAATTTTAATCAATCTGCCTAGTCTTTTCCCAACCAAGTCCGGGACAGCTTCCATTCTAACTGGATTCAGCTGAGTACCAGTGTTTTACATGGAGCAACGAAAACCCAGTAACTGGGTAACACAATACCCCTTACTGACTGAGTGGTCCCTGCTGTTGTTTGTGTGGCAATATGTGGAATTAAAATGAATGAAACGGCTTAAATTACTCCATAAAATAAGACAGCTGACTAGGAACTCAATGTTATTGTTTAAATATGGTTCTTTTGTCTTAAGAATTGCAATGGCTCAGTTATTTGAGAAACTTTATTTTATTTGAGGAGTATGTAA
The DNA here is from genome assembly GCA_949775005.1 of Orthosia gothica. Lineage (NCBI taxonomy): Eukaryota > Metazoa > Arthropoda > Insecta > Lepidoptera > Noctuidae > Orthosia > Orthosia gothica. The sequence goes on along the minus strand of OX459053.1, from coordinate 11,276,134 downwards.
GGATCGTAGCAAGTGGCAATCTGTGGTTGCTGCCTATCCCCATGGGGACAAGGTGTGAGTGTATGAATGTTAAACAATTCAAAGTACCTACGTTGAGTTTTGTACCGGACAAAAAGTAACAACTTATTTTTATAGCATTCATTACATTTAGGTAGCTAAAACAAAAGTTTAGTAGGTAAATAAGTTAAGTAAGTTACAGAATGTATGTGCAACAGAAGTAGTAAACATTTGGCAGAAAGTGCCATGACATATTCATGTTGATGTACTAATTGGCATTTTTGCAATTTATTGTTTTTACCCGACTACCAAACGGGGTTTATTATTGAATAATGTGGAACCCGTTGCATGTCATACTTTTTTTAAAGTAAAGTTAGATAAGAAAATGTATTAACACATTCCTTAAACATGAAAAGCACAACAAATAAAAATAAAATTATAGTGTGCTCAAGAAAATACTTACAACGATTTGCATTTAAGTAGCTGGGGTGAGAATAATTGTTTGGTTACAAGACTAAACAATATTTAAAATATTATCTAGAGGTTGTTGTAGAGTGAGTATGCATCTAATATAAATGTATTTGTATGAATGGGTGAAATGTGATACACCTGGGTGAGTCATTACAAACTTTATAATCAGGGTAAGTATCAGCAGAGCTTCAGTTCATGCATAATCATAATATAATAATAAATAGTCATAAGCTGATAGCCACCTGGTAACTTTTAATTTACAAGTAGGTACACTTAGTATGTGTGAGTAACCTATTATGTATGGACCTTGTGATTTTTGGTAAATTAATGGTCCTGTGTATGTAAGACATATTTGAGTGAATCTAATGTGATTACTGTGTTCCATCTTATCTGTCTACATGATCTGGTAGATTTGTTTTGGCTATGGGGTTCTTGACAGTGATAGCGCTATAAGTTAAATCTAATTAAAAAATTGTCTGACCCTACATTCTTGGTTCAGACTGTCAGTTGGATACTGATGGGGCCTTTTATAAGCTCTAAGATTTATGCTTGTTCAAGTTAAGTTTGTTATAATAAAGTTTATTTAATCATTCAATATTTGAGAACCTTCCTAATGAATTAAATCTCACAATGGGTTTAGTTGAATTTTACTTGTTATGGTACATGGGTGTAAATAGATTAGTAATTTCTGACAGATTTCAAAGCTTGTTATTGGATGCACTTGCACAGAATAAAAACAATCAAAAGACAGGTTTGTTTTTTGATAATTTGTCACTTTTAGCATTCAATAACTTTCTTTTCTTTTTGCAACTTTTTACCTAGCTTGTATTCAAACTTGTTCACACATAAATGTTTTGTAATGAAATAGGTTTGTAATAGGTGTGTAAATAGGTTGTTGTGTGTGTGGTATGCAAACATGCATCATTAAAAGTAGTTTTCAACATGTTTTAACATTAATCTTTAGCTAGTGCAAACACCGTCATATGTAATGCAGCAATCTTCATAGTTATTCATTTCAGTGTCATCAGATTCTAGTTAACTTTGAATTACTCACTTACTATTTCAAAACAATAACATAATTTATTTGTTATCAGTACTAACTCCTACTTATTTAAATATTAATAGGATCATCTTTTCTTTTATTATTATTTATCTGTATACCTTCTCACATTCCAGATTCCTGTGTCATATCAAAAATCAAAATGGTTACCTACATAGTCAAGTATTATCAAGGATGTGGAAACAAAACTAAAAATACCTGGTTTGCAAGTGACCGTGTCGCCGGGTCAGGACCTTAGAAGCTACCAACATACATACATGCCACCAAATAGAGGTCAGCTGAAAAATGACTTCCAGCCAAACATAACTAAAGTAAAAGGTGAGAAGTTTTCAAACTATCTTCTACTCACCTCGCTAACTGATACGGTGTTGTTGTATCAGAAGGCTCAACACAATAGCCATGTCGAACAACTACATGACGCTTGTGCATGATACTACCATGCAACAAAGTACTTTTAAATTATTATTCCTGGGTTCAATTCCTAGGTTGGGCAAAATTTGTTTATGGGGTTTTTCCAATAGGGATTCCTCTGTAGCAGCCCAGAGTTTTGAAATTGGTGAACCCCCATGCTTCAAAAAGCATGTTGAGCCATTGGCCTTGTGCACCATAGTACCTCCTTATGCAGATGGCTCAACAGTCAGGAGGACTACTGTTATTATTATGTTTTTGTAACTCGTTTCAGTTTATGCTATTCTATTGTCATATTTAGTCAATTATAAAAATGAATAATAAAACAAGCTCTAATTATTGAGATGTCCAATAACCTATAGCTCTGGAGGCACTTAATAAAATAATAGGTTATATCAACACCAAACTATCAGCATCCATGGAGATGGATTTGAGGTAATAATGAGAACACAATAAACTATCTTATTATGCTGTGGAAGCAACTAAGATTGATAACATAACAAACTATCCTATTGGTATGTTGACGATGCTACGTCGACTGCTCAATTAAAGGAGCGAATAAATAAAAAGCGTGGACTATAATGATCTGGTTTAATTACGTGAATACAATATTCGAACAAAACGAATGGTCTTTGTCGTGGTAAGATGTTGAGTGCGCGGTGCTTGGAGCGGGAGACGTGCCAGTGCCGCCCGCGCCGCGCCGCCCGCGCGCCCTCTCATACTCCGCGCGCCTCCAACCAATCGCAGGTATGCCGTGCATAGACAGGTATGCTGTGGAATCAAGTAATAATGATAACACAACTATCTTGTTGGTATGCTGTGGAAGCAACTAATAATGATAACACAATAAACTATCCTGTTGGTATGCTGTGGAAGCAACTAATAATGATAACACAATAAGCTGTCTGTTAGTAATCCGTGGAGGAAACTAATAATGATAACACAATAAGCTGTCTGTTAGTAATCCGTGGAGGAAACTAATAGTGATAATACAACACACAATCTATTGGTTTGCTGTGGAAGCAACTAATAAAGATTTAATATCCATTGGTTAGGCGTGGAGGCCGCTAATGAACAATCTCTCATGTTATCCTGCTGGGTCCACGGTGTACAAGACCACCCAGAGCCTGGTTCCTTATATCCTGTCAAATCAAAGACTTCGTGCCTGTCACGGAGCATTGATCCTAAACTCCTTAACCTTTAATCCTGTCAAATCAAAGACTTTGTGATGACACAATGGCCGTGTCGCCGCGTAGGCGTGAATTTGCTAATTTATTATCCTAATTAATCATTTTAAGTGTCTAATGTCTATTTAAGTTGGGTTTTGAGTTCAGCGCCATCTATTGGCTCACTGTGGAATCAGTATTGATTCATAATTCGTATGCTAATTTCAATGCTTAATTAATACGAGATGTTTAAATAAAACAGGAACACTTATTGTAGTACTTTTGGATTTGTTCCCATCTTAACTATTGCACATTTGACGAAGTAAATGTGTTTCATTATGTTATTCTTATTAAGTTGTCAAACAATGGCGGATGTTATAATTTCTATGACCAATAACCAGATTTAATAATTTAATACGAGAACTAAACAAATTTGAGTAAATGATTAAATACTAAGAAGTCATAAGACTATTTTACACAGCTATGTAATAATGAGAAACTTTCTAATTAGTAAGATTGTTAGATCACCGGAAACTTGAATAGTTTTGTTATTAGATGACTATTTCAATAATAAACTACAAACCACTTTGTATTTGTGAGTATTGAGGTTGTTTAATGTTAAAATAATTAACTGATCAGCATTTTAGTATTGTTTGCTAACTTTACTCAACTATCCAAGTAATTAGTGTCTAAACAAAAACAATATGGAAGTCCCGCCCATTGTTGAGTACGTGCATGGCGCGTACGGTGCATGGTGTGTGTAAAAAATAATAACTGTAAAACTGTTTAATAAATCTGCTAATTGAATAGATGTTTGAAAACCTAATAAATATGTGACGTTAATTGTCATAAAGTGATTGTGTAATCTATAAAAACATTTAAAAAGAGTATCCTGGAGTTTCTGGCTAGGTCTTCTCCAGCGACCGACAAAAGCTTTGGACCTAGCAGGCCACACGAATTCACGATGTGGTTTTAGCTTCAAGTTCATTTGAAAACTCAAAGTGCCTGTAACTAAATCAAATAAACACTCTTGAGTTTCAATCCAGTGTTGTGTGTTATTGAAGTAACCCGCTCCAGTCAAGAATAAAGGAATTGCCTCTAGACATTGGGGTTAAAGATGGCGGTCCTACGATTCATAGGTACTTCGACGTGACATATATATTGAATATTATATATACCTATATAAATTTATATAAACTGTAGCGTTACGTATAGCTCCGGAGAGCTATACGTAAGCCACGTTATTAAAAATCAAGATAAAAAGATAAAAAATTAAATTAAAGCTATAAAAATTAAAAAGGGATATAGGGTATAAAAATAAGGTCTGGCTTCATAGGAAGTGCCGTTGTAAGAGGTCGGGACGTCCTTGCAGGCAACAGGACGGTCAGGAAGTCTTCAAAGTTGAGAAGGAGGCAGGGCGGCGTGGCACGTTGTGATGCGACAGCTGGTGGAGCGCTGCCGTGGCAAGTGGGCCCTCATGTATAGCGTGCGCACCCTGCGCGTACTGCTGGAGGTCTCGCGCGGCCTCAGCGCGCAAACCGCCGCGCCGCTGAGGTCCTGTCAGCCGCAGTTCATATTCCACGTGCCAGAATGGCACACCTTGTTATTCGGACTGGCACATCGAATTAATGAGCAGTAAAAATACTTTTAAGAGTCCAAGGCAATAATTTATTATTTTCAGAGATTCTATTACACTCTTTCACAAGTAGAATTCATTACAATTTTATTAGTACATCGTAGATAAGAATATACTTTGTATTTTTAGGCTAAAACATGTCTTTCCAAAATATTCCACCACTGTCCGCGTTCAGACCAGTTCCAAGACTGAAAAAAGCTGAAGCCCGTTTTTCATTCGATCTGCCATCTCTTCTCAATTTCAAATTCAAATCTCCATCAGAACAGAGCGAATAAAAACGGCTTTACAAAGGCGGGTCAGTCTGCTCTGACCTTACAATAATGTACAACTAGCTTAAGGAAAGGTCTAGGTATTATAGTCCATGGTACCTATGGTATGTCTATGGCTTTAAGAAAATAAAATAGACAGACATATGCCATGTTAGATAAAACGTCACAGTAGAAAAATATTACAAGAAGAATTATAAATTACGAATATAATTTAAGTTTAGATATTTAAAACAGTCAGAGATAACTAAATATGCTTTCCAGATGTAATAATACAAAGAATATATATAAAAATGAGTTACACAAATTGATGCGATATCAAAAGATGTGAAGATGGATTGTATAGTGTTATGAAACGTAAGTAGATCTTGAATAAATACCACATTTCCCCGATGACCCCAGAAAAATTTTCAACTAGAAGAAAATTTTGAGGTTTAAATATAATCCTTGCTCTATCACACAACATCTTTCATACTTTCGTCAAACACTCTCATTCAATCACACGTTAGGGGATATAGTTCACATTCAATGACGTATACTCCACAAGGAAATATTTATTAAGATATAACGAAGGCTTATTTATTTTTAATAGGTGTCGTTACCCGCACCTGTTTGAAAACCCTTTAAGAAACTATTTATTTAAACAAGAGGAACTCAAAGAGGAGGAGGACTCAAGTCTATAAGAGGGAAGTCTAAGTCTATAAGAGGGAACTCAAGTCTATAAGAGGGAACTCTCAAGTCTATAAGAGGGAACTAGGTTGAGAGGGAACTAGGTTGAGAGGGAACTAGGTTGAGAGGGAACTAGGTTGAGAGGGAACTAGGTTTGAGAGGGGAAGTATACAAGAGGGAAGGATACAAGAGGGAAGGATACAAGAGGGAAGGATACAAGAGGGAAGGATACAAGAGGGAAGGATACAAGAGGGAAGGATACAAGAGGGAAGGATACAAGAGGGAAGGATACAAGAGGGAAGGATACAAGAGGGAAGGATACAAGAGGAAAAAAAAGAAAAAAAAAAAGAAGACTCCACGCATTTGGCTTATTTTTAAAGAGTTACGGGACCGCTCTTTGCATTTAAGGCTTTCCGAGTTATGCAAACCGCTCTAAAATAAGACCTCATTCTTTAAGAATAAGATTCAAGGGAATTAAGAAGTTTAAGAAGACTCCACGCATATGGCTTATTTTTAAAGAGTTACGGGACCGCTCTTTAATAACACCTCATTCTTAATGCATAAAGTTAAGAATAAGATAAGTGATGTCAAGGAAATTTAAGAAAAACACATAAGTGTGTGTTAGTAATGACATCAAAAGTGTAAAAAGAATATCTAGGATAACCTAGAATATAATTACATAATGATATCTTCATTATTAGAACACTATACACAATTAATAATAATGGAAAACAAAATAAGCCGAATGTGTAATTATTTACAAGAATTACACCAAATATAAAAATAAATGCCAAGTAAAATATTAAATTTTAAAATCTTTTACATGCCATTTTCCTCTCGAACCATTAGGATCCTCCAGAATAAAAACAAGAGGTGAAAGCTTCTCGATTACAGTGCATTTAACATATCTTGGAGCTAATTTTGCACTATAATATGCGCCAGCATTACTCTGAACGTAATTTTTACGCCAGACTGTATCACCGACGTTAAATTCTTTAAAGCTGTGTTTATCATTATAACGAACAGCGTTCTTAATATGAGCAGTGTGTAATGCAATCTGTACCTTATCGAAGATAGTAAATAATAATCCTACATTAGTGGCGTAGATATCGCGAGGTAGAAAAATTACGTTGTCAAGATTAGTGCAATTGGTGTAAACTGAACCACAAGGTATAGTTTCCCGACCAAATACAAGAAAAGATGGGGAGAATCCTGTTGAAGAGTTTACCGTGCTATTTAGGCCGAATTGGATTTTTTGTATAAATTTATCCCATGACCGATGGTCATCACCAACTAACTGTGCTAAAGCAGTGATAATTGTTCTATTATATCGTTCTGTAGGGTTCAATTGAGGGCAATATCTTGGAGAATAAAAGATAAAAGGAACTTTATATTTGTTCAGAAAACTTTGAAACTCGTTTGATTGAAATTGTGAACCATTATCCATTATGATAGTTTGCGGAATTCCATGTATAAGAAATACGGAATTTTCTAGATGTAAAATAATATTAGAAGTTGTAGCACGTTTGATAGGAAAAATATGACAATATTTAGAGAAAGAACAAGTTACCACGAGGATATATTGATTACGTTGTCTTGTCATTGGAAAAGGACCCATCAAATCCAAAGAAATATTTTGAAAAGGTCTTGAGCAAATTTTTGGTTTACCCATAGGACCATAAGGAGAATGATTCGAGTGCTTATAAGAAAGACAAGTTTCACAAGTAGAACAGAATTTTGCCACATGTTTAAACATTCCAGACCAATAGTATCTTAAAGAAAGTTTCTTGTAAGTTTTGAAAATGCCAATATGGGGATTATTATCTGTAACACCATGACAAGATTTAATAAGGTTTAGTCTTTCGGAAGGAGGTGGAACCTCTTTCCATGCAAAATCTTCGTTAAGGTAATCAGATGAGTTAGTAAAGCGATATAATTTAGCATTAAGAATCTTATAGTTCGGATAGTCATCAGGGTTTCTTTGACAATTTGTAAAAAGTTTATTAAAGTGTTCCAATTCGGACACAATATCTCCGGATATAGGTTCTACAGCGCCAATAATAGCTGTATCAGGAGTTTTGTGGCGTGAAAGAAGATCTGGAACGACATTATCTTTACCTTTTTTGTGTTTCAGATCAAAATTAAAACAAGATAGACGGAGGGTCCATCGAGCTAATCTTCCAGAAGGATTAGACAAATTTTGGAACCACTTTAATGCCGCATGATCGGTATAAACTGTAAACTGTTTACCATTGTCAAGATAACAACGCCAATGTTCAAGTGCTGTAATAACAGCTAGTGTTTCCCTTTCAGTAGTTGAATAGTTTTGCTCATGCTTATTAAGAGATTTGCTCATGTATGCGATCACTACTTCTTTATTACCTTGTTCCTGAGTCAACATAGCACCAATTCCAAAATTAGATGCGTCACAATGTACAGAAAATGGAAAGTCAAAGTCAGGGCATGCTAAAATTGGGGTTGAAATTAAGCATTCTTTTAGTTTAGAAAAGGCTAAATTTGCTTCATCGTTCCAGACGAAGTTCTTGGGAGAGTTTTTTCCAGAAGAAGTTAGTTTACAAAGGGGTGAAGCGATAGAACTGAAGTTAGGTATGAAGCGACGAAACCAACTGCATGTGCCTAAGAATTTCCTCACTTCTTTTTTAGAGGTAGGAGCGGGGTAAGCTAAAATAGCTTCAATTTTATTAGGGTCAGCACGCAGACCTTGATCGTCAACTATGTAACCGAGATATTTTAATTCTTTACGAAAAAATTGACTTTTCTTGAAGTTAATTGTGAGACCTGCGTAAGAAAGTTTTTGAAGAACTTTAAGTAGAAGTGAGATATGTTCTTCAAATGTTTCACTTATTATTATTATGTCATCTAAGTAGCAAAAGACTTTATTATCAAAATCTGGTGTAAATAAGCTATCCATGAGTCTTTGTTGTGTCGCGGGAGCATTGGTTAAGCCAAATGGCATAACTTTAAAGCGAAACATGCCTTTTCCAGGGACATAAAAAGCAGTTTTATCTTTATCGTCCTTATTTAATGGAATCTCCCAGAAAGCTTTAGCAATGTCTATGCTAGACAGATATTTAGCGTTTTTAAGATTATCTAGGATTTCAGAAACAAAAGGAAGACTATAAGCATCTTTCCGAGTGATTGCATTCAATTTTCTACTATCAACACAGAAACGCCACTCTCCGTTCTTTTTCGGAGTGATTAGCACTGGAGATAACCAAGGGCTCTCACATTTTTCAATTACATCTAGATTAATCATTTGATCAACCTCATTAATTAATGCCTTTTGTTTTTCAGGCGAAAGTCTGTAACAACGTTGTTTAATTGGCAGTGCGTTACCGGTGTCAATACGATGAGAAACTAAACTGGTACGACCCAAAATGCCTCGTTCCTCAAAAGAAATTGTTTTAAAACGATCAATCAAGTCTGTTGCAATGTTCTTCTCATTAAACGAAAGGTGTTCAAATGTGAGTACTTTATTGTCAACTGAACTCACCGTAATTGTTTTATTAATTGGTTTTAGTTCAGATAAAAGCGATTTAGGAGTTAAATTAAACTCTTTCCAGAAATCCCAACCAAAAATCAATGAGGGATAAATATCAGGGAAAACATAAGCTTTAATAATACGTATTTGATTATTAAATTCAATTGGTAAATGAAAATAACCAGAGGACATAGTTTTCTGTTTGTTAGCAACCATAACTTGAGTAGACGACTTGAATAACTTAAATCCTAATTTTTGGATATCTTTATGAGAATTATTTCCTAGGATAGTTATACAACTCCCGCTGTCTAATAGACCACAAAATGGCAAGTTATTAATAGACACTTCAATAAAAGGTCTATTATAATCTTTTTCTGTGTCATAATATACAGAGGTTGTTTTATAGCAATACATAAATGTTTTAATAAAATTTAGCCATACTTTCCAATCATCAGGATCAAAATTATTATTTTGAGATTTAGAAACGTTATTCAAGTCGACATCTAGTTTTTTTGTTGTATTTTTGGGTTACAATTAGGACAATTAGTTATTTTAACACCTTTACGACCGCATTTAAAACATATCAGATATTTAGGTTTAGTGCAAGTTTGTAAGGAATGACCCGAGATACGACAGCGATAGCAAAAGTCTACTTTAGAGTCGTCATTAGTTTTAGTAGCCGAAAGAGGTTGTTTATTATCTCCTATTCCATTTGTGAGTTTTATATTTGGAAAGCATTTAGAAGTTGAAGGCCGATAAGCAAATTCAGTAGCATAAGATGCTGTTTCATATTTTGGTTCAGAAAAATTACAATCTTTTTCAGAAAATTTCTCATAAGTTTGACAAGCTGCAATTAAAGAGTCTATTGTATTGACATCTTTAAGCGCTATAAAAACTGAATAACACGGTCTCACATTATTAAGTAAAATTTCAAGTTGTTCGTTTTCATCTAGTTTCTTAGTAAGGCGAGAAAACATTCCAAACATAATGCTTACATACACAATAATGGACTCTGATGCACCCTGAGTTCTGTTTCTAATAGCTTCGAGCATTTTATAATCATAATTATGTAAACCAAAGTCTTTGATTAATAAAAGGTGGATTTGACTCCAAGACAAGGTAGGATTTCGATTATATTGAAATCGAAACCAATGAAGTGCATCATCAGTGAAAATTTCAAATGAGTGTTTGCAAAGCATTTCTTCTGATAAGTTCCTAGATAAACAAAATTCTTCTAATCTTTGGAGGAATGACCTAGGGCATGATTTGCCATTAAAAGAAAATTGTTTAAGTTCTCTAACAAAATTATGTGGAGGGTGATAGGTTTGCCACATTGTGGAAGCCTGTGGGTCTGAGATAGTTGGCGTGTAAATTGTAGAACTTTGAAGAACTGTTTGAGGTATTGACGGATACAAACAAGGAGCTGGTTGAACTTTTTGAGGTTGATCGTAAGTTTCGACTACGTCTTCAGAAGAAATCCTTTCTGTATCGTTACAAGCAATAGCCTCGAATCTTTTTTCGAGAGTGTAAAAGCGAGATCTTAAATTAGAGCAGGCTTCAATAAAAGGTACAACTGCTTGAAATCGTCCAAGACGATGATAAAGGTGGTTAATGAAGGTTTCTAGTTTTTTAAAGTAAATTTTATCTTTAGAAATTTCTAATTGAGAAATTTTGTCTTCCAGATATTTAAAAGTTATTTCCGCCTGGGAGAGATCAAGTTTGAGTGGAATGGGAGAAAATTTTATGTCTTCTGGAAGAACATGAACAAGTTTCGACATTTGTTCTTTAAGAGTTTGGAGATTATCAGCTGGACTCTCAGTTCTGATAATCACCTCATATTCGAGTTCAAGTTTGTTAAGATAAGAGTACTTAATTGATCTTGCCATGATTAAATAACAAGAAAGGTAGATTAGTTAATTAATTTAAAATAAATATATATTCAAAAATTAGTTAATTAGTTAACCAAGAATTTAAGAGTTAATTGTCAAGTATTAAAAGAAGTGCTAGCAAAAGTGTAAAGAGAGACAATGATGATGAAATGGGGCCTGTAAGAGAAACCAAAAGTTAGCCTTTGTATATACTTGTGTAAGTATGTTTTTTAGAATTTAGAGAAGGATGATGAAAGGTCGAGCCCACGTTAAAAAAAAGTGTAGTAAGTAAGTAGAGTGTGGGTGATGGGGTGAGTACATAAAATTGGGCGCAAAAACAACGTTGCGCCTAATTATTTAAAAGTTGGGCGCCAAACTGTAACGTTACGTATAGCTCCGGAGAGCTATACGTAAGCCACGTTATTAAAAATCAAGATAAAAAGATAAAAAATTAAATTAAAGCTATAAAAATTAAAAAGGGATATAGGGTATAAAAATAAGGTCTGGCTTCATAGGAAGTGCCGTTGTAAGAGGTCGGGACGTCCTTGCAGGCAACAGGACGGTCAGGAAGTCTTCAAAGTTGAGAAGGAGGCAGGGCGGCGTGGCACGTTGTGATGCGACAGCTGGTGGAGCGCTGCCGTGGCAAGTGGGCCCTCATGTATAGCGTGCGCACCCTGCGCGTACTGCTGGAGGTCTCGCGCGGCCTCAGCGCGCAAACCGCCGCGCCGCTGAGGTCCTGTCAGCCGCAGTTCATATTCCACGTGCCAGAATGGCACACCTTGTTATTCGGACTGGCACATCGAATTAATGAGCAGTAAAAATACTTTTAAGAGTCCAAGGCAATAATTTATTATTTTCAGAGATTCTATTACACTCTTTCACAAGTAGAATTCATTACAATTTTATTAGTACATCGTAGATAAGAATATACTTTGTATTTTTAGGCTAAAACATGTCTTTCCAAAATATTCCACCACTGTCCGCGTTCAGACCAGTTCCAAGACTGAAAAAAGCTGAAGCCCGTTTTTCATTCGATCTGCCATCTCTTCTCAATTTCAAATTCAAATCTCCATCAGAACAGAGCGAATAAAAACGGCTTTACAAAGGCGGGTCAGTCTGCTCTGACCTTACAATAATGTACAACTAGCTTAAGGAAAGGTCTAGGTATTATAGTCCATGGTACCTATGGTATGTCTATGGCTTTAAGAAAATAAAATAGACAGACATATGCCATGTTAGATAAAACGTCACAGTAGAAAAATATTACAAGAAGAATTATAAATTACGAATATAATTTAAGTTTAGATATTTAAAACAGTCAGAGATAACTAAATATGCTTTCCAGATGTAATAATACAAAGAATATATATAAAAATGAGTTACACAAATTGATGCGATATCAAAAGATGTGAAGATGGATTGTATAGTGTTATGAAACGTAAGTAGATCTTGAATAAATACCACAATATTTATGAAGTAACAGAAAAGAAGAAAGTGAGATGACTGCTTATTTGTGTTGAAAATAAATCCGCAATTTCTGCTTAAATGCGTACCGACTGGTGGCCGTCCTGATCTCGGAAGAAAGCGCATTCCAAAAAAGAATGAACTGCATATGAAAGGAAGAGTGAACGAAATCAGTAGTATGAGAAGGACAGAGTAAGAGGAGATTATTGGAAGAACGTAGATTGCGAGCGTGTGAAGAACTTAGATATTGAAAGCCAGAGATAAGATAGGAAGGAGGCGTGGGCGAATTGAGTAGCGAGAACAGCGTGGTCAAAGCGCGTAAGCTTCTTCTCTGGCGAATGGGCAACCATTTTAACTGGGACATGTAGCTCGATACATGGTCATATTTCCGAAGATTAAATACGAATCTAATACAGTTGTTCAAGACCCTATCTAGTTTGTCAAGCAAGACCGCGTTCAAGTCAAAGTAGCACACGTCCCCATAGTCGATGACTGGGAAAATTAAAGCCTGCACAAGCATTGTCTTCGTCTTTACAGGCAAAAACCGTCTCAAACGATACAAGGATCGCAAAGTACCGTTGGCTCTCTGACTGACACTAGATACCTGACTTTGCCAGCTATGCGTCGAGTCAAGATGCAAATCGAGATCTTTCACGCTAGGGCTAATGGGAATGACGGAACCATTGAATAAGATCGGTGGATTAGAGCCTACCGCCAATTTACCCATCATGCGTGAGCTGCCAATTATAATAGCCTGGCATTTTGAGGGGTTTACGGACACCCCAAATCTGTCAGACCAGTCCTTAATAGCATTCAAGTCCCGGTTTACATCCTCTATGGCGTCCTATACATTTTCTATCCGCGCCGCTGTATATAGTTGAAGATCATCGGCATAAAGATGATACGAACACCGAAGACAGTGAGTTATAAAATTAATGAAGATTGAGAATAATAATGGAGATAGAATACCGCCTTGTGGAACACCAGCATCCAGGACACGCCAATTCGACGAACTCTCATCGACGCGAACCGACTGCTGACGCCCCCGAAGATAAGAGGAGAACCATTCCAACGCCTCGGAAGAAACCATAAGATGGGAGAGGATAGAAAGGAGTATATCATGACTGACGGCATTAAATGCATTGGAGAAATCAATTAATACTAACACAGTTACCTTAGTATTCTCCATAGCTTCTCTAATGTCGCCAGTCACTTTAAGGAGAGCAGAGGCTGTACTGTGTCCAGGTCTGAATCTAGACTGGAATGAGCTTATGAGGTTGTTTCGGTAAATAAACCCCGAAAACTGCTTGTGAACGCAGGCTTCGAGCACTTTGGATAGGAAAGGGAGAATGGAAATCGGACGAAAATGATTAGGCAGGGACGGATTTGTAATTTTAGGAAGTGGGCGTACGTATGCCATACGCCACAGGGATGGGAATTGTCCGGAATCGAGAGAAAAAATTATGATGTGGGTAATCGGTGGGAGAAGAAAGTCGAGGCCCACAGCCTTGGATTTTATGGATAGGATCATCTTTTTAACTTCATCCTCGGTGGCTGGAGAAAAGCGAAATGGTTCTATGATAGGACTGGGTAGGCTAGTAATGAAATCAACCGTCTGAGACAAGATTAGGGAATCCAAATGACTAGTGGTTGTGAAACGACGGTTGATTTCGTCTAGGCCAATCGTCTTGGGAAAATCCACATGACGATTCCTACCGATACCGAGAGTTCTGAAGAATTTCCAGATATCAGCAGGAGAAGAGGATGCAATGTTTTCGAGAATATGGCCGCGTTTGGCATTGCGTATCATCTGATTACACCGATTTCTTGCAGCTCTGAAGAGGTTCTTATTTCCTTCACTGCGATCCCCTTTAAACTTCCGAAAGGCTCGATCCCTACGTCTCATCGCCATACGTACCCCCTCGGTCAACCACGGAGCATGTGGACGCCTAAGTTTAACTTTCTTCACAGGGGCATGTCTGTCGTAGAGAGCAAGGATCGTCCCATTTAAGCTACGCAGTTTGTCGTCAACGCCTGTTGCCGCTGCAAGATGTCCCCAGTCGAGTTCCGACGCATCCTGACGTAGCCTTTCAACATCCATACGAGCAAAACAACGCATGTGCAGCACTTTAGGGAAAGGTTTTGGTGGTTTTAGGACATATGAAAGGAAAATGAGGTCATGGTGAGAAAAGCCAGGTGCAGGACACTGGCCATGAGAGGAAACAAGGGAGGGAGTGGAAGTAAGGATTAAGTCAAGCCATGTGTCATCGCCTGAGATATTGAAATGAGTGGGCTGCAGCGGTAGAACATGGAGACTAACGGACTCAATGATGTGAAGGAGTCTACGGGAACGAGGGGATGGGTGACTAAGGTCTGTGTTGAAATCGCCCATGATGACGCAATGTGCATACTCTGACCCTATCGATTCCAGCGCCAATTCAAGGTTGGAAAAGTAGTCAACGGCGGGCGGACAGTAGACTACACCAAGTAGGGTCTTGACACTTTTGATGTATATTTCCAAAAAGAGGTACTCAGCAGAAGCACTGTAGGGTGAAGGTGAAGAGGAAATGATTTTGAAAGGGAAGTCGCTACGGAGATAGATAGCGACACCACCCCCTCCCTTTCCAATTCTATCGTTGCGGACAAGGATGAAACCGGGCAGAGGGTAGGTGGTAGAAAGAATATGAGGTTTTAGCCAACTCTCCGAAACCAGCACGGCGTGGACATTAACGTCAGAAAAGGCGTCGAACAAGTCACTGTAGTGGCTTGGCACACTCTGAGCATTTATATGGCAGACATTAAATAAATGACCTTTTTGGTGATTGAAGCTCCGACGCACAAAGTCGCCAAGAGTGTCGGTCATGGAAGTAAAACTAGCATTCACGGCAGAGTTAACGGATTCATTAGCCGAGTGAAAAGAATCATCATCAGAATACATTAAATAAAAATAAATAATATATATACCAAACAAATATACGACTAAATAATACCTAAAGCTTATCCTGACGGTGCACTTCTACTATCTGTGCACCACCCACCAGCTGCACCAGTACAATCCACGTATTTATAACTCTATAACACAAATAACAATACAAAAAAGAAAACAATAAAAACATGAAACAAATATTAACGCAAACATAAAAGGCACGAGCGGGAATAGAAGTAAAACATATAGCAAGTACGAAACGCAATTGAGAAAAAACAAAACAAAAGTGAAACGGAACGATACGCGAAAAAGTTACATTTAGGCTTAACACACTGCGATACCCACTCCCACATGGAACAACGGAACATGAGACGACACATTAGCAATAATTTAGATTTTTAAATAAATTTGATATCAACAGTGACATTATTGCTAATTAAAAACATGGAATAACAAAACATTTCATTTCCTTGCGCAAATACCCTCAAAGTTATTATAATTAAGTATAAGCATATAAATATTAAATATTAAGCGGGTAGACGTGTACAATACAATAGACATAATATTATAATGTTTACGTGAACTGTGTCATACGAGAGCAAATAAGTTAAGATAAGTGATAGAGAGATTTAGTGAGAGTGATACATAAGTGTAATTAGTGTAAATAGTGTGAATAATGTAAATATAGTGTAAATGTTCTTGAAGTGACTGCTGAATATTGTGAGACAGCAAAACTAATTTCTACCCACATCGATAACTGGCCTGCTCCCTGCTGCAGTAGATGGTTCTCGTGCAGTCTTTGGGTACTTCGCCACCAAGACATTCAGTTCGTTCATCGAAGTAATCTTATGCCGTGCTCCGTTGGGCGATCTTACAACTATGATCCCGTCCTGAGTCCAACATGCCTGCATCCCGAAGTGCGAACGCGCCGCACCAAAAACAGTCTGTCTACTCCTGGTTAGGAACTCCTTTACGGTAATCGTGGAGCCCTTCAAGGCAGACTTCGCCCTCCAGACTGCAGATTTATGGTCCACGCTGGAGAACCTCACCAAAACTGGTCTGTTGCGCGTAGGACCTTTTCTCGATGCCCCCAGCCGGTGACATGCCTGTTATATACTTACTTACTTTGTTATATACTTTATTGTACACCACAAAAACACAGGAAAATCATTTACAAAACAAATGTACAATGGGCGGTCTTATCGCACAGGGCAATCTCTAACAGACAACCTTAGATAAGTAAGTATGTGCATGTAAGATTCACATAGAGTAGATTTCAAAAAGACTTTTCTATTGTACCGTTTTTTTGCTCGTATGATAGATAGTACATCAGTTTAAAAAAAATAACTTCAGAATTTTCTACGAATAGATAATAAGTAGAAGTTTCTGAAGTTATTATTTCCTCACAAACGGATTTACTTCCGCTAGTTGAAAAGTTCTGTAGCAAAACGGTTTTTTAAAACGGTTTCGAGAAAAAAGGATTTCTTTTTTGTGTAATTTCGATGAGTCTAAATTGATTCCTTTATGATCTAAATTATTCACTCTAACTCGATCAAAGACTGACAGATATTGATTTTTAAACAAACCGTATTTTACAGACTATAATTATTTATGTTTGATCTAATATAAAACACGAACTTCACAGCATTCTTAGAATATTGTGTAAAGACTTATCTACTCTGTGTGTGATCGTGATGAAATATGTACATAAAGGCAACGCTTTAATTCAAAGAAACAGGAGGGAATTAGCGGGTTAAGAGAGTCTTTTCAGTCGACAGACCAGTCGAGAAACCAATTGACAGACCAGTCGAAAGATCAGTCGACAGACCAGTTGAAAGACCTATTGACAGACCAGTCAACATTAACTTGTTGTTGCATAATGCATTTCATGAGACTGTAAATTTTATCCGGATTTACAAACGAATAGTGCAGCACTCAACCGGACCACGATAGATTATAAAAATATTTAGTTTTTGAAAGCTGGTTTTTTTTTCATTGCTTTTCGATGTTTTTTTTTAAATTATTTTTGATTTAATATTTTATAAGAACTATAAAAACTTTAATGTAAAACAGAAACAATAATGATAATATTTAGATTGAATTTGTTCTACGATGACGTAGCTCACGTAGCAGCCGCGTAAGCTTACGACGCCGTAGCAATTCTTAAAAAGATAAGTTCATTTTTTCATTTACACCAAGGCGGGTCGTAAGGCTATTAGCTCGTCAACAGTCCAACCTGTTGGCTCGTTACTGAATGTTTGAAGTGTTCTGCATAATTATTGTATGTAGTAATGTGTGTACACTTTTGAGGGTACCCTTGTTATTAAATTACGTTGCACCGTTTTAATAGTATGTTGTTTTTGAGAGCAGTGGTGGCCCACTGGTAACGGCCGCGACTAGTTGTAGGTCGTGGGTTTGAACACAGGCAGGCGCTTTATTTTGTATAAATTATTTCATCACTACTGCTCTCAAAACGGTAAAGGAAAACATCGTTAGAAAACCGGAATATCTTAGAACCAAAAATTCAAAGACATGTGACATCCACCAACCCGCACAGGGCCCGTGTGGTGGATTACGGTCCATACTCTCTCACTGAGAGCGGGCCTGCCCGCACAACGGACCAAATGAGAGTCTAAGTGCGGGAAAAAGAGATCCATCTATCCTATCCTAGTATGCTGTTACGTGATACATTATTTATAGTATGAGATCCCACTGCATAAATATGCAAGTATATTGTTTTTGATGAAACTTGATTGTTTTGTATAAATGAGTCTTGATAGTAGAATAGATTACTGCGGGGTTGCCTGGCCGCATCTGGCCGCAAACAGTTTTTGTTACTTTCCTTACACTATGAATTTCTCTTGTATCGTGGTTACATCATATAGCTCTCAATTAGATGCCATTCATGTGGCACAAGGTTTAGAATGTAACCTGGCAACCTACAGGTTGACAGCAGCTTGGCAATCTTATTTTTTCCTATTATCATCACCATTTTCTTTCAAATGAATTTGTATTTACTTAAAAAACTTATATATTTGGGGTTAAACATAACTTTCAATGTATTTGATTAAATTAATTGCGGCTAGATATCACCAGGCAACTCTGCAGCAATCTACTATCAAGTTTATGATTCATGAAATTGGAGTATAATCCAAAACCCTTATTCCTGAAATTTCTGCAATCGGATCCTAGACGATTAGGGAATCAAGGAGCTTTGGCCGCTCTGATATTCACGTACTTTGCCTGACAATGAGTAGAAGAGTACAGACAAAGACTGAATCACGTCACTAATACTCGTTTTAGCTACCCTTTGACATGACCTCAAATTTTTATAAAGTAGCATTTCAGTTTACCATATTTAAGTAGCTCAAAGTTAAAAACATGTAGTTGAAAAGCTATTCCGTGATGAAACTCGTCTCTTTGATCTCTGCCGCCTCAAGCGATTCAGAGCCGCTCACACTCGCACACTGCTCAAACACCGTACAAGTGACACACGAGAGTATTATAATTTCAGTAAAAAAAGTAAAAGTAACTAAAAGACTGAGCAGTTTTCAATCCTGATATCTACACACAATGGTCGCACAGAGTGAATTTCAAGATAATTTTTGACCCCGTACCCGATTACTTTGATGACGTTAGCACACGATAAGTACGTGATATAATAAACGAAACTCATTAAAATTCATGCCTATTATGGATAAGAGAAGATTGATATGAATTATTGTAAAATAAATATTATAAAGAAAAAAATGATGGGACCTTTAACACCCCTTTTCACGTTAAGTTAGTTTATGTGCATGTGTAACCCTTACTCATAACCGGGCATTTCAAAGGAAAGGGGTTGTATGAGCCTGTCAATGATACCTATAAAGGTTTTACGTTGTTTCAACAGTGTAGCCGTGTAATCAGTTACCAGAGGCACTAGAAAAGTGACATTCTTTCAACGATAGCGTTGCAATAGCGATTGAAAAATACTCTGAATTTCTTCTGATTTCTAAAACAAGGAGTCAAGGTACTGTGAGGTAACTACTAAGACGCTTGATCTTGAAAAATTAATCATGTAGAAAATAACACGCCTTTTTTGTCACGGGTGCCAAAATGCTCATAGCAGGAGCACTCTAGAGTTAAAGATCCGTCACAACAGGCTTGCTACCACACCGTCACCACCCTTCAGCATTTTAGCAGATATTCGGCCATACCCTGCAGCTTTAAAAATCTTCATCCCGCTCAGTGCTTTTATAATCTCATCTTTTTCTTTTTCATTCTCATCCTCTTGCTCTTCGTCTGAGTTTTGGTCTTGGCAACTGGCTTCTGCCCAGTCACCCACTCCTTGCACACTATCAATCTGCCTTGCCTTTTCCCAACTAAATTTGGGTCAGCTTCCGTCTTACCGTCTTAGCTGAGTACCAGTGTTTTACATGAAGCGACTGCCTATCTGAACTCCACAACCCAGTAACTGGGTAACACGGTAACCCTTGGCAAGACTGGTGTAAGATCTCAAGCTTCTGACTACCCATAACGACTGTCAAAGATCTTCAAATGACAGCTGGGACCAACGGTTAAACGTGCTTCCCGAGGCACGGAGGAAACTCAGTATGTTAAAATGGTCACCCATCCACGGACCAACCTCGTCAAGCGTTGCTTAACCTTGATGATCGACCAGTGTGGCTGTTATGATTTAGCCACGAGCTCCTCTCCTTGCACACTATCCTCACAGCTAAATAAACTTTCAAAATAACCTTTCCAGCGTTGCAAGACCTTGCTTTCTCTGCGCAGTAAGCATCCATCTTCTGCTCTTATTACATTCATGCTGTTAACAATGTTAAATGTAATCGGTAAATAAGTTATCGTCCATATTAGCAAACAAAATCGTTTTTTGGGTAAGAGGAGGTGTAGAGGGAGGCCACAGAAAAGATAGATGGATTGTGTGAGGAGTGATGTCAAAGAGAAAGTAGTTGACAAGACGGAATGGAAGAAGACAAGAAGACGACGATGGAGGACGAGTTTAAAATCATTTTGGTTGAAGTAAGTAATACGAGAAAATGTTAATTATTAGTACAGTTAAATAAGTTACTTAATGTATGTGCATGACTGGGTGCAGCTTTTGCTACAAATCTTTATAAAACTTCATGAAATAAGTTTGATTTTTTTAGCACGAAAAATGTAGGTATAGTTAATATCTATGCGGGCGATGTCACGGGCAGAAGCTAGTATGGCATTGTTTAAAGGGAAAAAGTCAATAATGTGACTGACTTTTGTAACACAGGGTCAGCTTCAATTATTTTGGTGTAAACATATTAAAATTTATTGTCGATAAAAATATTTGACAAAGAAATGATTATCATAATAATATCACCGTTTGACCCTGGAATGATGTCATCTGTTTATGCGATAAAAGAAAAAATTAATAACTACAAAAAAATACGAGTGTCTGTCATTCAGCTGCTTCAAGTTAGAGGTGATTCAAATATAGTCGGGAACGGGCATAGCAGATGATGAAAAGATAATTATGAATGTCTAAAGCCCTTTTGCACGAAAATCTTAACTTCGAGCTATTGCTAATATGTGGTTAAAATGACAATATTGTATGACAGACTGTCAACAATAAACAAAGCGAGCAAAGCAGATGTAGCAAGCTTGTTCTACATGATAATAATTATATTTTGGAAACATTCTTTGTTATCATTTGTTTTTATAGGTATCTTACAATGTGGGATGTACACGGTGCTCGGATTATCAATATCTTTGATACCTAAAATGCTGTATATAAACCCATGTTTGCAGAAAACAGAGACAGTTTACTATTACATTACAGTAGAAGTGGACGCCTCAAATTAATCTCCTGCAACAACATAGACGTCCAAGATGAATACAACTCGTTTGTTGGCGTTGTTAAAACTGTTCATGGGCTGCGTGCAATCATTCTCATGGGGTGAGCATAAGAATCTTGAACGATACTATTTATAGATTGTCAATTCTTTATTATTAGTTTACTTGCTAAAACATTAACTAGCTCGAGACATTTCCGTCCCTTGGAAATCTCGTTAACCTGTTGTCCACGGATGTCATTTGTAGATCTTTTGCAGTCGCTATGTTTAGTCAGAAACTATACTCCATTTGAAATAGCATTAGAACATTTTAAAACCCTTTTTACATTCCTGTACGCACCGGGACTTATAGCTTAGTACGGCCGTTATGCCAAATGCGTACAGTGCGGCTATGTTTGCACCAATTGAGCCTGATACCTATGAGATACCTAAGACCCCACTGACTACAAACCTAGCACTATAACAATTACCTAGCACTCTAGTTATCCTCATGCCCTACCCTATCATACAAACCACACCAAACGTAGGTTACGTTGGTTTTACATGCAGGAAGTCTGTTACAAGGAGACCTACGGTAACAGACGGAATTTGGGTAAGAATAGGGGTTTTTGTACGTTTAACAATGTACACAGGAAATGGTTTTCTCACTGTCGATACCACAGACTCACAGGATCGTTTAAAGCTATGGGTGTCTTGGCCACAGTAAGAGGAGTAACGGAGAGATGAATTAAACTCGACTCCAGCTTGATGACTAATTTATTACAGTAATTAACTTAATTATATACAAATTTTGTGGTCGATACACATTGATACCTATTCACATGTGTGTTGTATGTGTATTGAGCCGATGAAGCGAAGATCTTAGTAGGTCACTACTTAGCGCTGACGGTGTGATGGTGTTGCCGGCGCGTGGGCCGAAAGTATGTCGCTGACGCTGTTGTTGGCGCGTGTAACTATGACCTGTTCATGGTTGAACATTTACGTTTAACCGATTTTGAATTCTATACCGTACATTTAAGGATAGCATAAAAAGTATTAACCTGTTACCAAAACTAACTGTTTAATACAGCTGCCATTTGTCAAATCACCAACGCAATAGTAGTCAAAATTGGTTGAACGGGCTTTTAAACTATGATAATTTAAATGTCTAATGTTATCTCAAATGGAGTATAGGGAATTAGACAATAGTCTCGCCACAGGATATCGTTTTACGTAGTTACTGGATTGTGTTGGCCAGATAGGCAGTCGCTTCATGTGTAATATTGGTACTCAGCTGCATTCGGGACGGCAAGCCATCTCCAACACAGTTGTATTGCTGACATAACATTAAATTGAATACCAATTATATTGACATTCCCAAGAGTACATAAAGTCATGAACTAATAAAGTTTTGTCACAACAAAAAAAATGTGATGTGGCTCTGTAAAACCCCCTAAATACTTAAAAAAAATAAGATCAAAAACTAAAACCCGACTACTGAAAAATCTCGCTCTAAAAAGTATGAAACAAGTATTTATTCTCATCTGAAATTGTTATTTACAAAATATTTGATATGTATCGGGTATTAAATAAACAACATACATGTTATAAATATTTTATTGAATTTCGTAAATATTCATAGTGGTGTTCAGTGCAGTATATTTTTTTATTATTTTTAAGTCTATGTTTATTTTTAACACAAATCAAACCTTTTTTCAGTAAATTAAACAAATAATTCTTTGTCGCAGGTCTAAGGTTAGGAATATTAGGTTTTTTAATCGTAAAGTCAAACGATGATTGGCAATTTTCTATAGAATCTGATATAACCAACCAACTGAGTTGAAATTTGTGATCCGTTATCTCCCAAACATTCTATTACTCTTTTTTTCTAATTTGTTATTTTCTTTTTTGTGTAATTTAAACATAATGGCAATCAAAATAATAAGTTAATATAATACAAATCAGTCATAGTGAAAACAAGACTATCTGAACCGTACTCACCAAATTAATAATCCTAGTGTCCATTTACCTCAATATTTCAGAACTGTATGTAACATGATTAACTTAAGTTTTCATAACAATAAATGCAGCTCTTAAATAGGTTTTTAAGAAAATATGAGTATTGTCAGTGTTGGTTACGCGGTCTGTTTTAACTCATCCAATGATGCCATCGTAAGTTTACCCGAATATTTCAGAACTGGGATACAATAATGGTCTTAGCTTCCTTAGCATAAATTAAAGTAAATTAAAAGCCCCTTCAGATTATATGAATATCACTGCTGCTGGTTACTCGATCAGTCTTAACTCATTGTATAATGTCAGTGTACGGTTACCAGAATATTTCTTAGCATAAAATAAAGTTCATACGAGTATATAGCCCTATCAGATAACGTTAGTCTCACTGCTTTTGTTTACTAGATCAGTCTTATTTATCGAATAATATTAGTGTACGTTTACCTTATATCAGAACTGCGACAAAATAGTTCTCAGAAATTAGTCGCATCTTACTTTGTCCTTCAATCTGGAATCAGAAATTCATTAGCTGTGTCACTTAAGTGAAACCACGAGTAGGACACGGGTTTAAGATGGAACTCTCAGGACGCTAGTTTGTTTTTTATTCATTACTACCTGACCACCGCGGCTTCGCTGCTGTCAAAATTATAGGCTATGTTACTCGGAAATAATGTAGCTTTCCATAGGTGAAATATTTTTTTAAATCGGTCCAGTAATTTCGGAGCCTATTCGGTACAAACAAAGAAGCAAACAAACAAAAAAATCTTTCCTCTTTATAATATTGGGTATGGGTATAGATTTCTTTCGGAGTGGTGATGCACAGTTAAAGTCAAATTCAAAGCCAGATTTATTTATTTCAATTAGGCAATTAAGCGGCATTTTTGAACGTCCAAAAATTAAATTAATAATTAAAAATAATTGAATCTACCGACCATTTGGAAAAGTAGCTTGTTATGTAGAAGAATGGACAAGAAAATCCACACTTACTCTTTTGATTCTACTATCAGCACAATTATAGTTATAAGTATCAGGTATCTAAATAAAACAGATTTTTTGTAAAGACTTGCGAATTTAATTAAATTGTAATTTGTAATGAATTAATAATAAATAAAGGGTTTAGTAACGATTTGAGACCGCCAAAACTTGTAAGAGTTAGACTAAGCACGCACTACGACACATACTTTATGAAAAGGAAAGTTTTTATTTAGCAATCAATATGGTTAAATGTTATTTTTGTATTTTGTGTAAGTTTTATGGTTTTGTAACACTCGTTGGTGATCCTTAATTAAATAAATAAATAAATATTTTTATGTTTCAGACATCGTCATGGGCGTAGAGAAACGACTGGAATTTTACGACGGTAGAAAACTAACGCACACAGAACACATTCCATCCGCTAATCATATCGACTCAACAACTTACGATCCAGTTCACTACAGGGTTCTGTTCTGTGCCAACAGAAACAACCCAAACTTAACAATATCCAGCTTTAACCTAAAGACTAGGAAAATAGAACACTTAGTTACGAGAAAGACAAACGGATACACCGTGAGGGTCGTCTACGACCCGGTCACACAATTACTCTTTTGGAAACAAAATTCGAGTATTTACTCGTTTTCCTTAAATCCTGCATCTTCTAATGAAGGAAATGACGGAAATATTTTAGTTACATCGAATGGCTACTGCAATGATATTGCCGTGGATAGTTGTGGAGGGTATTTACCTATTGTTATTATCACAGTCACACCGACAAAAATAGCGGAACATAAAAATTTTGAAAATCTTTTTTGTGGGTAGTTTTCTTTAGTTCATAATCTTCACGAAAATATTTTTATGATTTTATAATTTGGTCTTAAAGAATTAATTGAAATAGATGTTTTTAGGATAGATAAGATGTAGGTCACAGCGTGCTCTTACATCAGAGACGTGCGCGGTAGCTGCAGTGAAGAGATGTGTAGCGCAGCTTTTAACATAAAGCTTTGCGAGGTGCTTGCCCCGTGCAAGGATGAGTAGCGCAGCTGTGAACCTGTGTTTGGATCCGTCGCGTACCTCATACACATTTCTCGCTCGCCACTTTGTCGACGTGATATTAATCACGTCGACCAAGTGGCAAAAAATAAATTGTGGGGTCCCTCTTGAACACGTAATGTGGTGATGTTTTTTTTCTATCCCATTAAAACTCAAAACGTATAGATCAAATTATTAATAAATTGGTCATGAAATTACGACTAGCCGTTTGGACGTGATTCTCATTTTAAAATAAGCCACTTAGGTATCTGCGCCTTAATACCAAATGAATTAATATTGTTTTTTAAATAAGAAAAGGAACCGATGACCTAGTTCAGGTTGCGGGAAGGCGAGACGCACGGGATCGTTCAATGTAGTGACGCCTGGGTGAGGCCTATGTCCAGCACTAGACGTCTTTCGGCTGAAATGATGATGATGATGATGAAGAAAAGATGTTTGAATATACGTATTACTAGATTTTAAAACTCATTCCGCTATTTTAGCCGCTGTGTGAAGTTTTATGAGTCAGCAAAATTTGAATTGTACTTTTTGAAAATGTTAACTCATTAAAACATTTCAGGAATATATACTGGATCACAGACAACGATATGGAGAAGGCTCGGTTTGATGGCTCCGAGAGGGAAGTTTTAATAAACAGTGCTGTTAACTTTCGTCTAAGCTTGGCCATTGACCAACAGACACAAATAATGTACTGGATTGAGAGAAAAAGCGAATTTGACGTATCTATTGAAAGTGCCGATTTAAATGGAAAGAACAGGAGAACAGTATATGTTGTAAAAAACGAAACAAATCCAAATTCATTGGCCGTATCAAAAGATTTCATCTACTGGAGGGGCTATAACCAAAAAGCAATTTGGCAATTACCAAAGAATCAACAACAACATGAAGAACCAAATGTATTTCCAACTACTAACAAAGTCGATTGGTTTTATCAACTTATAGCAGCCAACTATACAATTACGGATCAAACTGAAGGAAATCAGAATTGTGACACTCTAAAGAATTTATTACCTCCTACCCCAAATTCCAATTATATAGATCTCGTATGTCTGCATTGTGTTCACGGTACTAAAGTTAGTGGTGAATCTCGTTGTGAATGTACAAAGGGTTACACTGGTGAGAGATGTGAAGTTTCATCTTGTCACAACTATTGTTTCCAAGGAGATTGTAGTGTCAGTGCTGAGGGAGAACCTATATGCAGGTAAATATGTTCATCTCTTTAAGGACTAGCGAAGATACTTAGGGTCCGCTCACACCGAGACGCGATGTGATGAGATGACATTTGTCGCTTCTTTATCGCTGTGCAGTGAAGCGCCGGTGGCAAGGTGCATTGTAAAACCGCGGAGTTTCGGATTCAGCTAATGAACACATCACTGAGTGAGAGCACTGTGATGTGTTTAGTTTCGGTACTTAGTAACTCAAATTCTATATTGTTTCACTATCTCAAAAGATTTGCGTGACATCGCGTCTCAGAGTGAGCTGACGCCTAGATAGATATACGTAACGTAAAGAGATCCTTAAGAATCACGTCATCACCAACACCATTTCTCACTAACCTCACCAACAGGAAATTTGGCAGCATCGAAATCTAAAGTAAAGATAGCTATTAGACTGAGTCTTTTCGGTTCTACATAATACATTTTGATGTTTATAGTGTCCTGTGAACTTTTGTGGGATAGAGACATACAGGGCAAAATTAAAAAACATACTTATAATTTGGTAAATCACTGTTTACAGATTCATAATTTAAATTATCGTGTTTAAAGTAATCATTATGGTTCGAAAGTTTATATAAATAAGGCTGCATATGTTTGACACTTGTATGTGTTTTTTTTAAGTCAAGTTCGGTATTGTCCATATTGTAAGCTAAGCATAATTCATTAATAAGAGATCAACAAGTACACACATATAAACTTAATATACTCGTATTTAAACTAGGAACTATCTTGGTTTGGTGAAAATATAGCAAAATACCATCATGTATCTGTATTTTTAACCGACATCCCAAAAAGGAGGAGGATATCAATTCGATCGTATTTTTTTTATGTTTGTTACCTCAGAACTTGTTTCTGGATGAACCGATTTTGATGATTATTTTTTTATTTGAAAGCTGGTGCTTGTCATGTGGTCTCATTTAATTTCCATTAAGATCTAATGAAGAACTTTGGAGATATACATCAGAACTCTTCAATAAATGACGGCAAATCACTCGAGATAGCTGTAATCGCATTTATGTTTATTGTTTACACCATTTCATAACATAACATCACACTATTGTAACGTTATACGTACATTTTATTATCTAATTACCCATATTTTACCATTTTACAAAAATAAATATATTAAATCCTCATCCTATTTAAAATCTATAATTAAAATATAATCATTTAAAGAGTAAAACATAAATACTTCAATACGAAGCGCCATACTATTCGCGTACGATGAGTACCTATTCGCATACTTCACGTTCTTTTGTCTGCGCTCGGCTGATAACGGTCGCAGGCGCACCGCGCCCGCTCCCGCATTCCCCACCTGAGCGACAGACATACGCCACTCGGCTGCTGAGACGAACACTCGTACTTGACGGTCTCTGCTACGCAGCTAAACGTATTCCTTTTTGGCGCGTAACCGTCACATTTAATTGTTCGCCTCGCAATATATTGTGAAGTAGTTTAAAAGTGATTTTCCAACCCCAGCTTGGGTAAGTGGTGCACATTATTAAATTATATCATCGTCAGTTACTGACTTTTAGAGCTTGGGTGTTTTCGTTCATAAAACATGTAATTTAGTTTCATTTTCATAGTAGCTACATTTAAACATCTTCGCACATCATTGTCATCTAGTCTTGATCTATTAGCTTACTGTGAAATGGCTAAAAATATTTTCAACTTCATCTTTCACTTCTACCCACATTATTTTAAATTAATTTAAGTTTTCATTCCATTACATTGTAATCTCCGTGTCTGATTGTGAACATCCACGGCATCACTACTACGGGCCTAGTGCTTCCATCACGCCGTAGTCGTGGATGCTCACAGGAGTTTCTGGAACGTCCCGTAACACCCTTATTTGTTGACGCGTTCCAGGGTTCAAGGTCCGGGTTAGAAAATACCCTACGCGGCGGAGCTCCCAGCTGGACTCACCAGCGGCCAACCTACGCCCTACTCCAGACTACTCGCCGAGCACCTGCTTCCACCTGCGGCTTGACTCAGGACAGTACTGGACCACTGAGGGATAAATAGAATACAGCACCTAATTGTAGAACGGCCCGAACACCACCATTGTTGCCCCTCCGGCTTGACTTGTTTTTAGAAAATAAATTTATTTGTAAATGGGTTCCGCCTTCTTCTTCTTATTTCACGCCTTATCCCTAGGGACGTTGGAAGAGGGTAGGAGCATAACCGTATCACTATTACGCTCTAAAGGGGTACGCAGGTGTAAACAGTTCACCTTGGTATACTCTTATTCCACCGGTTTTGTTTGAGTTTCATGTTATTGGATTAATCTATTCTGGCTTCACTTTGAGCATTGTTGGTATTAAGCCTATATAACTAGTCCATTATGTACCACAACTAAAAAGAGAAAAAAAAAAAAACTTTTTACAAAAAATACAACCTGCTTCCAAATAAAAACAATACAAAGTGAAAAATAACTTAAATTTCGAAAGGCGTCAGAAAATGAAGAAACGAAAACAAGAACACCGATTTCCGAAATTTAAGTTATTTTTTACTTTGTAGTGTTTTTAATTGGAAGTCGGTTGTATTTTTTGTAAATGTTTTTTTTATTTTGTTTTGAAACCTTGTTTGTGCTGTTACTCCTTTGCAACGTGCATTACGTTGCAAAAGAATTAAATCACTTTCCGAAATGGTCGCGTATCTCGTTAAACTGTTATAACTCTACACAAATATGTAAAATTGGTTTTATTGAGTTATCTTCATTATTCTAGATGTCATGCTGGCTACTCCGGGGAACGATGCGAGGATAACGAGTGCCGTCAGCACTGTCTGAATAATGGTGTCTGTAGCCTGAATGAGGAAGACAATCCTGTTTGCGAGTGCACGGCTGATTATGAGGGTGAAAGATGCGAAGTTGCTACCACACACACTGGTCAGCCGTGCTTCGTGTTTACGGACTGTCCATTCTGACAACGCGAAGCAGCATGTACTACGAGACCTGCGCAGGAAAGTGAGGCAAGTTATTAAAAAAAAGCTAAGAACATACCCCGTGCGATTGATGAGTATAAAAAAGTTAAATAAAAATGTAGAAAACCGTTGCTCTGATGACAAAACCATATCAAAAGCGAAAATATCAAATTTTAATACAAAGTTCTGAGAAACAAATGCAATCAGATGGAGCAAGAACGGTTATGTGTGCAACCAACTTAAAATATTTGATCCATCTGAAAGAGTCAAACCTGAGGAACATGCAAGAGCAAGCTGTTACAGCTTTAACTCAAACCCCGGATGACGTCGTGAATGCCTACATAAAAACCAGGAAGTCTTCAAATATTGCAAAACTGTTTCACTGTGGATAGATTATACATACAAGACAATATCTGCGGCTAGAATGGGACTAGACGGCGCTGATAAAGTGTCCCTTCACGAGTGTCTGATACTAGCAAATGCATACTCTAATGAAATACAAAAGAACATTCTTTTTATATTTAAGTCATTTACTCAAAATCTGCATTGACAATACAGTTTGTCGGCAGTTGTTCTCTTTCTACAGTGAAGTAAAATTTATTTTTAAATGCTTTATGTAATAAACTAAAATCATTAACAGCCTTAGGTATTTATAAAATATCTTAAACCTCATGATTACTGCAAGCACTGCTTAGCAGATTGTTAATTAAAACTTTTCTTAAAAGAACTTGAATAAAGAATCTACTAAAGTACCACGAAGTATGTAAGCGGTGGCGCTCTCAGAACCTATGTAAACTAATGAAATGGGTAATAAGTTTTAAAAAATAAGGCCAATTATCCTATGTTATTAAGCGAGTGCAAGAATTATATTTTAAGAATTTACTAAACAATAAACCACCATTCTAGAAAGAGTCCTCGTTTTACTACCAAAATCATCCGGCAACGCTGCCGAAATTTAACTATACATCGAGTTAAACAGTAAGAATAAAATCCATATTCTTTAATTCACAGAAGTATTCCTAGAGTCTGGATCTGTGCCCGGTTTGTCATTACATGAGACTTAAACATATCTGGCGAAATGTATGTACGATAGAGTCGGGCGCGGGGACGGGCACTTCTTTGAATAGAAGCGTGATGTCAGTTTTGGTCATCTATGTTTAAAGTGTGAACTGTCTGACTACAACCTAATTCAGAATTAAGAACTAATAAGAACTTTTTAACAAAAAAATTAAACCCTCATCCAAAGCAAAGCTCACTACAAAGAGAAACATATTTTTCTTTGGACGACAGTGTAATTTTTGTGTTTAAATATTTTACTTAATAAACTTGTTGTTGCTTATTGCATGTCTTGAGACTCTGAGAGTTTAATAATCTGGATTTTCAAACGAATATTGTTGTGGAAATTAACAATCGACGCAGCACTCAACGGCGCGACGATAGAATGGAAAAATGTTGGCAAGCTTTTCAAAAGTGGTTGTAAGATGTTATTTTTACATAATTTAATCACACTAATATTATAAAGGCGAAAGTTTGTGAGTGAGTGTGTGTGTGTTCTTCACGCTCAAACGGCTTGACGAATTTGGATGAAATTTGGCACAGAGATACTTTATATCATATTATTAATTATATGTGTTTAATAGCTTTTTATCCCGGAAATATGTTCCCTCGTGATAATTTTCGACTTTCGCGAGGGCGAAGGCGCTGGCAAAAGCTAGTTTAGATATAAAATTTTATGAAGTAAACAAATTCAATGCAATAATGTTGTTGAAATATTAAGTCGCCTTTGGCTATAACACATAATATTGTTTGTGCTACGACAGCGTAGCTCCCGCAGCGTTCGCGTAGTCATCACACACGTAACGGTTCAGAACCAGTGTATGTTCTCATTTATACTACACTAGCTTATGCTAGTGGCACTAGAATAGGTGCTATTTCTTTCAGGCTGTAATCTATCACTTTGGCAAATTTCATCCAGATCCGTTGAACCATTCTAGCGTGTTTGAGTAACAAACATCCATCCGTCCAAACTGTCGCATTGATACTATTAATAGAATAGAATTAGTCGAATAGAATTAGTCGAATAGAGATAGTCGAATAGAATTAGTCGAATATAATTAGTCGAATAGAATTAGTCGAATAGAATTAGTTGAATAGAATTAGTCGAATAGAATTAGTCGAATATAATTAGTCGAATAGAATTAGTCGAATAGAATTAGTCGAATAGAATTAGTCGAATAAAATTAGTCGCATAGAATTAGTCGAATAGAAAGAACGTAGAATCAGTAGAATAATTAAATATAACCCCCCCCCCGCCCGACCGTCGCGACGAGCAGTTGTGCTTTGTGTGCTCCCGAAGTTTTTAATTCCAAAAAATAGTCTAAAACCAATTTCCGACCGCAAAACATTCAAAATTTTATGGACAAATGTAAAAGGAATAAACTAGTGAAAATTCAAAAGTGTACATAAACATAATCAAGTGTAAACTATTGAAAAAAATTTTGCAACCAAAGTGTAGTGTCGTGCCGAATGACTTGTGACTCTAGAAAGTGAGGGTACTTGCTGCGACCAATAGTCAAGGTCTCGCACTCTGCACGTCGATAATACCAACTGTTTCCGTATTTCACCTACACTACCACTGGCGTGTTTGGCTAAGTGGTGTTAACCGCCGCACCGGCTATCATCGAACACAACAGTGAACCGAGTTCGAGCCCAGCGAGGCAAAAAAGTTAATTTTGTTTTTTGAAAATTTTTTGTTTAGCTTTTGCCGCTTTAGTTTTTTGACTTTTTGCCACTATTTTTCGCTTGGTGTAAATAATCTTTTCGTGGCCCTTGCACTGCACTCCACGCTTGCGAGGGACTTTTGCTGTGTGCACCTCCCGTACGTGCCTGTGCTCCTAGTATCTTCGGACCGTGCACCGCCGCTACTCTGAAATCGGCCGTGCTATTTGTTGGCTCCTTTGTGGTGGTTACTTTGGAAACTTTGCGCGCTCCTGACCTCCTGGTACCTGAGACGAGTAACGGAATAAAATGCCGCCCAAGCGCACGCCGCCAGAAACTACCGCGTCTGGAGATCTATCCTTATCCGTCCCAATCACTAACCAATCTGGCCTGGATTCAACACCCGTGGAGGACGAATGTGGCGCATCACGTTTCAAGAGGCGTAAGCGCGGCAAAGAAGCAGAAGACGACGACGTTGTAACATTCATGCAGGAGATACGCGAAAAACTAAAATCCTCCTCAGCTGTGACTGACAACAAGTTTCTAGCACTCCAAAAATCTATGGACAGAATTATTTCTCAGAATGCAGAAATAAAGAGATCCCTAGATTTTCCAACAAAACAGTACGATTATATCATGATTAAGATGGATCAACTTGAGTCTGAGCGCAAAGCTGACCGGAACTATATAAACCAGCTTGAGGACAAAGTTGAAAATATGGAGCGTTTACTACACCTGTCCAAGATAGAGATTAGAAACATACCAAGAGTGGAAGGTGAATGTAAAGATGAACTCTATAATGTAGTTAAAAAAACATCTAGCCTCTTGGATATTACACTGCAAACCCAGGAAATCAAGGATATCTACCGCATTAAAAAGAAAAATGGCACATCCCCAATTATTGTCGACTTCGCGAGTGTCACCGTTAAAGATAAAATTCTTAAAAATCTTCGGATCTTTAACCAAAAGAACAATGGAAACAGGCTTAATACACATCATTTAAACCTGGCGGGAGCTGCAGAACCTATCTATCTCTCAGAAAGCCTGACTCCAAAATCAGAACGGCTATTTTATCTTGCACGGAAATTTGCGACAGAGAATGACTTCAGGTTCTGCTGGACCTCATTAGGCAGAGTATTTATTCGTCAAGCTCAAGGGAAGAAACATTATTTGATTAAAAACGAAGCGGATCTCACTAAACTTGAACTAGATAAATGACTAGATATTGTATTGTATATATTTAAACTACCCCTAATCTTATCTTTGTTAATCATATCGCTAATGTTTTTGTATCTAATTTATATTTTTACATTATTTTTGCATTGTTACCTTAAGATAATAAGAAAACCAGACACAAAAAATCCTAAAAATCACACCAGTTTCACACGCTGCACTCACATTCCACAAACACACAAACAATCACCCAATCTAATGATCTTTAGTTTACAGTATACATCTATCACACACATAATATTAAAACGAATTAACCTACCTCATCTAACTAACCTAGCCACCCCATTGCGGTCCAGTAAATTAACTGTTTTATCAAATGGCTAATCCGGAGGACTTCATCTCAATAAACATAGACAATATCTCAGTAAGAACGGCCTATCACTGTGACACAGACACATGTAACTCTATAATAGCGACCTCAAAACCATCACTAAGAATAGCGGTACAAAACATACGCAGTATCTATAAAAACCTAGATAGCCTGCAAGCTCAGTTAGCTAGAATTTCGTGTGACCTGGACATCATAATTCTGACGGAGTGTTGGCTAAATGAATATAAAACGATACCTGACTTGGAAACCTACGTAACATACTCCACTGAAACTCAGCGTAACCAGAACGATGGAATAGTAATATACGTAAAAGAACACATCAAATGTTCAGTGGAAAGACCGGACCCTATAGGGGCTAACTTTCTTCTCTTAAAAATACAACCGGATATCGTTATACTGGCTGTCTATAGATCCCCATCGATACACTGCACGGATACATTTCTATCCTCACTCGAAGATATAATAAGACCCCTAAACACACCCAATGTGATCCTTGCTGGAGATATAAACATAGACATCAAACCTAATACTAATGACAGAAACAGTGCATCGTATTTAAATCTAACTGCTGAATTAGGACTTTTACCTGGGCATACGTATCCAACTAGGATCCACAATTGTCTGGATCATATAATGCTAAATACTTCCCGACAGGCGACCGTACTGGTGGTGGATTCTACAGTGACCGACCATGCATTGGTACTACTAAACCTATCCGGTAATCACCAACGGGTAAATAAAGTAAAGTCTGTAACTAGGATCGATTATCCCGCTGCTCTTGAACATTTAAAAAATATAGATTTTTCTTTTATAAAAGTGGACTCTGACGCAAATGCAGCGACTTCACAATTTATTGAGATGCTGTCTTCAGTCATAGCTACTCATTCAATAACTACTCGCGTGCCCTGTAGAAAACGAGTCCTGAAACCCTGGTTAACACCTGGCCTACTCCGATGTATACGCCACAGGGATAAATTGCACAAAAAGTCATTGTATGATCCTGATAACTAATTACATACAAGAGATACCGCAATTACTGTAACACACTACTTAGGAAATTGAAATCTAACTACGAGAAATCACTATTAGCTTTCTCAAATAACAATAAAGAAACCTGGAATGCAGTCAAAACTATACTAGATTTGAAAAATAAAAATAAATCAGCAGATGACCTGTTACATTCAACTGGAAATGTCACAAAAACGATAGACGAAATAAACTTGTACTTTAGCAGCGTAGGAAAAGATCTAGCAGACAAAATAATACATTCTAGTGATAACTCTCAACCACCCCCATATAAGTTTGACATTCCGCCTAATCTGGACTCTATTGTGTTGCTCCCACCTGATGAATCGGAGATAGAAACACTGATTATGAACTTGAAAAATGACTGTGCTACTGGGTATGACGCTATCCCCGCACGATTTTTAAAGCTAGGCAAAGCTACTATAGTTCCACCACTTACGAAACTAGTGGAGCTGTGCTTTGCACAAGGAATATTTCCGATAGATTTAAAAAAATCTCTCATTACACCAGTGCACAAGGGTGGAAATCAGACCGATTATAAAAACTATAGGCCAATCTCCGTGTTGTCAGCGTTGTCAAAGATTTTAGAAAAGGTTTTAAATAATAGACTCAAAAAATTTCTAGAACACAATGGAATCTTGTCGGAATCGCAATTCGGGTTTAGATCTGGAAGGAGCACTGAAGACGCTGTAAACCACTTGGCAGATTATGTGACCGCAAAAGTAGACGCAAAACAAAAATGTCTGGGTGTTTTTCTCGATCTCGCCAAAGCTTTCGACACCGTCTGTATTTCAACCCTTGTGGGCAAGCTAGAACGTGCGGGAATCCGAGGTAACGCCCTTAAACTTTTTAAGGATTTTCTGTGTGACCGTACGCAAAGAGTAAAGATAGGCGAAAACATAAGCTCCGAGTCACCAGTCAGTTTCGGCGTGCCGCAGGGAAGTGTTCTTGCCCCGAGTCTCTTTCTGATTTATATTAATGATCTGTGTCAGCAAGTACTAACAAACGGTAAAATCTTCTCCTATGCCGATGATACAGCGTTGATATTTCATGGGGAGACTTGGGAAGAGCCAAAACAATATGCCGAGTTGGGCCTCCATAAAATTAAATTTTGGCTAGAAGCAAATCTGCTCACCCTAAATCCGACGAAAACCACCTTTGTGCAGTTCACCTTTGCTAGAAGCAAACTACCTGAAGTATCTATTAAAGTCCACTCGTGCAACTTCCCAGGTTATACCGAGCACTGCTCATGCCTGTCCCTAAAAGAGTCTTCTTCCACCAAACACCTGGGAGTACTCTTAGATAATAAATTAAACTGGCGCCTTCACATAGACCTTATTACATCACGCACAAGAAAACTAATCTGGGCGTTCAAAAAATTAAGACACGTTGCTGATCTAGGGCTGCTTCGGACGGTATACTACGCACTAGCACAGTCCGTACTGGGTTACTGTAACACGGTCTGGGGTGGAGCATGTAAGTCCTACATGATTGACTTGGAAAGAGCCCAAAGGTCACTAAGAAAGAAAGAAAGAAAGAAAGAAAAATATTTATTTGTGACCCGCACAGGAGACACGAGAAAATAAGCACACACTTAAACAATATTAAAATAAAAAACCCTGTGCGAGACCAAAAAGGCTCCTATCTCAGCATGTGCAGCGATATCCAAAAAAGGTAATAACGCTGCGCTGATATTCTGATAGGGCCTACTGTTGATGCCACGGACACACTTACGGAAACAGGACTTATAAAATAAAATAAAATGGAAGAATATATAAATAACAAACAAAATAGAATAAAACACTGAAGGTGGGTCAAAGTAAGTGTAAGTATAATACAAATATATAAACGCGATGCTCAATGATCATTTGTCGAAACCATAGACAAACGACAGAGCGCGCGGACCAAATAGTGGTTTATTACTACTCAAAGTCATGACCTATAAAACATACCGGTTCCCAACATTGACCCTGTACCAAAACTGTAAGGTTCTAACAGTGAGACAATTATACCTACTG
Organism: Orthosia gothica; assembly: GCA_949775005.1. Taxonomy (NCBI): domain Eukaryota; kingdom Metazoa; phylum Arthropoda; class Insecta; order Lepidoptera; family Noctuidae; genus Orthosia; species Orthosia gothica. Next base: position 11,239,385 of record OX459053.1, on the reverse strand, counting down.
AATCTCCTTATACAACAGCACCGTGTTACTCCTTACAATAAGCATGCAACAACCAGACATACGATTCGCTATGTCTGTCTATCTACCGAATGCAGCACTGCATCAGCAAGGCGGCAGCACATGTTTTTGAGCAGAACAATCTACAATAAAGTAAACACGTTTTTAAACATTAACCCCCTACCAAATAACAAAGTTAAACAGAAGATAAAAAGTTGGCTTCAAACACTGGACTACGAGCGGACTGAAAAAGTCCTGCATTAACACGATTTAGATTACCGCCTACTTTCAACCTAACACACATACACACACACAAGCACACTCACAGACCACACAAAGCCTTAAGGATTTTAAATAAAATTTTGGATTTAATTCTTATTTAATGTAAATTTGAATTATTTTAATTTTAATTTCGAGTGTATTATAATTTTATTTAACATTATTGTAAATTTAAATGATTTTTTATTCTTTTTTGACTTTATTTTATTTTGTGTTTATTTTTATTTTACTTTATTTAATTGTAATTTTGAAAATATTTAATTAATTGTATTCTGATTTAATTTTAATTTTACCCTATTTAACTGTGATTTTGAATTCATTTTATTTTGATTTCATTGCAGTTTGGCTTTTATTTTGACTTTATTTTACTCTGATTTTATTGTTATTTTACTTTATTTATTTTTTAATTTTAATTTAGTTAATTGCAAATTTCACTTAATTTATACTGAGCTGATTTTAAATGTATGCTATTTTAATCTTATTTTGAGCATGTTATTAATGTTTTTATTTGATTTTCATTTCTAATCTAAACAAGTGTCAACAAGGGGAGAAGACACTGACTTCTGTAACACAGGTTTTTACCTAGCTCAGAAGTCAGGGTTTCAATTATATTGTAAATACTTATTATTTGTCAATAAAATATTTATTTGAAATATTATTTGAAATTTGAAATTGTGCTCGTCTTTAATCACCCCTCAGTAGAAACTCAAACACTAAGTAAAGTTAATGAATCGGCTCCGGGTCGTAGTTGATAAAGTTTTCGTTGATAAACTTTCAAAGGAATTGTAGCTACTGACATTTAACTGCTTCTTAATTTACATAATTACTTTAAGTCTTTACTGAGTAATAACTTTCATAAAAGCAGTTCAAGTCCATCCTGATTACCCTAACCATTCATTGTTATACTACAATTTTAATACAAAGGAGTAACTTATTAACCTGAAACAAATAACATTATTACATTTATTCTGTACTAGCGGTATCTTCTCGTCCAATTTACCACAGTGTCTCAAGACAAAAGTCTATGACCAGTGTGTGTTGCCAGTGATCACCTATCAGAAAGCTTAAAGTCACCCAAAGGGCAAATGAGAGGGCTATGCTCGGAGTTTCCTTGCGTGATCACGTCAGAAATGATGACATCCGCAGGAGAACTAAAATTACCAACATAGCCCGAAGAATTGCCAAACTTAAGTGGCAGTGGGCAGTGCACATTTCTCGCAGAACGGATGACCGATGTGGTCGAAAGGTTCTGGAATGGCGACCGCAAACCGGAAGATGATACGTTGGAAGGCCTCCCACTAGGTGGACCGATGACTTGGTTAAGGTTGCGGGATGGCACTGGATGCGAGACGCACGGGATCGGTCAATGTGTCGACGCCTGGGGGTGGCCTATGTCCAGCAGAGGACGTCTTTCGGCTGAAATGATGATACTAGAGACCGGGATAAATTATATACATAAACCTTCCTTTCAAGAAAACTTTTTCACAAAGTACCTATTCCTGTGTTTTGATCTTTGTGAAAGATTATAACCCGATTACTAGTTTCGGCGAAATGCGTGGAGAAAGATACATACATAGAAACATACACAGGTCAAAAATTAATAATGATTGATTCTACGGCCAATTCGGAAAAGTAACTTATTATGGAGAAGAACGGACAAGAAACCACACACTTACCCCCAGTTGCCCAGCTTAAAATTACCGGCGAATCAATGTGACAAATTGTCAAGCACGCGTTATCTGCTGTGATTGGTTGAATGAATTTGAAATGTCCTTGGGTGCAATGCACAAACGAAGTATGTAATAGATTAACGTGTTCATGTACCTACATATGTGGCCGCGTATTGTTCCGTAATTCAGTTCAGCATTATTGTAGCAGCTTCATATGCTTTTGCTTCAGAACTATGTTTTAATTACTATTATTGTCAAAAATTTCGTGTTACAAAAGTAAATATCTATGTGATTAAAATACGCTCTACCCAGTGAAAATCTCTGTAAAAGTCACCACCACGTCAAAAAGACATAGGATCTCAGAAAAACTTTGACTCGCTTGAATCTAATTGTGTTAAGGGAATTAAAACTCGCAGTAGTAAGGGACTGAGTTTTGTGAAGCCGCACTTGAGTCACCGTCTATGACGTCACAGTACTTATGCGTCACTGTGTTCACGCTCTCTTTCGCTGTAACCGGGCTATGCGGCTTTTAGTATGCTAATCACTAGGAAGTGATATTCCCTTTATTCATTTTTAGTTTCAGTGTAATCGTGGCGCTGCTTTAGTAAACGGTTGACCTATTTTTATCCGACTACGGTGAAGCAAGAGGGAGGGTTATGTTTTTGACCGGTATGTGTGTATATCTGTTCCCTCATAATAGAAGTAACTAATAATTAATTGATTTAACAAATAATTAACATATTTAATAAATTAACTAATAATATCATAATTTGGAAGCGTCTTGTTTGTCCGCTGGTTATATGTAACATTACATTAAATTGAATATGGCGCCCTATAGAAGGTACGATATCAAGAACAAAACAGACCAAAAATTGTGCCCAATTTTCGGTCTGTTTTGTTCTTTTGACACTAAAGTCTTTTAGATCCCATGATCCTTTTAGCGAACACAGCGCGCATGCTACGCCATAGTACAGCTACGTGGTAGTACAGTTACGCCGTAGTACAGCTACGCGGGTACGTATCTACATACGTATCGTGTATCGCCCTGCTACGGCTGCTACGTAGGTACAGATTTCCATTTGTTTTAAAGTTACGAGGCGTGTTTTTTTAGTCTGTCCTTTGTTTTAAACTAAAGAATATATTGAATTAAAAAAATTTGGTTGGTTTATAGCCCAAAAACTGAAATGGTTAAATAAAACCTTCTATAAAATCCTTGAATTGATATTAGCACAAAGTGTAGTAAAAATGCTTAGTTGACATTCCTATTAAAAAGCAACAATATTCAATCTTATATAGAAATGTAAACTCGTCGATCACTAAACAAGACACACCGGAATTCAGTATAACGTGGCGTCATCATCGTTGGGTTCTTTCGCATATTGTAAGGCAATCTTGTTGTCAGCTCATATAGTGTGGTACATCTTGAGAAACGAAGTTATCAATTTGAATAGATCTATTTGAAGGGGTAATATAAACTTGGGATGTTATTATCAAGCCTCAATCACAGTATGGAAATCGTTGTTTGTAGAGATACCGAATAGGGCAACATAAACATGAGGGGATTGTGTTCGATTAAACTGTGTTACCTATGCGTGCGGATATTATGCTTATTGAAGGTAAATGTTGCTTTCAAAACATTAATATTCGGCATGTTACGAAGATAATATTTCTGTACCGTATCAAATTCAAAGGGAAATTATAAAATCAAAAATCAAAATCAATAATTTTTATTTCACATAGGCCTACATGGGCACTTATAAAACGTCGACAATGTGCATGGTTCGGGTTAGTTGATTCCTATGGAGAAGAACCGGCAAGAAACTCCATGGTTACTCTTTTAAAAAATTGATTGGTTTTTACAATATTTCCATGTTACAGCAGTACTTAGATGGGGGGACAACGCAGGCCCGATAATAAGTCGTAAGAAACTAAAACAAGAAAAGATTATATAATAAATAAACAAAAGATTTAAGAAAGTAAAACGAGATAAAATGTTAACAATCTAGAAATCTAGAAGGCCTACAATGTTCACACATTTAAAAACCAATCGGTAAAATAATCTATACAAAGTATAACAAGACTAAATTTAACATGTGGCACAAATGTTGTTATCAGTGCTGTAACTATTCTTAGCAAAGGGCTATAAAGATAATTGAAAACCATTGTAAAAAGTCTTATTAAATGAAGAACAATTAGATTGAGAATAGTTGGAGACATCCACATATTTGTGTCGTTTATGAGTTACCAGGGAAGCCGCATGTGCAGAAGGAGCTAAAACCAAATATTTTTATCTTCAACGTAGTCCTTGAGTTTTATAATATGCTTTTTTAATAAGGACACGTTTGATGTGATTTTTGAACTTTCCATCGGTCAGTTCTATAACTGACTTTGGCAACTTGTTATAAAAGCGTATACTGTTTATAAGAAAAGACTTGCTAGTTTTCGTTAATCTGAATTTGGGTAATACAATTTCGTGTTTACTGCGTGTATTTAAATTATGGAAGTCGCTTCTAGTTTTGAAAAGCCCTCGATTTTTGCGGACATACAAAATGCATTCTAAAATATAAAGTGTAGGTAGAGTCAGTATATCGATCTCTTTAAAATTTTCTCTGAGGGTCTCGCGAGGACCCATTTTATAGATCGCGCGGATTGCCCTCTTTTGTAATATGAAAATTGAGTCAACGTCTGCTGCTGATCCCCACAGCAGAATGCCATAAGACATAATACTGTGGAAATAAGCATAGTATACCAGCCTAGCTGTGGCTACATCGGTTAGCTGCCTTATTTTCCTTACTGCATATGCAGCTGAACTTAACCTACCCGAAAGAGTTCTAATGTGCGCGCCCCACTGCAGTTTTGAGTTGATAATAATCCCTAAGAATACAGTTTCAGCTATAATTTCAAGATTTTTGCCGTCAAGATTTAAATTTAGGTCACGTTGTGGTACATTTGGTAAAGAGAACTTAAGACATTTAGTTTTTTTCGCATTTAGTAAAAGATTATTAGCTGCGAACCATTTTGAGAGAATAATTAGACTTTCGTTGACCTGTAAGACATCCGTATCTTTCCTATCTATTTTAAAAATTAGCGAAGTATCATCAGCAACTAGAATTATATCCGATAATTTGGCCATCATAAAAGGGAGGTCATTAATGTAAACAAGGAAGAGGAATAGGCCGAGAATTGAACCTTGAGGCACGCCCATCATGACTAGAGACCCGGAGGACGTCGCCCCATTAACATTTACTTTTTGTTGTAATATGTATTAATTTTAGAGATCAAAATGAAAAGTGCGGTCATATTTTAAAAACTGCTATGGATGTCATAGACGATTACCGACAAAGTTTTCGTCTGCTGACCAAAATTTGCATAGGTGATCCAATTATTATTTTTGAGAGTTGTCTGTGACTTTCTTGGACAAAGCTGTTTATATACATGGGCAGAAAAAGTAATTTAAATATAATCGTGGCACAGAATTTAGTTGAAAGTAAAGGGTTCATTAGAAAATATATATAGTTCTTTTTATTAAAAAAATATAGTTATCAATGCTCAAAATATCGATTTTACCTAACCAGCCGTGTTTATTCCAACACTAAATTGTTTCGATTTAGATTACAAACAAAACATTCTACTGTTAATTTTGTAGATAGATCACGCTTCACAGTAAACACATAAATGTGCTTTAGTAGGTTCAAAAATATTGATTAAGATTCTTTTATCTACAAAAGAGTTCATAATATTATACTGAATAATAAAAATAACACCATTGTGACCTTTTTAGATGATACTGCAATTATGGCTACCGGACCAAGCCACAGAGAAGCAGTAGAAAAAGATAAACTAGCTGTGAACAAAGTTTGTGACTGGATACAAAAATGAAAGATCAAACTGAATGAGTCAAAATAGAGAGCAGTGGTGGCCCAGTGAGAGCAGTGGTGGCCCAGTGAGAGCAGTGGTGGCCCAGTGGTATCGGCCGCGACTTACAAGTTGTAGGTTGTGGGTTCGAGCCCAGGCAGGCGCTTTACTTTGTGTAAATTATTTTCTTCACCACTGCTCTCAAAAACGGTGAAGGAAAACATCGTGAGGAAACCGGCATGTACTAGAACCAAAGATTCGAAGACATGTGACATCCACCAACCCGCACTGGGCCCGCGTGGTGGATTACGGCCCATTCCCTCTCACAGACAGGAGGCCTGTGTCCCTGCAGTGGGAACATTAATAGGCTGATGATGTGATGTGAGTCAAAATCAATTCATATTAAATGATAAATGATTTTATTTTTGTAAAACTTCAAAAACAAACACTTGGACTATCATCCAATCTTCATAAATGGCATTTCTCTCGACAATAAGTTATGTTGGAAAGCTTATGTCAAAAAGAGAAGACAGGAACTCGATATACGTTATAAAAGTATGTATTGGTTACTCGGACGGAAAGCCTGTCTATCAATACATAATAAAATAACCATATACAAGTATATACTGGTGCCAATTTGGACGTATGGTATCAAACTTATGTATGTTATTAATAAAAAAAGGATAATATTTTTGTGTTCACCAAAAATCTAAAGGTACATCTAAAATACTGATCGTGCACCAAATATTAGTTGACCTACGAATAAATTATGGTCAAAGAATCAGTCCAAGAGCGAGCGAAGCGAGCTCGGGAACTTAGGGCACCCCGACACGGACAGGTTTAGGTTCGAACGAGATGACGGGAGCTGAAGTGAGCGAGCAAAGCGAGCGAACTCAGCTCCCGTCATCTGCAACACAGGCAAAATTAGGTAAATTAAATGGGAATAAATTGAAGTAGTTTTAAATACCATCCATAAAAAAATGGTTCCATTCACCAACTCGTATCCGAGCTAGCTGGTTATTGACATGCATGATCATAATGTAGTAGGTACAAGTTATTTTACCTAAAACTGTAAATTTAATCCTACCTTAATTAGGATTAAGTAGGAACCTCGGTAAATCTGTTTGGGTTAATGTGATTACATAAAACATCCCCGCAGCGAGGGCAGCCGGATACTCGAGCCGTCAACCGTCGTCATCAGCCAGTGGATCACGAACATAATGTTTGAAGAGCTGTGTGAATGTCATATTATGTTCAAAAATGCTAATAGGTGAAACGTTTTGGATGTCACCTAATTATCTAAGTACTTAGTAAATCTACGAGTTAATTCGCTTGACGCGATATAAAATTTAAAGACAAATAGATATGCCTTGAACATCTTGATATACCTAAGTTACCATAAAGAGACAATTTGCTTACTTCTCCTAAAACTATAAAATGAACCATCCAAGTCATCCTGTGATCGTTGCAAAAATTGTGAATTCCGCAAGATAACACATTTAGCGCTATCTCACTGTTCGACTGCGGGTAGATATGCTAATGACACGGATCCGATGTACATGATCTGTGCCATTTGCTCGGTACCTACTTGATGACGTTATTACATGTGTTTGTACGTACAAAATATTAAATTAGATTTATCTATACCAATATTATAAAGAGGAAAATATTTTGTGTGTTTGTACCGCATAGGCTCCAAAACTACTGGACCGATTTCAAAAATTCTTTCACCTATGGAAATAGGCCACCTTTCCCAAGTAACAGAGGCAAAGATTAGTTTTCAAAAAACTTAGAGATCCTTATGAAAATTGCAATAATGTATCCCAAAATTTTACCAAAACCGACTGAATGCGATAATGTGGATTAATTCAACAATGGATGCCTAATAGTTATTTATGCAACTGTTGTATAATAAGGGGTATTAAAACACGAATGCGGGTTTATCACACGAGGCGAAGCCGATTGTGATAATAGTATCACATGAGTGTTTTAATACCTAATTATAACAGTTGCATACAAGACTTTATCTACACCCATGGTATGAATCCTCTATAAAGGTTCTGAAACCATAGGGTATTGTACAGTGTTGTAAGAACTCTATGTATATTCATGGAAAGTTTAATTACTGAGTATCTAATACAAACAAACTATGTATAGGTAATAATATAATTATTTATTGTAATAATTATTTACATTTTGCATCGTACAATTATTAAAATGCATTTGAATATTTGCACCTTGCTGAATATTCGCAGATCCTGATGTACTCGGAATATTTATATTTACCACTTCATTATTTTTATTTTCTATCGAATTTGTAATTGGTTTCGACACGTGGATTTTGTTGGCTAAGAGTCATTAATGTACCCTTCAGCAACATATGTGAGACTTCCATCCGCCGTGCCGTTTTAACCTTGTTCTGTCTCCGCCGGCATCAACTAATAATGTGGCAGATGTTATGCGAAAGCAATGCCATGTATACAACTCAGGATTGGGAAGTTGTAAATAGTTAGCAATTGTTTTGGCTAACTTGCTAAATGTATTTATGCTGATCCTCTGTGGTGTGCATTTTCCAGATTTGTATTGTAAAAAAAACACGGATTGTTGCAGGGATCCGGACGTAGTGCCATATATTTTTTGCAAAGTTCTACATAATTTATATTTGCCTGTAATAGTAAATGTGCGGATTATTATGGTTTTTGTATTATTTATGTTGACCACAATTATAGCTTCATTTATCTGTACGTCGGTATATAGCAAAGCGTATAATTCTTGACGGCGGCATGCGAACATGGTTCCGAATATGAGTGCTGTCTGTAACAATACCAAGAACAATATAAGATGTTATAATGTATTCATCGTATTACAAAGATAACATACCTTCACTGATAAATATAGTTGATCAAGCGCTTCGCTTAAAAACTTATTTATTTCATGAGGTAAAAGCGTTTTCGATTTCTTCCCTGTATAGCCTTCTGCTTTACGCTTTAACAAGGCAATTAATTTTGTATATTTTGATATATCCACGTTGTGATTAATATTTAGCGTACTTTTCAGCATTGAATAGAAGGTCCATAGGGAAGAAGATTTGAATTTTCTGATAATTCTTGAAAATATACTAATAGCACATCTTCAGAAAATGATGTCCTACTCTTTGTTTTTTTTTCAATTTTATTCATGAAATTTTGGTACGTCTTTTCATAATGTTTTCTCGACTTTTCTGGTAATAATTGGTTAGAAATGTCCTTTGCTGCATTAGAAAAAGCTGGTGGTGTGTTATCAAAGCTTATATCACTCATTTTTGTAAACAACAATATATATTTTTTTTCAATACTATTATTGAACAAAAATGGCGGGAAACGACGTCAATTCAAATATTCGAATAAGTTTTTTTTTTATTACGGCGCTGTGGTAGTGAAACGCGCGTGCATGACAATGTTCTTTTTTTGAAATTCATAAAGATGCCATGAGAATGTATCTGTTCGATGAGAAAAAAAGGAGTTGCATTATGAAATTTAGTACAACATTATAACACCCGTTTGGATGTTATTATGGTTACTATGACACTGGCTGTTTTAATTTTGGCAATAAGCTAACTGTTTCAAGAACTTTTATAGAGGATTTATAGCATGGGTGTAGATAAACTAACTAAAATAGAGATTCTGATGGTAATAAAATAGGTTTTCAATGATTTTAAAACGCGGTCGCTCAATTTTTCTGAATAAATTAGTGACTGACATACTGAATTTGCTGTATGATACTGTGTTTAAATAACTAATTAATTTGATACTAAAGCTACGCTAACGCAACGCTATTTTCAGTTTAAAATTTATGAAATGTAATTCTTAGCTACGAGTATACAAAGTCAACCTCAACAAATATGGCTTATCTATCTTATATTTATGTATACAATCCTAAATCCTGTGAATGCTTGCCTGTGATACAGCTTGTTTGTTCTGCATAGTTCAGCCGCACATTAGCACTTCGTTTGTTTATTTCTCCGTGGTGCGAGCACACGTTTCCACTTTTGCACGTAAACGCAAATATATTCCAAAATCCAATTATCATCATGTATCACTCATGTTCACACGATGCGGTAATTTTAACTGTGAGAGCTTAATCAGAATAATGTGATTGTAGATAATTATAAAATCTAAATTGTAAATTGGATTGTCAATGTTTGAAGACAAGTCAAGTCAAATAAGATGGTGTCTCTTACGATTTTATTTGAATTAGCTGAAAACATTCAATTGCAAGGTCGGTTTATTTATTATTTCGATTTCTTACTAAAGACATAACATTAACTAACTTGGAGCTCCAGTAGCCCGAACTTTTATCATTACTGGATGACAATGGTAATACAAACACATATTGGTAAGAAATTCACCTGAAACTTGTCCTTCTTAATTTCCTAAGTTTGTCTTTTTATTAGCTTTCCATACCTATCTAGTACCCAGGTAAATTTATAGTGTCCGAATGACACTGCAAGATATAAACCTGACACTAGACTCCTATCAAGTTTACACAGTTTTATTTCTGGTTATTTTAATATTGCAATCAATAAAGTGAACAAACTACCGCGTGGCAAACTACAGCAAAACACAAATTACATGCAGGTGATTATTATTATTAATGAATGTAAATAATGTATTCAAAGGTAAACTAAAACGAATTACTCATGATATTAGTAAATAAATGAGGTATGTATTAGGATATTATGATCAGGTGCAGTAGAACCACTTTCGACTATGTGATAAGTTAGAACATTAAATAGTTAGCTATCGCAACATTCGTGAATGCGGTTAAATAAGATTTGTTTTCACGTGAGCAATTTGTAAAAGATAAGGCAAAAAAAAAAACACTTTGTCGGCGTGATTAATATGTATATCCATGCCAGCAATTATAGCTTTCTAGTACTAAGAGTCTCATAAATATGATGCGGATAGACGGACGGATATGGTGAATCTATAAGAGTTCCTTGTTGACCACGGAACCCTAAAAAACGACATCTTATGTACAAAGGCGAGCTTAACCCATAATTGGGTACTCTGTTAATGTTGCGTTGTTTGGTTCCTTGAGAATGCTCTTAGGTACTTAAAAAGTTTACATTAGAACAGCTTGCACATTAACAGTCCTTGTGCGCCCATTCAAGGAGACTTTTCCACTTAGGTACTCTCATAAATGGAATTATTTTCTAAAATGATACAATATCAGGCCTTCTCGAGGCATAATATAAAATTGAGTTTGCTTATTATCGCCCAAGCCTCATTTTCTGCGTTGCTGTAATCTTGAGAGGCTCTTTAGGCTTTTATTACTTTTATAAGAAAATATCTGTACTTTACTTATCTGATCACAAAGCTAAATTACGTGAATGGCTTCAAGTGTGGACTCTTTTTGTTTCAGGGCATACTTACTGTGATGTCAATTTTATCTTCAAAGCTATTATAGAGAACTACAAGATACCTGAAGGTATCTGCATAGCCTATTTAAAATTGCTTTTAATTACATCACATAAGTTCCTTTTTTTTAAATTGATTGATTCGACTGCAATTTAAAAAAGTTTATTTAAATAGTATCTTCACTCATCTGAACGTTCTAGATGAACGTTCAGATGAGTGAAGTGTAACACCCTGAAGGTGCTGTATTAATTTTCACTAAAAATCATGAAATATACCTACCTACTTAATAATAAGAAAACGTCTTTTTTTTCAGATAATCATCGTTGCTATTCAACGTGGCAATACTGCCAGCGTTCTGAGCACTTTGCCCATTGACGGTGATGTGGACGATTTTTGTATGCACAATGGGCCCTTTTCCCTCTCCCTTTTTTATATAGGTTTTTTTTTAGAATTTTCAATTGTTACATTATGTTAATATATTTACATAATTTACGTTTAATATTGTACACACAAGTGGTGAATCAATAAATACATTACCGACTTTTTAAGTAGGTACGTTCATTTATGTAATGAATAGGTACTAATTATTTAGGATTTGATAGTTAATTCTAACACAGAACTAGAGCTAATTTGAGCATCATAATTATAATGAAGCTTGAATATAGCTCCAATAATGCTTCAAAGTAACTCTACATTAACCTTAAACATAACTTTAAATCATAACATACTTAATATACAAACGCGTATAAAGGGGCGCGTAAAAACTCGTCCACACCGTTGCCAACGGGAAATGTGCCCACTTGCAGCATTGCCACGTTGGATAGCAATGCTGATTCTCCGGCCAAAGTTTAATTATGTCCCTCACCCATTTACAAAGTCTCCCAGACGGTAAATTAACATTAAATAGGTCTTACTCGAGCTTTTTGTCTGAAACCCTGACACGCTCCAGCGCTCTAATTAGAATATTTACTTGGCAGTTATACCGCCTACGGCAGAGCTTTATCTCATCCCAAGATTTTGGTTAGATATGAGTTAATGAAGTGTAACCTGGGCTCGCAGTTCAAGTAATGTACTTTAAGGTACTCTATCATACAAACTAACACATAACTAACCTAAAAAAGCTTTGCTTAATATTTATTTATTTTAGATTGTCTCGAATAATTTCTTTGTCATCCAATACACCAAAAGAAACCATTAGGACATGAACATTGTAATCACCGTTTTATTTTACCCTTCGTCTCTCATTTGATTACACAAATAAGATTTTTTCTATACAATGACATTCATTAATCAAGCTACCAGCCATTTTCACCAGACCAGATTTTTCAATAAAGATAATCGAAAATCATGCGAACGTAATTGGATAGGGTAAGAAATGTTAAGTAATCACTCAACAATCTGCTACATTTTTATTACGCGCACAAAAAGCTATTTATCACTTTTCTTTATTGTACCGAGTTGTACGTAAAATATCAAATAAGAACTTTGTTCAGACTTCATACGTCAACAACTATTTTTGAAGAAAAATATTGTATAAGAATGCGATAATATTCTTTATACTACACCTGCTCGGAAAGTACCTTGATACTTTATCAAATTTACGGTAGAAAGTACGTCATTGCATATCGTCATGAAAACGCATCTGAGCGGGAGAGAAAAGTGTATGAAAATCCATTTCTTACGTGGTAAACGTGGTTTCGTACGTGGCTTTTTTAATTTTGGGTAAGACTATGCGCTGGTAACCTAAATATCAAACGCCAAAAAGTTTTTACAGTGAGTTTTTATCTCCAAGTTCGCAAAATGACACTGGCCACTAGCTGTGTGTTGGATGGTGTCAAACAATTTGAAAAAAGAAAATGTGAAAATTGCAGACGCCATTGGCGCCATTTTCAATTTGTGTGTTGTTTGAGGATTCAGTTTTAATTAGTAAAGATTTAGTTTTTTATTTTCCTCGTAGGTGTAGTATAAAGCACTATGTATCACTCGAGAGAAAGTGCAATTCCCGATCTCGGGTGTCTTAAAGCCCTCGCCTACGGCTCGGGCTTCAAACGACACCCTCGACGGTAATCGGTCACTTTCTCCTCTCGGTGAACAATGTACTATATTTCATTACGATCAGTGTACGCTACTCTTGTGTATATATATATTACACAATGTTTCACGAGATAATAATTCAGCTTCATCTCTAAGTAAAAGAATTAAGGGATTTTTTTTAACATCAGATTTCTTACAGCGCGGCAACAAGTCAAATATTTTTTTCATTAATAGAATGCATTTTCTAGCTTACTAGAAATTTGCGAAAACTCGTTCATACAAATTTAAGTTTTTAGGTGGATGTGGTGTATACAAAGTAAGTGTAACTTAGTAAGGAATTATAGTTTATTATATCGCTACTTCGGGGAAGAAAGGGCGTAAAAGCCAAAATAGCAACTTTACAGGGCAGCGAAAAAACGTTTTTTTTTTTAAATTTTGGAAAATAACTTTTTTTGCAATAGAGTTAAATTCGAATGAATTGGTGATATTTACTTGCATTTAAGTGCTCTTTAATATCAAGAAGCTTAATTTTAAGTAGACCTTATGGTTTAGAAGATAGGATGGATTTACGACCCAAAATTTTAATAAAAATGGCTTTTACACCGTCTATAAATACGTACTATAGGACGTAAATCCACAAATATCTATAATGCTAACATACATCGTGTCGTATAAACCATCTTTATACAGTGAAAAGGTCGTTGACTGCACCACTTATAACAATTATCGTGAGTAAACCTACAATTATTATAATTTTGTAAGATTTAATGTGGTGAATATTGAAATTAAGGTGCATAGAAGCTCAAAATAATAGCATAATAATTATTATTATCTGATTTATCATAGTTCTATATTACAAAATTTATTATAACGAATTAGGTTACCTACCTGTTAAGTTAAATGCACACGATTCATGAATATTTTAAGGGTAGTTTCGAAAAACTAATTATTGAAAACCTTTATTGTTTATTTAGGTTGGTATTTAAGTCAAGTTTCATGTTTATTGACCCAAGAAATCAGATTCTTCAAAAAAATTAACATCCCCTAAGTCGTCTTTTGGGGACAGTTTCAAAAAATAATAAGAGCAACCTTTATTATTCATTTAGGTTAGTATTTATGTCAAGTTTCATCTGTAATATATAATATCTGTAAAACCTCCTAAATCGTCTTTTGGGGGTAGTTGCAAAAAACTAATAATGAAAACCTTTATTGTTTATTTAGGATGGTATTTATGTCAAGTTTCATGTTTATTCACCCAAGAAATCACATTCTTCAAAAAAAGTTACATCCCCTAAATCGTCTTTTGGGGGCAGTTGCAAAAAACTAATAATGACAACCGTTATCGTTTATTTAGGATGGTACTTATGTCAAGTTTCATGTTTATTCACCCAAGAAATCAGATTCTTCAAAAAAAATAACATACCCTAAATCATCTTTTGGGGGTAGTTTCAAAAAATAATAACAGCTACCTTTTTTATTAATTTAGGTTAGTATGTGGCAAGTTTTTTGACCCAAGAAACCACATTTTTCAAAAACACTGTAATACCTCCTAAATCGTCTTTTGGGGGTAGTTGCAAAAAACTAATAATGACAACCTTTATTATTTATTAAGGATGGTATGTATGCCAAGTTTCAAGTTCATTCACCCAATAAATCAGATTCTTCAAAAAAACTAACATACCCTAAATCTTCTTTTGGGGGTACGAGATTAACATATAAAGTAGGTAATTCAGCAGTCAATACGGAAGAAGATTCAAGCTGCGTGCTATTGTCGTAGGTAGACAATGTATTAACAATTAGAGACGAATTAGCGATCGGAACTGATGTAACTTTGGTTTCTGGAGCATAGTCAGCTGGCAAAAGGTTTGAAGAAAACGACTCAACGGTCGGCACAGCACATGAGATTTCATTTTCAGCAATTACTGGATCTGCAGGGAGGGCAGTAATATTTGGATGTGGTAATACAACAGTCGACGAACTATCAGCCTGTTTTAAGACTTCCATAGAAATAATATTTATTTTGTTACTATTGTTTTTAAACGGGCTTTTTGGTGGTATAAGGCTACCAACGTTGTCTCCAAAGAATGAAGCATGTGCTCGGGGTAAAGAAATCATAGAGGTATTGATATCGCCATCACTGCTTGAATTAATTATGATTTTTTTGTGTGTTGCTTTTGATATTTTTATTGGTTGCATTTCTGTGTCGCTGTTTTCGATTATATCATTGCTTTGATCCGAACTACTATTTTGATCAAAACTCCTAGTCGACTGACTCGGCTCGTAGTCAGATCTGGAAATAAGATGAAATAGAATTACTTATACAAAAATTATACAAAAAAGTCGTCTTTATTTTTAATGCTAGTAAGAGTTAGGGCGTAAAAGCCATTGTAGTTTTAGTTCCCTGTAATATTGGGGTCGTAAAAGTCACGCACGGCATCGAAAAATCAGAAGACATTAGTCATTAGGGCGTAAAAGCCAGTCTAACAAATCAGTTTCATGGAGTTTATAACGGAATAAATAGAAATGCATGTAATTTGAATAAAGAAAATGATTAAACAAAATAACTGAATTAAAATATTGTGAATAATTAGATAGGTACCTACGTAACATGACCTTTGTGGTAAAGTTAGTTAGCACTTAGGTACGTAAGCACCCATCTATACAACTATACATACAACCATAATAAACCCGACCGTTTTTACACCGTGAGTACCTAATATTTTAAGTAGTAAAAAAATAGGTAAGTACCTATCTTCCTAGAAATTACTACGACGAATGCACTCTTAATATTTATTATAAAATAAATACGAATATCTCTAACTAAAGAAACATCACATTAGGTAAGCACGTCTAAACAGTTTGAGCCAAGAATAATAGATAGGTACTGTACTATTACTTAAAACTTACCTTTGTGATGAACGACGACGGCTTTGTAATAATGCAATAACGATATTCCTTCTTTTTAGCAAGGAATCCAAGGCTTTCGGCTTCGTATTATCCATTTTTTTAATTAAACAAGTAACTTATTCGCACTGTATTAATATTCAAACGGAACGTAAACAATAACAATCCGGTAAAGAAACTGCGATTGACAGACTGACAAGATTGGACACGACCGTGGACTTCACTTGTGGTAAGACGTGTACATGCAGGTTGCGATTGTGTTTGTGCGTGTGTCGTCGGCAGCGCGCGCGCTTTATTGGCTAAATAAATTATGTTTCTATCTCACTCCATTGTAAGACTGTTTAACGTACGCATAAGAGACAACGATAAATGACATGATTATCCCTCCGATTTTTAGACTAAAGAAATTGTTATTGTTACGATTTGAATGCTGTAACTCCAAGTTTTTATTTTTGTGCAAGGGCGTAAAAGCCAAATCATATTTAAATTGCCAAGTAAAAATGTCGTAAAAGTCATTACGTAATAAATATTGTATTTACGACCAAATATTCTTTCATACTATGGTGATACGCCCTTATTAATTTGAAATAATTAAATAATGTCATATACGTCAATTTTTTTTAATAAAAATGGTTTTGGTGAGAAAAAAATCATGGGGGTAAAAGCCATTTTTTTGGGAATATTGAAATTTTAAATATACAGATCGATAGAGCGTCGAAAACTAAACAAAGTTGCATTATTAACTCATTTTGGCCAAAAGTGGCTTTTACGCCCTTTCTTCCCCGAAGTAGCGATATATATGTTATTATAATTATGGTTTTAACAGCAGCCGGCTTACTGAATACTTAGAGATTTAATTGGAAGCACCTCTAGCGTGTATTTATTGAGCGGTAAGTCTCAGCTGTCCAACTGCGACACGGCATCGAGAAATTGTACAAAGTTGGACTCTAATTTTAAATGGTGCAGTTTTAGTAGGGTGTATTTCATCATGTAAACAATCCTAATTATATTGTCGACCTTACTTTTATCACTCTATCAATAAACCGGACTGGTTTCAAATAACGCAAATACATTAATGGCAACTCAATAAATGTCTGTCCTTCAAAGACTAATGCGTTATTTTTTCCAATTCCGACTGTGTGAACACAATTCAATTTATGCAATTTGCATATCTTCAGAGAGTGCAAGCATTAAATATTTTTTTTGCCGCTTTCAACTACCCAAGTGCAAATATTAATTAGTTTAGTTTTAAATTCAATATTTTACATTCCAGATTATACACTTGATTAGGAGTACCTAAAATCTGAATATCTGAGTTTCATTTATCGGCAGTCTTTGAATCCCTTCCAAGTTTCCGTTAGTCTACTACTATACAAATATTAGGTATTCTTAAGTGACCACGTATCGCTCAAAGTGAACAGAAATTCCTTTTAGAATATAAAACGTCGGACTCACTCCTTCAATTTAGCAGCATTGTATGAATGTAAAGTGGGAGATTTAACAACAGCTACAGTTAGATAATAACTCCGTTGTATATTTGAAGCGGCATCTATACCGCCATATATCTATACCGATATTATAAAGAGGAAAGATTTTTTTGTTTGTACCGAATAGGGTCCGAAACTACAGGACGGATTTAAAAAATTCTTTCATCAATAGAAAGTTAGGTTATTACTGAGTGACATAGGCTATTTTTTAATCCCGAAAACGGGTTTGTGGGGTGGCCCACGGGAGTGAAGACGACGCTACACGAATTCTACATCGTGCAATCAAACTTCTCCGTACGATTTGGACTTATATTTGTCCAACAACCATTGGGCATTTTTGTCCATCAGACAAATCCGTCGCGACACGTTTAAACGAAGAATAATATATTTATTATTTGTTACCTCAACGTATCTTCTCATTACTGCGACTGTTACATTTTTATTTCGTTATTTTTCCATGATATCTTACTTTTATTTACCCTGTCGGAATAATGCCAGCTTTCAAGTTTATGTTTTGCACAATTTGATATTAAATATTTACGCCAGTCAAAAAAAAAAAACGTTAAACTGAAATGCAGATTAACGTTTTTTTTTTGACTGACGTAAGCACTTTAATGAATACAATATTTAATTTTGAATTAGGTTTTTTTATCCAATCCCTCTTAAATAGTTTTGGTGAAAAAAACTATTTATTACTTGCATCAATTTATTCATTTCATGTATCAGATTTTATAACAATACAGTAATAATAGTAGAACTAGCTCAATATAAAACTGGCTGGCGAAATTCACTGTTACCTATGTACGGCAATAGTGTTTGCTCCAAGATAGCGTAGCTCTCGTAAAGGCCGCGTAGGCTTGCTACGCCGTAGCAACGTTTCAGAACATTGGTTCTCATTTAAAATTTAACAATTTACAACATTAACAAAACCATGTGCAGCTATTAATAACTTCTGATAAACTTGACAGTGTAATCTGTCGGCTCGTCACTTAATGTTTCAAATCACTCAATGTTGCTCAGTCAGAGACATCAAAAGTCAGAAAAATAATAATAATAATATATGTTAAAAAGCATTTGGGACAAAATATAGGATAAAAGAATAATCGAATATGGAAACAATCAAATTGTCCATTGACAATAATATAAGATTTTATTAATAAAATATTCAAGCGAGGTCCTTTTTTTAATTAAGGAAATTGTAACGCAACCTTCGGGGGTTTTTTGACTACTTTATTATGAAAATCTTATAAGTTTTCTGTTCACACTTAACACCGTTTAGGCGATTTTGCCCATAGTGCTTCTGAACTAGATTTTCAGTCTCCCGAGGCTGATAAACAATCTCTCTGTCGTGAGAACGATAAAAAATTTCAACGTTTTTCCCGTTTTCCGAAAGATGATGATATTGTCTCTTTTAGGACCATCAACAAAAAGATATATTAAGTGAGTGGACTTAGGACTTTGATTTCTTTGCAATGGGCATTTTTTTTTTAAATCACTCTTTGAGACAACTGCTCTTTGACGACGACCATGATTTAAATTACTATTCCTTTGAAATAAGACCACAATAATCTTTAGAAATATTTAATACCTACAAACAATGAAATCTTCGCAAGATTATAATATTTGGCCGTATCTCGTTACGCTGACTGCTAATTCTAATATAGTTGAGAAAGAGCGGTCGGGTTTTTTGATTTTTTTAATTAAGTTTTTTTATTTATAACTTTTTGGTTAGTTTTTTTTTTCGAATTAGATACATTTAAACATACAAGTGTTTTATAATTTAGAAATCACCTCTTAATACCCTTTATTTAGATACCCCACAAGATAGGTTTGGAAGAAAACAAAAATTTGGGCCTCCACAATATGGCACCCAAATATCGCCATTTTTCTATTGTCAAATGTTAATGTAGTCTATGACACTTGCAGGGTTAAGACGAATCGATTGACGTATGAATCATCAAAATCGGCCAACGCGTTTGGTCTCTGGAACGCCATATAGGAACAAACATACATACATACATACATACATACATACATACTTACATACATACATATATACATACATACATAGACTGATAAACACATTACACTCCTTCGGCAGTCGGGTAAAAATTAGTGTGATGTTTTAGATCAGGGTAGGTAAGACACATACATGACGTTGTAGGAGAATACAGTTCTTACAACTTCTCATATTATTTTTAAATTTGATGCGCTTCTTAACGTCACCGTCGCTATATTCTGAAATAACTAAAACATAACACGGGGGATGTAAGGGGGCGCACTCGCAAACTTAGCGCCCCAAGTCAACCTCACCTGCTCGTGGTGCATCCTGCTGATCAACAAACGAGGCTCTGACGACAACCGACAAATGGCGGTATAACCATTTCAACAAATCTTCGCAGTTAAATGGCACAGACTGGTGACGGGCAGCAGCGTCACCAGTGCGATAAACTGCGAATCTGCGATCGCCAACCCGCATGCCCAGCGTGGCGATTATGGGCAAACCCTCCAATGACAAGTCAAAGGAAACCACGGCCCCCATCAGTTTCCGGCCGCCCTGCTGTTATTGCTGATTATGGCGGCAGGGCACTCGGGGTTGCGAAGAATCTCCGGGTTACGGACTACGGCCGCCAAAATCAGAAAACTCAACTGACCTTGGCTACGTACAACGGACGCACGTTACGGCTCGACGAACACCTCGTGCAGCTCGAACAGGAGCTCGAAAATGTAAGGTGGCACATTCTGGGGTTGTGTGAAGTCCGAAGAGAGGGAGAGGACACAATAACTCTTGAATCGGGACACCTTATGTATTTCCGAGAAGGAGACCAGCTATCCCAAGGCGGTGTCGGGTTCCTGGTTAACGAATCTATTTGTGGCAACGTTGTGGAAGTCTCCAGTGTGTCGAACAGGGTAGCGTACCTCATAGTGAAGCTAACCGAGAGGTATAGCCTCAAGGTTGTGCAAGTCTACGCACCGACCTCGGCGCACTCGGACGACGAAATGGAGGAAATGTTCGAGGACATTCACAAGGCCTTGCACTCCACCACTCAGACCCACTACAGCGTTGTCATGGGGGATTTTAACGCTAAAGTGGGAGTACAGAATTGCAGCGAATCGGTAGTAGGATCCTACGGGTTTGGCAGCAGAAATCATAGGGGGCAAATGCTTGTCAACTTTCTAGAGAAAGAGGGGCTTTTCGTAATGAATTCCTTTTTTAAGAAACAGCCCCAAAGGAAGTGGACGTGGCAAAGCCCCGACACTATGACCAAAAATGAGATAGACTTCATCATAACAGATAAAAAGCATATATTCAAGAATGTCTCAGTGATCAACAGGTTCAATACCGGCAGCGATCACAGACTTGTCCGAGGCTCTCTGAATATCAACTTCAAGCTTGAGAGAACTCGTTTGATGAAGTCTAGGCTCCGTCCAAACATGCTCCAAACTATGTTGGGATCTGAAGCGTTCCAGTCAGACCTGGAGAACCGGTTCGCAGTCGTGGAAACCACAGATGACGTTGACCAGACGCTCGACCAAATGGTGCAAATCCTCAGGGAGGAAGGTACGAGATTTTGTAAGATGCGGCGTACGGGCCGGAAGTCTAAACTTTCGGAAGAAACTCTAAAGCTCATGACGGAGAGACGTGAAAATCCACCAGCCACTTCGTCAGAACAGCAGGCACTCAACAAACTAATTAGGAAACTGGTACTACGCGATCTCCGACGATCCAATACGCTCTCTATAGAGAAAGTGATTGAGCAAAACCGGGGATCCAAAGTGTTCTTCCAGCCACTTGGGAGGAGCCATCTGACGAAGCTGGCTAAATCGAGTGGGGATATTGTCGTTTCGAGGCCGGAGATTCTTTCGGAAGTAGAAGACTTCTACAGCCAACTGTACGCATCGCATGCATCTCGACCTGATCCCGAAAATGAGGATTCTAGAGCCACCTTAACCCGCCATTTTACAGAAGACCTGCCCGAAGTAAGCCAAGATGAAATTGAGGCGGCTCTCAAACAGCTTAAAAATGGAAAAGCCCCTGGCGAGGACGGGATTACAACCGAGCTCCTGAAAGCGGGCGGACGCCCGGTATTGAAGGAGCTTGGGGAGCTCTTTAACTCTGTCCTGTTCTCTGGGAGAACTCCAATGGCGTGGCAGAGGAGCGTGGTCGTTCTTTTCTTCAAAAAGGGTGACAAGACTCTTTTGAAGAATTACAGACCCATTTCGCTTCTTAGTCACGTTTATAAGTTGTTTTCGAGAGTCGTCACAAATCGTCTAGCGCGAAGATTCGACGAGTTTCAGCCACCGGAGCAGGCCGGGTTCCGAGGAGGATACAGCACCATAGACCACATCCACACAGTGCGGCAAATTATACAAAAGTCCGAAGAGTATAATCGGCCCCTGTGTTTTGCTTTTGTGGACTATGAGAAGGCTTTTGATTCCATCGAAACCTGGTCTGTTCTGGAGTCTATGCAGCGATGCCAAGTTGACTGGCGATACATCCAAGTGCTGAGATGTCTTTATGAAAATGCAACAATGACCGTCCAAAGTCAGGAATGGCAAACTAGACATATCTCACTGCGTCGAGGGGTTAGACAAGGGGACGTAATTTCTCCGAAATTGTTTAGTAACGCGGTGGAGGATATGTTTAAGACGCTGGACTGGGAAGGACGCGGCATTAATATAAACGGCGAGTACATCTCACACTTGAGATTTGCGCATGACATCGTCATAATGGCAGAGTCACTGCAAGACTTGCAGCAGATGCTGGATAGCCTGGCTGATTCATCTGCACGCATCGGTCTCCGGATGAACTTGGACAAAACCCAGGTTATGTTCAATTCACACGTCACTCCGGGATCGATTGTGGTCAATGGCGGTGCTCTCAAAGTTGTTCGAGAATACGTTTACCTCGGGCAAACTCTGCAGTTTGGTAAGAACAACTTTGAGAAGGAGGCTAGCAGAGGAATACAGCTGGGCTGGGCGGCGTTTGGAAAACTTCATCGAGTCTTCTCGTCGCGTATCCCACAAAGCCTGAAGACTAAAGTCTTCAACCAGTGCGTCCTACCTGTTATGACCTACGGTGCCGAGACCTGAACACTCACAATACGGCTGGTTCATCAGTTCAAAGTTGCTCAGCGAGCTATGGAAAGGGCTATGCTCGGAGTCTCTCTAAGGGATAGAATCCGAAACGAGGTAATCCGGCAGAGAACCAAAGTTGTCGACATAGCTCACAGAATAAGTAAGCTGAAGTGGCAATGGGCCGGCCATATAAGTCGTAGAACCGATGACCGTTGGGGTAAACGTGTTCTTGAGTGGAGACCGCGAACTGGTAAACGTAAGGTAGGACGCCCTCAGGCTAGGTGGAGCGACGACCTTCGCAGGGTGGCTGGTAGCAGCTGGATGACAGTTGCCGAAAATCGAACCAAATGGCGTGCAATTGGAGAGGCCTATGTCCAGCAGTGGACTGCTATAGGCTGATGATGATGATGATGATGAACTAAAACATGTAGGCTTCAGGGTATTTTCCTTTCCTCAACTTTACTTTGTCCATGAAAGATAATTTACAGCAAAGGCACTAGTATTTGAAGTTAGAAAAAAGAGTTGGTGATAACTTGGGTCTGCAATTCATGAGAACTTCTTGTGGGCTTAATAACAACTGCATTTAAACTGAACTTAATTTCAGTTTTTGTTTTGTTGATATTAGCACGTTAACTACAAATTCAAAGTATGTAGTTTGGCCGTGACAATTGCTAATCAACAAGTTAATCACTTTTTGTTCCGTCATATGATTTTTTATGGAACGGTGTCATCCCCAAACAACCCGTGAAGATAATGGATGTATTAATTTTAGAAAAAAAAAGTCTGTTAATGGAAAAATAAAGCATCTCAGCTCGTACATAAATGAACCATTATTTCCTTATTACATGGAAAGTATATAAAAAGTAAGTGGTTCAGCTTAACGAACGATTGCGTATCATTATTCACTAACATGAAATAAGCAGTTTATTACAACTTGAACATTATTTTTTGCACAAAAAGGGTCCATCGAGTGTTCCGCACTGTTGATTATCTATATCTACATAATTATTTTGTTAGAACACAATATTGATTGCAAGCACTTATTACAGTGAACAACGAAAATCAACTATATGATAAACAAATTGTACTGTGTCAGTTTATTAACATTCATCTCATTTTATAGCCTAGTTATGTAGTCTCGTATACGCTACAACTGCCTAAACTAGGTTAATTTTCACACAGTAAATTGGTTGTTTAAAAACATTACTTTAAGCATCCTGCACAACTTAAACATACTGTAGGTAAATAAATGTTTATTTATTATATACTTTATTGTACACCACTTAAACATACAGGACAAACATTTACAAAATCAAGTGTACAATGGGCGGTCAAATCATGGCAAATTGTTTTTAGGACATTTCTTTAAAACCGTCCAACCTGTATTATAAGAATACACTTAACCATAAAGCAGCATCTGTTTTGATTTTTATGGCCGAAATAACTTCGAAAATATAGCAAGGAACTGTATCATAAAAATGTAAATCGACAGTTTCCTTATAAGCGCCAAACCAGATTTCCGCCATGATACACTATTTTTTGCTATTGCTAATTTAATGTTATTTTTACCCGACTGCCGAAAGAGGGTAATGTATTTATCAGTCTATGTATGTATGTACCTATGTGGCGTTTCAGAGACCAAACGCGTTGTAGACCGATAGCGCTAGGCTATTTTGATGTCATAAGTTTAAAAAAATCTAAAGTTGCTTATTTCTTGCCTGTGGATAAAGTCGTACCTATGTAGCTTATTATTGCATTTTGTGTCACATCTGTTACTTGCATTTTCAGTAATTCGGTGATTTGTGGTTGATTATTTTTATTCAAATCAAAACTGGCAAAATTAAATTAAAGTTTAAAATAATTATGCTATCATATCTAGGACAGTCTGCGGAGTGTGTAAACCCAATTTGTGTCATATTCATCCAGTGCAAACTGACATAGGGGTCAGTATGTAAAAATAGTGCAAAAAAAAATTACAATTTATGAAATTACTATTTCCTTTCTCAGATCACTTACATATCCGTATTAAATAAATTTGTGCCAAATTAGGGCACGCAATTTTAAGATTTTTAATTATTTTGTTTTTCCAAGCTACAAACGCTTCAAAAAAATATTACAATCATTAGAGTTCACATAATCAATATCATAAATGCATGCAAAATCGACTTTGTAAATTTGTGTCATTTTCATGCACGATATGTATTTATATGAATAAAACACAAAAACAATGGTTGCGGTCGAAGCGGGCGGAGGAGGCCAGGCGTCGTCGTACCGAACGAACGTGTGTGCATGCTTATGCGCACGCACACACGTTCGTTCGGTACGATTTCTTCTTAGATTCGAAGCGTTCATAATATAAATAAATAACATATCTATTATATTGAGTATTGATAGACTCTTATCTCCACTACGTAATGAACAAAGTAACCTAAAGAGATAAAAATAATGACGTGGGAATTTTGTACAAATCATGCGTCTGCAATCTGTCTTACCTACGAATGTCAATGGTCCATGCTTAGAAGACGGTCAATGTGGTCAATATTTTTTTTGGATTGACGCTTCGATTCGCTTCGAATTTGAACCTGAAAGCGGTAGGTAGGTAGATATGCCGATACCTACCTACCTACCGCTTTTTCGTTATACTGCTTCTCAATATCCCGCGCCACGCTTGGAGTAGGTAGTGTACAGTTAGCAAAACAAATAATACACGAAGTGAAAAAAAATACTAGATATGTTTGCTGTCTGGTGATAGTGATTATGTGTAGTTTTATTTCATCACGGTCCTTAAAACAGTCTGCTTTTCCGTCATCCCTTACAATGTTTGATTCTATGAACTTTAATAATCCCTTTTTTTAACAATCACTGTATTAACGTCCAGTATGAGACCACATATCGACACCCAATATGATTAACATTGTAACTTTAGTTACACATTGGTATAACTTTATGTCATATGAAATCAGCAAGAACAGACCTTTTATTTCTGCCTCTTAACCGTATTTCTATAATTTCATTGCAATTAAAAATGAACAATGTTTTCTACTGAAGTAAACTCAAAGATCAAGTTCCAATACACAAAAGTATTGGTACAACAAGGGTTTCTTTGTGTTAAAGTCATTATAAATTGAGATACATATACAATTTTGGACTATTTATATTTTAGCCATATTGCAATTTTAAATTACTATTTTAACCATTTCTTCTTAAATCTAAACACTTATTTTAAATGTTATCATTGTAAAGAAAGATGCAGTATTGACATCGAGAGTAGGTTTTTAGTTCATCATTTGAATATAATAGTATCAGAATAAATGGTCTTGGAGAAAACTAAGAGTAGGTATAAAATAAAAATGTTTTTATACTCATTCAATATTACAGATATGTGTATAACGATAATAATAAAAAAATGTGAAGAAGTAATTGCAAACGATAGGCGTGGTAGGCTTAAGTACAGGATAGGATAGATGGACCCCCTTTTCCGAACTTAGACTCCCATTTAGTCCATTGTGTGTGTAGGCCTCCTCTCTGTGAGAGCGAATGGGCCGTAATCCACCACGCGGGCCCAGTGTGGTTTGATGACATGTCATAGTTCTTTTTTTACTTCACTGTTTTGAGAGCAGTGGTGATGAAACAATTTACATTTTTTTCTCTATATGCTTGCGCTTGACCACTATTTCGCCTGATGGTAAGCGATGATGTGGTCGACGGTGAAGCACGCTTGCTTAGAAAACCTACTCACTATATATATATAGACTTAAAGACCCCAAGATTGCAGCTATCTGGCAACACAGACTCCGGCAGGGAATTGCACTCTTTAGCTGTACGCATAATGAA
This sequence comes from Orthosia gothica, assembly GCA_949775005.1. Classification (NCBI taxonomy): domain Eukaryota; kingdom Metazoa; phylum Arthropoda; class Insecta; order Lepidoptera; family Noctuidae; genus Orthosia; species Orthosia gothica. Next base: position 11,212,847 of record OX459053.1, on the reverse strand, counting down.
AGTGTCCCCAAAACGTTTTGTACACGTAAGTAAAGCGCTTGCCTGGGTTCGAGCCCACGACCATACTTGTAAGTTGCATCTGTTATCACTGGGCCATCACTGCTCTATATTCTAGGATCGGGAACGGAACGGGAATGGAACGAAACGGGCTAGGTGGAATGAGATCATGTAATTTCATTGCACACTGCCCGAAATGCAACTGATAAAAAACCGATAAGCTGGCAATGATGTTCAAGGCTCTAGAGCTTTGACTCAACCAGTGCCTCATTGCTGATGAGCTTCTTGGCCCGTTTTTTATCAACTTAAGTGCATCAAGCTGGTATTTAGCAGATCCGTCCCAGAAATGAGATAAGTATTCCATACATCACCGAACTTGCGCTTGATACAACTTGAGCAACTGTTCTGGCGTGAAGAACCGTGTCTCCTTTGCGAGGATACCCAACTTTATTGTAGCCAGCTTAGCCTTTGCCTCAATGTATGGACCAAAATTGAGGATCGTGTTAAAAGTTACGACTAGAAGCTCAAGATGGTCCATTATCGGCACGTTTACATCTCGGAAGGAAGGAGCCGAGTGGCATTGGCTCATTTTAATAGAGAAAAGACACGCCTGGGTTTTAGAAACATAGAACCTGGCCAAAATGGCATCACCACATTTGGATACTGGCTTCAAGGATAAGCTCAAACGCTCCACCACAGCCTCACAAAGGACGAGGCTAGACAAGTATCTATCAGCAACAGTGCTGTCATCTGCATACCCAAGTTATTAGCAGATCATTTATATGCAGCAAAAATGACGTTGCTGAGAGTACCAACCCTTGAGGGACCCCAGCATTAATATCCAATTGGTCCAACGAGCACCCATCTATAACCACTTGAATTCTGCAATCCAATCACACATAGCATCACCAGGCAGGCCTAATGAAAGAAGCTTACTAATAAGGCTTGCGTGCCAGACCCTATCGAAAGCTTTCGAGTTGGCGAGGGAGACGGCAAGCACCTCCCCGTGCCTTTCGATTGCCTCACTCCAGATTGAATGGCATATGCTAGAAGATCCCCTGTACAACGAGTTTGGCGGCAGCCGTATTGGCTATCACTTAGGATGTCATTAGCTTCTAGGTATGCCAGGAGCTTAATATTAAGCACACGTACAGATAGGTCAGTAATTGGCCGGGTCAGCTCAACTGTCCTTCTTGGACTTGTACGTTAGCTTACTTACAAGCATTCGGCACTTTTCCAGTTTCATACGAAAGGCGAAATAGAAATGTCAAGATCGTAGACAGTTCTGGCGCATACGTTTTAAGAACAAGTGCTAGTATACCGTCGGGGTCACTAGCTTTGTTCAAGTCGAGGTTGCCCAGCACTCTACGAACGTCATTTTGATGGATGCGAATGTCCGACATATATGTCTCACACACACCAGGAGAAATAAGGGGCCACGCATCACCAGAATGCAGACGCAAAGATTCCGCAAAAAAGGCAAATAAGTTTGCTTTCTCCTCAGCGAAGCGGGCCAGTGACCGTCAGGTTTCAGCAATGGTGGTAGTGAGGAATGGCAGAAGTTCGACTCAACCGACTGACCCAGGGACCTAAACTCTTTATTACCTGCTGGGTAAGAAGCAAGTCATGTCCCTATTCGACTAGTTATGTGGCATTTTAGTAATGTGGTCGGACCGAGACATTTGCAACACCTTTTTGCAGGACTTGGCAGCGCTGTTGAAGGCCTTATTTTCTGACATAAGTTAGTCGCTACCCAAGGTGAACTTGTCGACACAGAGTATCGACACAGATAATATAATCTAGTATTATCCACTCAAGCGTGGCGGCCATTTTGTCATTTTTACGGAAACGTGACGGGTCGGCCGGGCGCGTTGGCGCGAATTGCCCGCGCGCGTCTAAAACGCCGTTATCTTGAATGTTTTGTATGGGAACCCTTCATGAAACTTATGTTGTTAAAATCGTAATGAAATAAGCTATATTTCAAATGGTTTATTTCAGTTTGGACTTGTTAAATATTGGTTAATAAATTGTAAAGTCAGCAGAAGAGAAATTTTCTCAGGTTTATTTTACAAAAGTAGATAGAAAAAAGAAAGTAAACCATTATTATGATTTTTTATTATTTTTTATATATTATTACACCCTATTTTACATAAATCAATCATTAGATCACACCTCCCCATACATTTTTTTAATATTACAAGCTTTCAAAATTACGCCTCGTGTCGTTGATCCCGCCACCGATATAAAAATTTGGTGCCTAAAGTAGCGAGCGTTGGGGTTGGTGGCTGTCTGAGTGGTTATTTGTCATCCTCGTCTATTACACTACATGTTGGTACATATACGACTGAGATAGGCATAGTTCTAAAAAAAAAAAATACGTCAAATGTTGCCGTCTGTGAAGACATCTGAATCAGTTGGTGTCACGTTTCATGCGAAATGTGACACCAACTGAATCAGTTGCTGTCACGTTCGACTGGATAACCAGTACTACAGATACCTCATCCATACTAAGAAACCGTGCCGACGTGACTAGCGTTTTTCACTTGATTATACAAATTTTTTGTAAATCGATCGCGTTCGGTTCCGTTCCACGGCGATAGATAGATCACCATCACATATTCGTGTAACGGAACCGAACGCGATTGATGTATATAAAATAATCAGTATAATCAGTACAGTACGTCGGCATGGTTTTTTTTGTATGGGATTAGACACCACTGGTATCGGTCTGGATCTGTTGTCAGCAGAAGGTCCAAGCAAAGGCCGTGTGCGAATCAACATCCCTCGTTGTCGTTGCCCGCTGAACAGCTGGCTGATTAGTGCTAAAGAAAGCTTATGCATCTCCACTCCAGCATGATCACTCTGCACTGGTATGGGAAGAGCCACACCTGGTGGTAAGCATTAAAGTTCCCCCGTATCACTAATTGGGCGGAGGGTACCACTGCTGTGCCGCATCATCCGCTTCACTGAGGTAATCTGTGAGCCTGCTTGTATCTTAGATACAGGCATATGTACTTTTATCCAGACCTGTGTCCAACAGAACCCGAAGCGTTGTGAATATGATTGAATTACAATAATGATTAAAAATCGAGTTTTATTAGCTCTTCCAATAGTACTATAATTTCTGTTTTATCCGAATGTAACATTGACATACATTGTAATTATTGCTTACAATAATATTTATCAAAGATTTTGTTTGTTGGTATAATCGAAATCGCACAATAAAATACAATAATATTCACAGAAAAAATCTTTCAAATGTTTTCATAACGCTATTGTAACGGTAGTTACAATGCTTTTCATATTAAAAATGCTTAAAATCTGTACATCAAAAATCATATCAAATCAAAAATCATACTTACAGTGGTTTTATTAAAACTGAAATAGCAATTAAAATTATTAACATGAACCTAAATTGTACAGAACAACTTATGCCTGCAGTTGTAAAATAAAAAAACCTTGCAAAAAAAAAACTGTGTTGAAAACCATGCCATATTGAGTTACAATGTTCTTTATATTGGGAGTCGATATAACACATTTATTATATTCCGATTATATTCCATTTTAGTCTTTCACGGCTTCATAACTAACTTTTAAGGCCCACTTGCACAAAAAACTTAACTCAGAGTTAGTTGCTAACACTAGGTTAAATTGACAGTTTGTTATACAATATTGTCAATTTAACCTCGTGTTAGCAACTAATTCTTAGTTAAGTTTTTAGTGAAAGTGTGTAATAAACAATCAAATACATCATAAATAACGTACGCACTTGTTTGTTGCAACTTGCAAAGACCTAATGTAAATAAATATACGCGCTGCGAGTCTGGCTGGCGCCAACCTGCCGCGCGCGTTCCCGCGCTTTTCGCCGCACTCACCCTTCGTGCGAAGAAGTCTAGTATTTTATTTAAATAATATTATTTCGTGGATAAAAACGACACAAATTATGCACAATGTTTTGTTACACCATAATACTCAAAAACACGTAAACTCTAATAACTTGCATTTGCTTTTGTGGATTTTACAGGGTGTTGTAATAAAAAAATAAAATATCTATAAAAGTCGTGGATGAATTCGACACAAAATATTTTAACCAACAGATATCAGTACTCTAAAACGCGTAACACCTATTTAACCTATTGTAATATTCTTTTAGAGCTAGTTTGGCGACTTGTTAGGTATTGGTTAAGTATTAGGATTGCCGTGGACAGATGTGACACAAAATGCCTATGTTCATCAGTTACTACTTCGTTATTATCGTGAAAGTAAAATTTTCATCTCTAATTTTCTTTTCGTCCAATACTGGTCGAAAAGACAAATACCAAAATTTCTACCTATTCAAATACCTAAGATGACACAAACTAAGGTATTAGGTTGGGCAAATGGTCTGGAAACTATATGCGAAACACAAACAACTTTAATATTTTTGAAACCTCAAAACCTAGCGCTATCGGTCTATTCGCCGATTTTGATGTCAATCGATTCGTCTTAATTTTGCGAGTGTCACTGGCTTCATTAAAATTGGAAAATAGAAAAATTAAAATATCATGCTGTGTAGTCGGAGGATACATCTGGTTTTGGTCAGTCAGCTCGCATATAAGTTTCCTCTGACTGCACAGTATGATATTTTTCTTGTTTACTTATTTTTAGTTCGCTTTTTAAGCAGTCGGGTTTTTTGATTTTATGATTTTTTTTTTTATTACACAATGATATAATATAAACTTTGAAGTACACTAATCGTTTTTCGTAGAAACCACACTGAAATAGTTTTAACGAGTTTAGCTGTACTTATGCTGACTGGCAATTGTTAAACAAAATTAACAAATATTCTTGACGTGACGGTAACTGTTATTCACTAATTTTCTTAGGTCAAATAGAAATTAAGATTCAAAAGTTGAAAATCTCTAAACTTCTGAATAAAAAAATGGCAGTGTCAATGTTTTGACACTGCCGACACGAAAGTGTATCCCGTGTCCGAGCATCACCGAAAGCAACCTGCATTATTCACGTGTGCCGCACAGCTCCCATCTGAAGCCTGTTATAGTTATACAAAGTAGCACGGGTAACATTTCGTATACCACCTCCTCGCCCGCTATTTACTTGCGTTGCTATGAACAAACATCAAAGATGGTGTACACAGTCAAATGCAGGTCTTTGAGTTCTCTAGAACTTCCAGACAGAAACAATTAACTAAAAGGTTTGTAAGCTTTGCGAGACTTGACGCGGACGTTGCCGTCACTAATTTTTTAATGAACATAATTCAATCGAGATCTCTAATCTGTAATTGATCATCAAATCTTACATCATAATAGAATACCAATCATATCATTAGCCGGCACGGGTTGGTACTTGTAAATTAATACCCTTTGATCGACTTCCATTAATACTACGGTTCGGTTCGGTAATCAACAGATGGCGAGTAACTGGAATTCCTTCCCGTGAAACTTCTGAATTAATTCAATAAGATTCAGGTCACCTTACATTTCCGTGTAATTATCTTTCTGTAATATGATTTCAAAAGGAAATGACAGAGTGTTGTGTTTGTTACTTATTACGAGTATAGTATAATAACGTTTTCAGCTAAGGAAATAATTAATGGAAAGAAGGAAAAAAGGGCATCAAAGTTAAAAGTGGAAAGAACTAGATCTGATACTGACTGTTACTATATCCACCAGGGTATTAGTAGTAGTACTTAAGATCATATACTAAAATTATTTGCGGTCGTGTTCACGCTTTAAAATGTTTCATGTTATGTGTGTTTAGTTTTAAGTTTGCTTTATAAATGTAACTTATGGTGTACAATAAAGTATATAATAAATAAATAAAACAATCCGCCCTCATGAAGTCTTGTTTTCTCAGCAGTAATAAGCTTATCTGTAATTACTACTAAGAGGTCTCTGTTGCTAGGTAATCTTACGTCCCATCTCAGGCCATTAGTACTTTGCTGTTCGCAGGACATTATAGAGCCGACGTTGCACGTTGTTGACCATCCTACCCGCAATAAACATCTCACCACGTTAACAGGTACTATGTTTTAGAAATATCCGGTAAATTGACCACGAAAAAAACTAGACAACCTTGAACAAAACTTTCTCAGAACAAAATGGTGTTGGTACAGTAAAAATCTTATCAGTATTTATATCGATCTTTCTTACAACAAGTAAAAATCTTAAACTTGTTCAAAAAGAGGATGAAAACTGTGATACTTAAAGCCTATCGCTTTTCGGTTTTTAGGGTTGGTCTCATGAATACTAATTCTAGGAACGTACAAGGTAGGTATAAGCAGTCTCTTGCCACAGTTGAGATTCACATTATTTCATAGCTGATATTAAGTGCTTAGTGCTATTGAATAACAGTATTAGCCATACGAATTTCTTTATGCAAGCTTTGAATATTCTCTGCTGCCAATATAGAGAAAGGAATTTTTTTTTTTTTGTCGTGTTTAGCATATTTTGGTAAAAGTAAACTGGTTTGCGGCAATGTGGCTCACTTTAAAGTGAGCTGCTCATTATACTTGAGCCGTGAATGAAAAAGGTTTTTTATAAACCGTTTCGTTTAATTATTGATTGTAATAAAATAGAATTGTAGCCTATCCCCAACAAATTAATCCTGCCAAATGGAAGCAACGTCATTCACGACAAAATGTTTTAGCAGCTTCAGAGAAATAATTATAATTTGTTAGTTTTATTGGACTCTTTTTCGTAAACTCTTAAGGAGTGAGCGGCACTAAACATAACAGTCAGTATAAACCCTTGTTACAAAAGCAACTACTTATTTACAAATCTATTTGAATAAATAAGCTCTTACTCAAAAGCGCTGTACAGAAAAAGCCCCCCAGATACAGACATTTTCAAAGTAATTTGCTGAAAATACACACGAGAAGTTGTATAAAACAGTGTGAAATAAGCAACTTTTAGGTTGCATCGTAGCACTGCATCGTGTGTCCCTATGGCTTCTTTATAGTTTGCTGCTTACTTTGACTTGACTTTGACTTTAGGTAAAAGTCTTCAAATCTTACAATTTTGGTACCCATATTTAGATATTAAACTATTTTCGGTCATAAATCAAGTGATAGTCTCAGATAGATTTTCTATACATCAAGTGCGAACGGCCTATTTTATCCGAATGTAACATTGACATACATTGTAATTATTGCTTACAATAATATTTATCAAAGATTTTGTTTGTTGGTATAATCGAAATCGCACAATAAAATACAATAATATTCACAGAAAAAATCTTTCAAATGTTTTCATAACGCTATTGTAACGGTAGTTACAATGCTTTTCATATTAAAAATGCTTAAAATCTGTACATCAAAAATCATATCAAATCAAAAATCATACTTACAGTGGTTTTATTAAAACTGAAATAGCAATTAAAATTATTAACATGAAACCTAAAATTGTACAGAACAACTTATGCCTGCAGTTGTAAAATAAAAAAACCTTGCAAAAAAAAAACTGTGTTGAAAACCATGCCATATTGAGTTACAAAGTTCTTTATATTGGGAGTCGATATAACACATTTATTATATTCCGATTATATTCCATTTTAGTCTTTCACGGCTTCATAACTAACTTTTAAGGCCCACTTGCACAAAAAACTTAACTCAGAGTTAGTTGCTAACACTAGGTTAAATTGACAGTTTGTTATATAATATTGTCAATTTAACCTCGTGTTAGCAACTAATTCTTAGTTAAGTTTTTAGTGAAAGTGTGTTAATAAACAATCAAATACATCATAAATAACGTACGCACTTGTTTGTTGCAACTTGCAAAGACCTAATGTAAATAAATATACGCGCTGCGAGTCTGGCTGGCGCCAACCTGCCGCGCGCGTTCCCGCGCTTTTCGCCGCACTCACCCTTCGTGCGAAGAAGTCTAGTATTTTATTTAAATAATATTATTTCGTGGATAAAAACGACACAAATTATGCACAATGTTTTGTTACACCATAATAATCAAAAACACGTAAACTCTAATAACTTGCATTTGCTTTTGTGGATTTTACAGGGTGTTGTAATAAAAAAATAAAATATCTATAAAAGTCGTGGATGAATTCGACACAAAATATTTTAACCAATAGATATCAGTACTCTAAAACGCGTAACACCTATTTAACCTATTGTAATATTCTTTTAGAGCTAGTTTGGCGACTTGTTAGGTATTGGTTAAGTATTAAGATTGCCGTGGACAGATGTGACACAAAATGCCTATGTTCATCAGTTACTACTTCGTTATTATCGTGAAAGTAAAATTTTCATCTCTAATTTTCTTTTCGTCCAATACTGGTCGAAAAGACAAATACCTAAATTTCTACCTATGCAAATACCTAAGATGACACAAACTAAGGTATTAGGTTGGGCAAATGGTCTGGAAACTATATGCGAAACACAAACAACTTTAATATTTTTGAAACCTCAAAACCTAGCGCTATCGGTCTATTCGCCGATTTTGATGTCAATCGATTCGTCTTAATTTTGCGAAAGCAACCTGCATTATTCACGTGTGCCGCACAGCTCCCATCTGAAGCCTGTTATAGTTATACAAAGTAGCACGGGTAACATTTCGTATACCACCTCCTCGCCCGCTATTTACTTGCGTTGCTATGAACAAACATCAAAGATGGTGTACACAGTCAAATGCAGGTCTTTGAGTTCTCTAGAACTTCCAGACAGAAACAATTAACTAAAAGGTTTGTAAGCTTTGCGAGACTTGACGCGGACGTTGCCGTCACTAATTTTTTAATGAACATAATTCAATCGAGATCTCTAATCTGTAATTGATCATCAAATCTTACATCATAATAGAATACCAATCATATCATTAGCCGGCACGGGTTGGTACTTGTAAATTAATACCCTTTGATCGACTTCCATTAATACTACGGTTCGGTTCGGTAATCAACAGATGGCGAGTAACTGGAATTCCTTCCCGTGCAACTTCTGAATTAATTCAATAAGATTCAGGTCACCTTACACTTCCGTGTAATTATCTTTCTGTAATATGATTTCAAAAGGAAATGACAGAGTGTTGTGTTTGTTACTTATTACGGGTATAGTATAATAACGTTTTCAGCTTAGGAAATAATTAATGGAAAGAAGGAAAAAAGGGCAGCAAAGTTAAAAGTGGAAAGAACTAGATCTGATACTGACTGTTACTATATCCACCAGGGTATTAGTACTTAAGATCATATACTAAAATTATTTGCGGTCGTGTTCACGCTTTAAAATGTTTATGTTATGTTGTGTGTTTAGTTTTAAGTTTCCTTTATAAATGTAACTTACGGTGTACAATAAAGTATACATATAATAAATAAATAAAACAATCCGCCCTCATGAAGTCTTGTTTTCTCAGCAGTAATAAGCTTATCTGTAATTACTACTAAGAGGTCTCTGTTGCTAGGTAATCTTACGTCCCATCTCAGGCCATTAGTACTTTGCTGTTCGCAGGACATTATAGAGCCGACGTTGCATCTTGTTGACCATCCTACCCGCAATAAACATCTCACCACGTTAACAGGTACTATGTTTTAGAAATATCAGGTAAATAGACCACGAAAAAAACTAGACAACCTTGAACAAAACTTTCTCAAAACAAAATGGTGTTGGTACAGTAAAAATATTATCAGTGTTTATATCGATCTTTCTTACAACAAGGAAAAATCTTAAACTTGTTCAAAAAGAGGATGAAAACTGTGATACTTAAAGCCTATCGCTTTTTGGTTTTTAGGGTTGGTCTCATGAATACTAATTTTAGGAACGTACGAGGTAGGTATAAGCAATCTCTTGCCACAGTTGAGATTCACATTATTTCATCTATAATCTATAATATAAAAATGAATCGCAAAATGTGTTGGTAAGCGCATAACTCAACAACGCCTGGACCAATTTGGCCAATTCTTTTTTTTAAATGTTCGTTGAAGTTCAAAGATGGTTTTTAGGTTTTTTTTTTGTTGGGTAGTGTAGTGTAGGTTAGGGTAGTGTAGGGTAGAGTAGGGTAGGGTAGTGTAGGGTAGGGTAGTGTAGGGTAGGGTAGTGTAGGGTAGGGTAGTGTAGGGTAGGGTAGTGTAGGGTAGGGTAGTGTAGGGTAGGGTAGTGTTGGGTAGGGTAGTGTAGGGTAGGGTATTGTAGGGTGGGGTAGGGTAATGTAGGGTGGGGTAGGGTAATTTAGGGTAGGGTAGTGTAGTGTAGGGTAGTGTAGGGTAGGGTAGTGTAGTGTAGGGTAGGGTAGACAGTGTAAGGTAGGGTAAATAAATGTTTGGTGTTTTATGGCAAAACAAAGTTTGCCGGGTCAACTAGTCTATAATATAAAAATGAATCGCAAAATGTGTTGGTAAGCGCATAACTCAACAACGCCTGGACCAATTTGGACAATTCTTTTTTTAAAATGTTCGTTGAAGTTCAATGATAGTTTTTACGTTTTTTTTTTGTGGGGTAGGGTAGGGTAGGGTAGGGTAGTGTAGGGTAGGGTAGTATAGGGTAGGGTAGGGTAGTGTAGCGTAGGGTAGGGTAGGGTAGGGTAGGGTAGTGTAGGTTAGGGTAGTGTAGGGTAGTGTAGTGTGGGGTAGTGTAGGGTAGGGTAGTTTAGGATAGGGTAGGGTAGTGTAGCGTAGGGTAGAGAAGGTAGTGTAGGGTAGGGTAGTATAGGGTAGGGTAGGGTAGGGTAGTGTTGGGTAGGGTAGGGTAGGGTAGTGTAGGGTAGGGTAGTGTTGGGTAGGGTAGTGTAGGGTCGGGTAGGGTAGGGTAGTGTAGGGTAGGGTAGGTAGTGTAAGGTAGGGTAGATAAATGTTTGGTGTTTTTATGGCAAAACAAAGTTTGCCGGGTCAGCTAGTAGCTGATATAAATTGCTTAGTGCTATTGAATAACAGTATTAGCCATACGAATTTATTTATGCAAGCTTTAAATATTCTCTGCTGGCAATATAGAGAAAGGAAAATTTGCAATTTTTTTGTCGTGTTTAGCATATTTTGGTAAAAGTAAACTGGTTTGCGGCAATATGGCTCACTTTAAAGTGAGCTGCTCATTATACTTGAGCCGTGAATGAAAAAGGTTTTTTTTTAAACCGTTTCGTTTAATTATTGATTGTAATAAAATAGAATTGTAGCTTATCCCCAACAAATTAATCCTGCCAAATGGAAGCAACGTCATTCACGACTAAATGTTTTAGCAGCTTCAGAGAAATAATCATAATAAACTTGTTAGTTTTATTGGAATCTTTTTCGTAAACTCTTAAGGAATGAACGGCACTAAACATAACAGTCAGTATAAACCCAAGAAGCAACTACTTATTTACAAATCTATTTGAATAAATAAGCTTACTATCTTCAAATGTCATATTTCTACGAAACTGAGGTTTGCTGTTAGAGAACCCAACTATGGGTTAAGCTCGCCTTTGTACATAAATTGTTCTATTGTATTTGTATGTTTTATGTTTTTTGTACAATAAAGAATAAGAATAAGCTTTTACTCAAAAGCGCTGTACAGAAAAAGCCCCCCAGATACAGACATTTTCAAAGTAATATGCTGAAAATACACACGAGAAGTTATATAAAACAGTGTGAAATAAGCAAATATTAGGTTGCATCGTAGCACTGCATCGTGTGTCCCTATGGCTTGTTTATAGTTTGCTGCTTACTTTGACTTGACTTTGACTTTAGGTGAAAGTCTTCAAATCTTACAATTTGGCTACCCATATTAAGATATTAAACTATTTTCGGTCATAAATCAAGTGATGAAGTCTCAGATAGATTTTCTATACATCGAGTGCGAACGGCCGATAGAAAATTAAGCTGCGCACTCACAGCTTTCACTACCTGTCTGTAAATGACAAATATTTGAAATTGAAATCAAGTGGTGTAAAAATTTACTTTGCTTTTGTTGTAATAATTATAAGTGAATGTTAGTTATTTTTATAGATTCGTCAAATAAATAAAAAAAACGAAGAATCGATGTTTCTATAAACAAATATATCGATTTATCGAATATAATAAATATTTGTCAAAACATTGAATCAATCCGATATATCGTATGGCAAACAACGAGTAAATTCGAAATATCGATGTTAAGTGAATATCCCAGTGCAATATACCTGCATACTTGTACCATCAGGCATGCCGCTTCAACTGCGTTAAAGTCTGGGGAAACTGGGCCTATTTGCTTAACCAGGAGCGCAGTTTAATGGGTCAATATTGTGTGTTTTTTAAAATTGACCGTAGAAGACTGGGTAAAACGCTGTGTTATTATGTTGCCTCTTTTATAGTTACATAGTAAATAACTTTAAAAAGATTCCCTTTTATAACTGTAATACACTGGGCCTCATATTATGTTCTTATAATAATTTAAACGGGTTCACCTCCGGGTAATTATTCCGGCCGTCCGGCTATACACTTAAAGCCCCATAATTCAAAACAGTTTTCACACACCACACAACTCTACTGAATATTGTATACGCTGAGTGCTCAGCAAATTATCCTCATTTACTTAACTCAGAGGAAGGTCAGTGTGTACCTACATAACAATGTACGTGGTACGTGTTGTAAACTAGCCTACATTATAAAGAGGCAGTTTCACGTCCAGTTAATTTCCACAATCAAGGTTCCATAGTTAACATTAAATATTGACAAAAAAACCTGAGTTCTTAACGTTCCTTCGTGATAAGAATCCAATCTAAATGTAGAAGCCGTACCTACTGACAAAAAGGAAATTCCTCATACTGATTTATAAAGAGCCAGTCTTATTGAAAGATTGATAAACTTGGCGGACGAGAATAGTTTGCTGTAAAACATAATAGTTAAATTAATAATTGTTACTGATTCTATCCACTGCTCGGTCGCGGTTCGTAACTATGCTAGTAATTGATGAATGAATTCAACTCTAGATACCTATGCCAAACTTTATTGAAATTACTGTCAAGATAGTTTGTATTTTTAAAAGTTTGTACCGGGCATTACATTCAATCTCCCTCCCTATCCGTAGCAGATTTAGCGGGCACCAAAAATCGCAACATGATGGCTGGCTACCTCAAGGTGTGACCTGCGGGTGACAAACTATGGGAGTCAGGCCACAAATGAGGTCAACCGTTGAATCTGACTCGGCTGGGTGGCGTTCGGGAAGTTCCGGGGTATCTTCTTGTCTAATTTACCGCATTTACTCAAGACAAAAGACAATAACCAGTGTGTGTTGTCAGTTTTTTTTTTTTTTTAAATAAAAACATAATTATAATTCGGCTTTCTGAGGTCCAGAATCCGGTGCGTGGGTGAAGCTTACCCTGGACAGACCAGTGGTCATACGGCTCAGGGCGCTGGAGCTGCTGGGACAAAACCTCACTCTTATAATAAAAAAACCATGGCGGATACGTACACGTCGTTATTTATTGACTAATATAACTTACTCCCAAATATTTCCCTCAATCCAGGCAGTTCTACTGTTCCCGGGTTACTTCGGAGTGGACTGCGGGAGGGCCTGCTATGCCCGAGGCCTTCCAACATAGTGTAAGAACTCAGTTTGCCATCATCTAGTAGGTAAATTGTTTCTCAAAAACGAATACCGATTTAACCAGCATTGTTTGACGTTTTATTCGTTTATACGTACGATTTTTTGAATGCCTACAGTTTATTGGACAGTTAAATGTGAAGAAAGCAAATTCTCTTTAAATTTCCAGAGACCGAGCCACATCTGTATGTAATTTTTTTTTTGCATCATGTATCCTTAATTTCGACAGTTTTTTGTACCGGCAGTCACTTAAAGTATCATAAATGTAATCTATGTTGTTTTGTAAGAATTCGGGTACGTTTCTACTGCTAACAGATGTTTTTTAAAGGAATATTTCCTTCTGAACGTCAATAATGGAATCCCATTTTTTTTTTTATAAAATCAACCTTTGGGCGTTTTTTATTCAATTGCATGTTGCGACAGATGGGTCCGGCCCCAGTCAGCGGTATCTGCGGCTACACGAGGGACCTGTGCGAGGCGCATATTTTTTTTCTTATTGGTAAATATTTTTGTTTTTTTTAGGGTCCACAGATCACTCGAAAAATATTTAGTAAATCTTAGATTCTAAAATATAACAACAATTTGAGAACCTATTGTTGCAATCCTGCAACATTGCGCGCTTAGTAGACAATACAAAGTATGGAAACTTGAGTGACTATGAAAATGAAAGAAAATAAAATAATCATTGTAATGTTGTTTTATTAATTGAGGACTCCCAAGTTTTCAGTGCTTTGGGCTCTGGTAGACACAGATAAGATTATCTACGTATGTGTCCACCATTCGCACAGTGGAAATCAGAAGACAACCAGGCTGACAGAGTATCTCAGTGAAGAGGCTGATGCCGCACAGCAGCAATACCCTTCCGCCCAATTAGTGTTAGTCCCAGTAATCCTAATTGGGCGGAAGGGACTTTGATGCGCATACATTGCAGAACAAAACTTGCACTAAGCACAAATTGCGGTAAAATCGTGAGAATTAAGCATAAAACTGATTTTAGGGCACTTCGAGCTTGAATAAAATAAAATGCGCACATGAGATCGATACGGACTTTTCACAATTTAATTATAATGGTATCTCTAACGTTCATGTAAATTGTCAGCTTCTTTGAAATTTATGCAAGGGTGATGTCTATTATGACGGAACTAATAATTATTATTTTGTGATGTTCTGTCATTCAGTTTACTTCCATATAAGCGCAGCACCTATGGTCATGTAGGTAAACACAATAAACGATTAACCTGAATTAGTGTCACTAAAGTGTCAACTCTGACGTCACATTAGTGCGTGTTGTGCTTGTCGTGTGTATGTGAGGCGCGTGTGAAGTGTGTGCATGTTCTAAGTTAAAGGTCCCTAGAGTAATAATGTTGGACATTGGTTCACGTGTCCCGCCCCCCGAGGGCAGACGTGATCGGTTTACCTGACGACACTCGCTTTTAGACTATAACCCCGAAAAGAGCGCTGGTTCTTGATTTGTAATACTGCAATATTTAACAGGAGATAGGTGGTTCTGAATAACAAATATAAAATTAAACCATAGTTTATGATTATGAATTTATGATAGATATGGTTTACATATAAATTTTAATAAGTTATACATGTATGTAGGAGTAATTATTTGGTGTTGTTTACCTAAAAAAAAGTCAAGTTAAGTCGGTAAGTTTCTAAACGAACCATAGAGGGAATGCGATAGATGGGTGAGAGAGAGAGGTAAGATAGAAGATGGCGGAATGTTAGCAAAGTTGGTTGCGTGTATTTTTTATAATATTAAGAAGTTTGAAATATATCAAGTTAAAGAAGATTTCTGCGATTTATTTCGATTTTCGATCCTACATCCTCGTCCGGGATAGACCGAAATAAGCGCAAGAAGACGTACCTAAGAAGAAAAGACGGACGCCGGCGCGTGGCGTCACCGGCGTGCAATCAACGCGTACGAAGAAGTTTTTTTTAAAGTACGATTGGCCGGCACGTGGCGTCATTACGGCGTGCAACGTATATTTCAGTGCAAGATTTTATGAAGATTACGATCTTGGATTGATTTCACGATGGATAAAGACGACCAAAGAATGCAACTATCGTACAACATGGCGGGCGCGGAGCCCATTTCTAAATTCAATGGCGAAGACATGACTTACTCATCTTCGAGATGGGCGCAAGATATCGAAGACAATGCGGAGATCTTTGGCTGGACCTTGCATCAGAAACTAATCATGGCACGGAGGTCGCTGTCAGGCACGGCCGAACTATGGTTAAAAACGGAAAAAACCTTCCGTACCTATGAAGATTTGAAAACAGCCCTACAGAAAGAATTCCCCGAGCTTGTCAACAGCAAGCAAATGCATGAAGTGATGGCTGCTCGAAAGAAGCGCAATAGCGAAAGCTATTATCAGTATATGCTGTCTATGAAGGAGCTGGGTAAACGGGCTAAATTTCCAGACTATGTCGCCATCCAGTACATAGTTGATGGAATCACGGATTATGAACAAAATAAAATGTGTCTGTACGGGATAACTACATACCCTGCCCTTAAAGAAAAGCTAACACAGTACGAGGTTATGAAACAGAAAATGAAACAGCGAGGTGAGCGAGGAGGTCAAAGCAGTAAGCCGCGTGAGCGTGAGTCAGTGAAAACATCGAGTGATAAAGTGAGTCAAGCAAATGATAAGCCAATTCAGCGCTGTTTCAAGTGTGGCGAAAGGGGTCATATAGCAACTGCGTGTGAAAAAGGCGTGAAGTGTTTCAAGTGCAATAATTTCGGGCATATGGCTACTCAATGTACCGCCACCATCACAAACGAGGCAGGCGGAAAACCCGCAAAACCCGCAATGTCGGTGATGACAACATCAGGTCGCCACGCACGTCAATGTTCGTGAGCTACCACCCACCAGGTGGCGCAGCCGTGGTGAGTGAAATAAATGAAGCTAACGACGAATGTCCGGAACGAATGGTAAACGTTACATCGTCACTCGTTCAGTGTAACTGTCAGTGTCAAAATCCAAACCTTGACGTTTTAAGTGTAAACAATAACAGTTCGGTGTTAAATAAATCAATAAAAATTGCGAAAGTCGGTGCCATATCAGTGGAATGCTTAATAGATACCGGGAGTGATATAAACATAATGTCGAACGATTTGTTTTTAAAGTTAGATGTAAGGTGTGAACCGGTAAGGTTATGTTTAACAGGGTTAGGATCAAGTCGGGTGTTTTCAATTGGTAAGTTTACTTATAACATTATTATTGATGAGCACTCTTATAATGTATTGTTCTATGTGGTGCCAAAAGGCGTAATTCCCTATCCTATTATTTTGGGTCAAACGTTCTTGGTTAATACCATAATAATGACCAACAAGGGTATCATTCAAATAAAGCCTCATTACTATGATAGTTCATACTTACAGTGTTTGGTTTCTAGTGTTGATAATGAGTTATCACCTCAAGTTCAGGAGATTATTAATAGTTATAAACCAATAAAAATTAAAGAAGCTCCCATTAAATTAAAGATAGTATTAAAAGATGATATCCCTATAGTCCAACGTCCGCGTAGGTTTGCTTTGAAAGAAGAGGATGAAGTTAATAAGTAGATTGAAGAGTGGTTGGCTCAAGGCATCATACGTCCCAGCTACTCTGAATATGCTAGCCCCCTTGTTTTGGTGAGAAAGAAGGATGGAGGTATGAGGATTTGTGTCGACTACAGAAAGCTAAACCAAAAAATGATAAAAGATGAATACCCCCTACCTGTGATCGAGGATCACATAGACAAATTGTGTAAAGCTCGTGTGTTCAGTACATTAGATCTGAAAAATGGATTTTTCCATTTGCCGATTGAAGAGGAGTCTATAAAGTATACAGCTTTTGTTACCAGTAAGCCTGAAGGCCAGTATGAGTTCCTCCGGGCACCGTTCGGACTCTCAATATGTCCCAAATATTTTACCAGATATATCAACATAATTTTTACCAATTTCATAAGAAAAGGGATTTTGTTAATATTCATCGACGATTTAATTATTTTAGCAGAAGATGAGTTTCAAGCAAGGGTAAGACTAGAAGAAGTGTTGAAAGTAGCGTCTGAATATGGGTTAGATATAAATTGGAAAAAATCACAGCTACTACAAAGATCAGTGGAGTACCTGGGTCATGTGGTCTCAAATGGTACAGTTAAGCCTTCAAAGGACAAGACTGAAGCGGTCTTCAAGTTTCCAGAGCCAAGAAACCTTAAGGAAGTTCAAAGTTTTATTGGATTAACTTCCTATTTCAGAAAATTTATTAGGAACTATACAGAGATAGCTCGACCTCTGAATAATTTGTTAAAGGCTAAAGAATTTCATTTTGGAGAAGATCAGAAGAGTGCTTTTGAGAAACTTAAACAGATGTTATGTTGTGATCCAGTTTTAAGAATATTTGACTTACAGTTAGAAACTGAGCTTCATACAGATGCCTCCAAGTTTGGTTATGCAGCGATTTTGATGCAGAAGGATTCCATGGATGGTAGCATGCATCCAGTGCATTACATGAGTAGAAAAACAACAGATACCCAACAGAAGCGCAGCAGCTATGAGTTGGAAGCGCTGGCTGTGATAGAAGGTGTGAAAAAATTTCGGAAATATCTTATAGGAATACCATTTAAAATAGTGACAGATTGTGAAGCCTTCCAGAAGACTTTAACCAAAAAAGAAGTATCAGCAAAAGTTGCTCGATGGATTATGTACCTACAAGATTTTAACTACAGCATTGTGCATCGTAAAGGTGAACAGATGCAGCATGTAGATTCACTAAGCCGGAATGTGTGTGTCATCTTGTTCTGTATTAAAGGATATTATAAATGAAACACTGCAAATCACATACGACTCGTGTAATGGCTAACAACCAACTGCCTTCACAAGCCTACCCACATATATGTATTTATCAAATATACCACATTCCTCCACCACTATTTTAAAGATACTTATTATTAAAACTTATAATTTAACTGGTTCCTAGTAATCCTTATCGGATACCGGCGGACAACTTGAGGTTCCTGATATGTTTTATTGTTTGAAGGAGACTGACTTGAGTCAGGCAAGCCTGCGTCCACAAACTCATCATCCGAGACCGTTTCCATTTCCTCTTCCCTATCCTCTCGCGCAGGAGACGTGGGAGAGGCAGAAACCTGTTCCGGTGATGTCAGAACCGGTTCAGATACTAAATCAGCGTCATGCTCGTTTGATTGACCGGTCATCTTAGGGGAGCAATCTCCAAACACACTGACATCTTCATCCGGTTCAAATGATGAGTTTCCTTTGAACGCCAGTAACTGATCAACATGTTTCTTTACATTTACATTTTCATGAGGAATATAAACTGAAAACATTTGCGATCCTAAACATTCATTCACTATGCCCTGTTTCCAAATATGTTTAGTACCATTATTAAAATATTGTTTCAGTAAAACTTTGTCGCCTACAGAGAAAGACACACTTCTTTTCCCACCAAACTGTTTACATTGGTTCATTTGTGCTTTCATGACATTCGCTTTGGCCACGGACGACGAGGATGTTGTTATTCCTTGTGAAGGAAGTCTTAATAAATCGAGTCTGCACCGCAACGGACGTCCAAACATCAATTGCGCTGGAGAAAATCCTGTTGTCAAATGTATTGAATTTCTATAATCGAACATAAATTTATTTAAAGCTTTCACAAATACTATTTGTGTTGCGTTATTGTTTAAAATGGCTTTCAAACCATTTGTTACGGTTTTGACACTGTTCTCTGCCTGCCCATTCGACATAGCATGATACGGCGCACCCGTCAAGTGTTGAATTCCGTTTAGTCTACAAAACGTCTCAAATTCATTTGAGCAAAAATTGGTAGCATTGTCAGTAACCAAAGTTCGCACTAAACCAAATCTGCTGAACATCTCGCAAAGTTTACTAATAATAGATTCACTATCCGTTTTTTGCATTATAAAACATTCCACCCATTTAGAATGAGCGTCTACCGCGATGAAAAACTGTTTACCCAATAACATAAACATATCTAAGTGAACGCGTTCCCAAACGCGCTCTGGGTATGGCCACGGAGCTAACGGCACTTTAGGTGGGTTATTCCGGAGCGTGTTACAAACACTACATGAACCTATTTTTTCTTCTATATGTTTGTCGATGCCGGGCCACCACATACGCATTCTAGCTTCCGTTTTGGTTTTGACTACTCCAAAATGAGAATTGTGCAACTCATTTAGAAGTCTTTCACGATAACTTGACGGAATCACGATTTTATGACCCCGTAATATACATTCATTCTCCACTGCCAAATCTAACCGACATAAGTAAAACGGACGTAAATTCTTGTTCGTCACTTTAGAAGGCCAACCATTCTTTATATATCCTATCACCTTTTGCAAAACCTCATCGCGGTTGGTTTCATTTCTGATGTCATTCAAAGTCAAAGGTAGTAAATCTGTTTCACTAACAAAATTAATATACCGTGACTGATCTATTTTCTTACCCCCTTCGTGCTCATTTGGTTGTGTAGGCACAGACCGCGATAAAAAATCAGCCACGTTTTCCTCACTCTTTACGTATTCGATTATGAAATTATATGCCGATAAGAATAAAGCATAACGTTGTAATCTGTTCGCTGCTAAAACGGGCACACCTTTTTCCTTTCCAAAAATCGACAACAGCGGTTTATGATCCGTCCGCAATACAAATGGCACCGTACGACCATATAAATAGTGATTGAATTTCTTAATCCCGAATACAATTGAAGTGGCTTCCTTCTGAATCTGCGCATAGTTCAGTTCGGATTTTAACAACGTACGCGAGGCATAGGCTACCACGCGCTCTGTGCCGTCGGGCTGCTTCTGCGCTAGGACCGTACCCAGGCCGGCCGGGCCGCCGTCGCAAGTAACGACCGTCGGGTACTCCGGGTGGTAGTGGGCCAGCACGCGATCAGAGGATAGCTCTTTCTTAATTTTATCAAACGCTTCTGATTGATTTTTACCCCACTCCCATTCCATGCCTTTTTTCAAAAGCTTGTTTAGCGGACTAAGTACCGATGAGGTATTCGGTACAAAACAGCGATAATAATTCACCATTCCTAAAAATGACTATAATTCATTAACGTTTTTAGGTGGCTCGCACTTAATGATAGCTTCGATTTTACTGTTTGATTTATGCAGTCCGTTCCTATCTATAACGTACCCAAGATACTCCACTGAGCTTTTGAACAATTCGCATTTATCGTGTTTTAATCTTAACCCTGCGTCTTGCAATCTTTTCATCACGCGCTCCAATCTTTCTGCGTTAGCTAATCCAAATACGAGCCGCGTGTACCTATATAAACCTCTATGCGTGTTTATACAACACCATTTCTTTGAGTCATCGAGTTCCAGTTGTAGATAAGCCAATTTCAAATCTAGCTTGCTGAATTCTACTCCACCATGAAGCTTAGCAAACAAATCTTCGATTCGAGGAAGGGTATAATTATCTAGATATAATGCTTTATTTAAAGTTACTGAAAAGTCGCCGCAAATTCGGACGTTTCCGTCGGGACGCAATACTGGTACGATTGGCGTAGCGACGTCAGAATGGTCTACTTTTTCTATAATACCTGCTGCCAATAATCTATCTAATTCCTGCTCAATTTTCGGTTTTAAAGCTAGCGGTACAGCGCGTGGCCTAAAAAACTTCAACTGTACATCCGGTTTTATTTTCAAGCTTACTTTATACTTGTTAAATCTGCCCAATTCATCAGAAAATAATGTTGAATATTTTCTAATTAACATTTCTCCTGTGTTATCGCGTACTACATTGTTACAGTTTAAACTACACAAATGTATACCAAACAACCTCATAAAGTCACGGCCTAAAAGAGGCAAACGTTTTTCATTTGTTTTGATAACGTAAAACATTATTGGTTTAGTGCGGCCTTCGTAGGCTATAGACAACGACAAACAACCTAATGGTGCAATTTTTACTCCCGTATAAAAGTTAAAAATCTCGTCACACGACTGTAAACGATATTTACTATTGTTATCGCTTCCGAACAGCTGATTATATAAACTAGCCGGTAAAACGGAGACAGCACTGCCACAATCAATTTCACATAAGATTTCCCTGTCATCTAACTGGACTTTACGTGAGATGGGCTGATCCCCAATAGTGTTTTTTATATTAAATAAATTATAAATACCTCTGTCAACAACATCATCGTCACCCGTTCCCAAGAAATTGCTATCACTTATCTTAGCTTTGCACACTCTTTTCAGATGAACTTTTTTGTTACACTTTTGACAGGTATAATTAACAAAACGGCACTTTTCTTTCGAGTGATTTTTGTACCCGCACACTTCACAACTCTTAGACACTCGCGAATTATACGAAGAACCGCTTGGCCGCTGCAGCAAGAACACAGGCTGCGCCTGCGCCACATCTGCGGAGCTTGCGCCAGCCGTGCCGGCCGCCACGTTGCCAGCTCGCGTGGTTTACAACGCGGCGCGGGCACACCGCATGCTCTGCGCCATCTCCAATGCCTTATTGAATGTGAGGGTTTCAATGCTTTCTGCGAACAATTTCTCTTTTTCCTTGGCATTTTCTAACCCTAAAACGAACTTGTCGCGTAAGGCAGTATCTAACTCGGTCTTAAATCCACAGTACTGTGCCAAATTGCGCACACGCGCCGCCCATTCGGCTAAATCTTCCCCAGGACGTTGTTCCGCCTTATAAAAACTGTACCTCTCAGCGAACGTACTCTTTTTTGCTTGGAAATGGACGTTCAATTTTTCTAACAGGTTTTTATATTCTACGTTGTCCAAGTTGTCCGGAAAAACCAAATCTCTTGCGACGCGGTATGTATCTTCCACCACGCAGTGAGCAGAAGGGCTCGTCTTTTCATTCCAGACTTATTGGTGTCGTCTCCAATGTCGTTCGCCGTGCAGTACTGGATAAAACGACTTCTAAAAATGCTCCACTCTTGCGCGCGGTGATCAAATGAGAGGTTGCCGCCAAACGCCATATTATATGTTTTTGCGTGCTCCGTGCTCATTGAAAACACAATTACTAGTGACACTGACAATAATAACACGCGTGAATATCGACTCGTCGCCAATTGTTCTGTATTAAAGGATATTATAAATGAAACACTGCAAATCACATACGACTCGTGTAATGGCTAACAACCAACTGCCTTCACAAGCCTACCCACATATATGTATTTATCAAATATACCACACATCTATACTGAATTACACTATCGTATAAAGAAAGCTCAAGAAGAAGATGAAACTCTAAAGGTGATAAAAGAAATTCTGAAAGAGAAAGAGTATGAAGACTATATTCTAGAAAAACAAAGGTGTTGAGAAAAAGTTGGTAATACCAGACATTATGGATGTTGAGATAATTAAAAAAGCTCATGGGATAGGTCACTTTGGGAAAAAGAAAGTCAAAGAAATTGTAGAAAGAGATTATTACATTAAAAAGTTGGATAGTAAAATTGAGAAAGTGATCTCTACCTGCATTCCATGCATCTTAGCCACCAGGAAATCAGGAAAGAAAGAAGGACTTTTAAATCCTATTGACAAAGGAGATCTTCCATTAGACACTTTGCATTGTGACCATTTAGGGCCATTGGATGCCACTAAAAAGATGTACAACCATATTTTAGCAGTGATTGATGCCTATACTAAATTTGTATGGATCTACCCAGTGAAAACTTTGACTTCAAAAGAAACTGTAGATAAGCTTAAACTGCATCAGAAAGATTATGGCAACCCTCGCCGTATAATAACAGACAGGGGAACAGCTTTCACTGGCAAAGAATTTAAAGATTATTGTGCTGAAGAAGAAATTAAACATATAACAGTAGCTACGGGCATTCCACGAGGAAACGGACAAGTGGAACGTATGAATCAGATCATTATTGCAGTTCTGACCAAGATGTGTATCGAAGAACCTACTCAGTGGTACAAACACGTCAATGAGCTACAGCGGGTCATCAACAGTTCTTACCAACGTTCTATCAATACTTCACCGTTCGAATTGTTGACTGGAGTTGAGCTAAAACAGCCTAGCGAGCATGGGCGTACCCAAGACATTTGTGACATGACATGATAAATTATGTCATATCTTACAATTTGTCTTAAATGCTAGCACGGGTCAAACATGTGACATATTTTAAAGGCGCAACATGCCTTTCTTGTTGCTGCCCGGCGAGCACGGCCTACTGTGACATGGCTTGAGTCACACATTTCATCGCAGTTTGGGCAATAACGCCATTTTGTCCTAAATAATAGCACCGGCGGCGTGAGAAAATTTCCTGACGTTTGTTTGGGACTCATCGGGTCTTAATTGCTAATACGGGCGCATCCATTTTGTCACAAATGTCACATTTTGACAGATGATTTAGAAAAATGTATCACTTTCGTTCAGAGGTGGTGATAAAATTTTATAGTTGAAAAAAATATATTTGCCTTCTAATTACGGCACCAAATGGCAATAAATTCATTTTGTGTGTATGGTGAATTGGTGATCAATGCTTATTAATTAATTGAAATGTTACAGGATTATTAATTAATTTTATATTATTACTTTTTCATATATTTTTTTTTTATTGTTGTTCTTATTTTAATTATGATTATTTTTTTTTATAATTATTTTCTTTTATACCATATTCTTCTTGCTTTCTACATTTTTAAATGTTTCTTAAACAAAATCCCCAAAAAACATTTAAAATATAAAAAATAGGGGCCCACCGGTATTGGTCCAAGCTATTATATTTTATAGTATTTAATTAAAATTTTCACAATAAATATATCTTTCTAACAAACACTTAATATGTTATCAAACAAACAAAGAAAAATAAAGTGTGCATAATTCTATGGTCGTTGGTCAAATATTAATTTATTCCCAACAAAATTAAAAACTTGTTTAGCTGTATGAACGGCATACTTTTTTACGTATTATTTTATTTGGTCGTCTATTCAAATTATGTCGCACTATGAAGTCAACAACAAGAAAAGCAAGTCGCGCCTGTAAATTATGTCACATGGTTGTCCCGTGCTAGCATTTAAGACAAATTGTAAGACATGACATATTTTATCATAACTTGTCATGACCGAGTCGAAAACCAAGCAATGTAAAAAAAAAAAAAACTTGTAATTCATGTTGGGATGCTGCTAACATGGGGGTAGCAAAGGGGGCGGCTAAATTTTGGTTATTTTTGGCCTAGGACATACCGTTTTCGAGATATCATTTTGGAAATATGCAAAATAAAATAAGATACGGAGGCCCATAATTCGGCAACAGTGCGTCGTAGGGCTATGCTTCTCAGAACATAAATGGTTTTTATGGCCAAGGTTAAACCGAAACTACAATAAAATTGGAAAATTTCCGAAAAAGAAAAAATAAACGTCAAGAAGTTATGCCACAAGTCAAGAAATATCTCACGCCGCCGTGCTAGCATTTAAGACAAAATGAGTTTATCGCCCAAACTGTGATTAAAAGTGTGACTTAAGCGATGTCACAGTAGGCCATGCTCGCCGGGCAGAAAAAAGATTTAAAGCTAGTAGAATTATTAGAAGAAGAAAATAGAAAAGGATTTATAGAAAAGAGAGACGAAGTAAGGAGAGAAGCAAAAGCTCAGATTCTGAAAATACAAGAAGAAAACAGGAAAACATTTAATAAAGGAAGAAAGGAGGGACAGATCTATGAAGTAGGAGACTTAGTTGCTATACAGCGAACACAGTTTGGTTGTAATTTAAAATTGAAAGCAAAGTTTTTTGATCCGTATAGGATTAGTAAAAGATTAGGAAAAGATAGGTATGAGGTAGAGAAAATTGATAACAGTAACGGAGGTCCTAAGAAAACTACTACTGGGGTAGATTACATGAAAAGATGGCTTTAGTTAAATGATACACTTACCTTATCCTAAACTACATACCTCATTGTTTTTTTTATTTTATAATACAAGAAAAGTATGTACTTACCTTACCCCTGAAGACAGCTGACTTACCATTCTATTCTCTGAATAAATTGTGTTAAGTTAAAAGTTGTACTGAAATAGTTGTAATACTTATGCTATAATATTGTCATTTGTTTTGCTGGATGTAAGATGAATAGACTCAATACATTTTGTAGTCATCAAATAGTTTATTTTGTTTCTATAACAGTATAGCAAGTGTAAGCATTATCCTTTGTAATAGTAGTGTTGTTTTTTTTATCAGACATCTGATAATATGTACCTTTGTAAGAAGTAAGTAGTACGAAGTTTCTTTTAAAAGGACAACCGTGTATCATCGGTGTGAAAGGTTGTGTGCCTGAAGAGTTGTTTCTGGTGTTTATTTGACAATAAATGTAATTTTAGGAAAACAAAACCAGTTGTTATTTTTGGTTTTAATTTTGTTTAGTGCTCAGTGACCATGTAATTTATAGTTGGGTCGAGTTTAAGACCAATGTAATTAAAATTAAAATACCTTGTTTACCTATAGGCAGTCTGTGGGCAGACTGAGAGCAGAATGGCCGAGTTGTAGGAGTAATTATTTGGTGTTGTTTACCTAAAAAAAAGTCAAGTTAAGTCGGTAAGTTTCTAAACGAACCATAGAGGGAATGCGATAGATGGGTGAGAGAGAGAGGTAAGATAGAAGATGGCGGAATGTTAGCAAAGTTGGTTGCGTGTATTTTTAGGGTTCCGTAGCCAAATGGCAAAAAACGGAACCCTTATAGATTCGTCATGTCTGTCTGTCTGTCTGTCTGTCTGTCTGTCTGTCTGTCTGTCTGTCTGTCTGTCCGTCCGTATGTCACAGCCACTTTATTCGGAAACTATAAGAACTATGCTGTTGAAACTTGGTAAGTAGATGTATTCTGTGAACCGCATTAAGATTTTCACACAAAAATAAAAATAAAACAATAAATTTTGGGGGTTCCCATACTTGAAACTAAAAATAAAAATATTTTTTTTCATCAAACCCATACGTGTGGGGTATCTATGGATAGGTCTTCAAAAATGATATTGAGGTTTATAATATAATTTTTTTCTAAACTGAATAGTTTGCGCGAGAGACTCTTCCAAAGTGATAAAATGTGTGTCCCCCCCCCTGTAACTTCTAAAATAAGAGAATGATAAAACTTAAAAAAATATATGATGTACATTACCATGTAAACTACCAGCGAAAATTGGTTTGAACGAGATCTAGTAAGTAGTTTTTTTTTAATACGTCATAAATCGTCAACCGCAATTTACCTAGTACGGAACCCTTCGTGCGCGAGTCCGACTCGCACTTGGCCGGTTTTTATAATATTAAGAAGTTTGAAATATATCAAGTTAAAGAAGATTTCTGCGCTTTATTTCGATTTTCGATCCTACATGTATATGGTTTTATTCGGATATTAAGATCGGTCAATGTGGCGCTTTTGGACTGAAATGGCGATGATGAGCCAGGGACCAAAACGCTTTACTACCAGCTGGGTAAAAAGCAAGTTTGTTCCCAATACGGCTTATGGGGTCAAACCGAACCCTTCGTATCAACTTCATGCAGGTCTTAGCAGTTCTATTGAAGGCTCGCTTCCGCTGACGCACGTCGTTTACTTTGCGCGTCCAAGTATCGACTCATGCTAGGTACGCCTCATGTTTAAGACTCCGCGTGGTTACACCAGGCGTTAAATCACGGCCGGCCATCGTTAGACATTGCACAGATAACGGAATGAAATACTCCATTCCTTGTCGCAACACATCTGACGCAGGGTCCGGAGACCGGGCACCACGGGACCACGTGTAATCGTGAATCTTAAGGAGTATTCTCCTACGGACATAGGTGACTCAGCCATATTTTAGCATTTTTTATTTTAATTGCTTCTTTAACCTGCAATAAGAAAAACCTAAATTTTATGCAGTTTTTTACGAGTTATTTTGAGTTTTTGTGCAGCAAGGTCACGAAGACAACGATTTAAAAAAAAAAAATTGACGCATGGGAGTTCTACTCGTGCGTTTGTAATAAACTATTAAGTAGAAATAGTCAATAAAACATAGATGACTCTTTTTAAGGTTTATACAACACTGTTGTCCAAAACTGCTCCTACTTTAAAAAGTATATCCTGAATATCGCGTCATGGTTTGTCTACAAAACTATCGAGTTTCTGTTGTTACAAGGAAAATGAAGCCTTGACTTAAACAAAGCCCTCGCTTGAAAAAAAAATTCTCCTGTAATGAAATTATCTCTCTGTCAGTCCCTCATCACTTACTGCATCACTTCATGGGGTGGATCCCCTAAAACCATTGTAAAACCTGTTGAAGTGGCTCAGCGAGCCATTCTGAAGGTTAGCACTTATAAACCAATCCTGTTTCCCACAGCGCTGCTTTACGAATTTTGTGGAGTTCTAACAGTGAGACAGCTTTTTCTTCTCAAAGTAATAATATTGCAACATAAGAATCTCATTTACGACCCACTCATTCTAAAAAAACGCACAAAACACTTAGTTTGCCCTCAACCGAACGCTTTTAAAACAAAATTCAGCAATAAATTTACTTCATTTATTGGCCCTTACATCTACAACAAGATAAATAAAACTCTCAACATATACCCGATGAAAAGGAAATCCTGTAAAGTAAAAGTGACTCAATACCTTCAGAAACACACATATGAGGAAACAGAAAATTTGCTTCAGGTATCTGGATAGACAATAAGCTTTAAATAATTGATGTTATACTTAATCTATTATTTAATTTGTAAATGAAAACTTTAATAAGAAAAATTGTGAAAAAAAAAACACCCTCTCACATTCACTCACTCACTTACATCATACACAAAGAGAGGACTTGTTACACACCTACCGTTACTTCTTAATTTGTATTTTTTGTTTTTTCTGTTATTTTTTAATTTTTATTTTCATGTCTACATTGATATTATGATGTACAACTTAATAAATTACTATAATCTCCAATTCGAGGGGATCGGCGTTGAAGGCTAAAATACAGGCTATGCCTAGTTTGGCCTCAAAGGCTAATATTTTGTGTAATTTACAATTAGTTTAAACACTTCATTTGTTTAATATGTACAAAATTTTTGTGAATAAAAATATATTATCTTTGCCCTACTTTTTGTCAAAAATTACGAAAGTGTTTCGGTCAAATATCTTTACTACTTTATCTTCTTGTTTGCCTAATTAGACGGAATTTTTCATTGTCTTGGGTTTTATTTACTAAATAGAGCAAACTAAAGTTCGATGTCTGACGCACTTGCACACATCGCTATAAGTATAAGACTGCAATACTTACTGATAATATCAACAACATGAGTGTCCTTATAATGTCTTTACTAACCGCCGACCACGATCATCAAAACAATAAAACGTAACTTCCTCTTTAAGACCATTCAAGTGAATGTTGCCAACTATTTGTTGTGAAACTTGGGCTTGAGTGTAATTACAGTTATTACTTGTGATGTCTTATAGTTGTAGGACAGTGTGGCTGTTATGGGTAGAGGGCCTTTGAGGAATCGTTTAATTTTGTTTAGTTCATGTCTAAATTGATTACGAGCTCATAAATTAAATTAATTGAATTTTTCAAGAAAGTGTTTATTTGTAAAGTAATAAAATGGAACAGGTAGGTTATGGTTATTTCATTTTACAATCATTATGAACTCTAATCTAATATTTGTAGCTCGTTTTCATAATTTTTCTAATCTTACATTACTCCTAATGTGTTAAACCCCTATGAATTCTTCAGTACAACGAGATCAAAATAATAACAATATTAAAAACGAAATAAAATGCCTTAATGTCTGAAGTAAAATACGATCAATCCACAGAATGTTAGCAGGAAGTAATTTCTGCGGCAATTTTTTTTATCCATTTTGGTTATGTTGCCTGAATATACCTATAGGATTTAAATAAAGCTAAAGAAAAACAAAACCTAACAAAACAAGAAGAAAAAAGTTCAAGTGAATGTCTTTCCGATACAATCTGTTTGTTTTACGATTGTCTTCTAGTAATGTGACAAGTTCGGTAGTTACAGGTGCTCCAAGTTTGTTAATGTTATGTGTTTTTACTGAGAAATTGAGAGAATATGCTGATGACAGTTTGCGACAGCAGCTTTCAGAAAATAAGTAATGCGCGATTAAAACCAGTACTTACATTTGTTTGTTAAAAGATAAAGGGGAATAAGAAGAACAAAGTTTATTCCTGATGTATTTTTGAAAAACCTACAGAACCTTGCGGTAAATAGTCAAGGTTTTAGAGACAACAAAGCGTCTTATACAAAGCTCAAAGCATACACGGAAAACAACGTGTTATTTGTAACTGCAAACCTGATTGCAGCCATTACGTAGTTTAATTATAATTCCTGACAGATGTTATCAAGTTCCAGACATTGTTCAGCCAGATTACCACGGCGTTGTAAGTAAGTTTGGTGTAGTTGGAATATGTAGGTAGTTTGAAAAAACCCTCGCGAGAAGCTTATCCATTTACGAAGAGTACTTGTATTAAACATGTTGTATTATTATTGCCTTGAGCCTTACCAAAGCTTGACCTCGATATCGTGGTTATTTAATTTCCTTTGAACCTTTTCTCTCAACCATCCGAAGGTACTACGGTCTAGCCAGCCAGACTTACGTAGGGTGACAGTATAAATGAATAAGGTTAGACTTCACGACCGTGACCTTGTTTAATAAGTAATCAGGAACTTTCTTAGAAATGTCTGAAGGAATTTCGTGCTTACTTTATCTAAATAAACATCATCATCTTCCTGCCCTTATCCTATGTTACTTGGGGTTGTCGCAACACGTTTTCCTCTTCCATACCGTTCTGTCCCCAGTTACGCTATTACTTACTGACTCCCTTTTCCTTCATATCACTTCTCACACAGTCCATCTGTAGTGACCGGTAAATGGGGCAATTCACAGGCTCGTTCACGCACTTAATGACCACACTTCAACACGTCTGCTCAGGCCAGTGGCTCGCGCAATACAACATGGTGCGCACGAGATTGTGTATGTCTGTGTGGGGGAAAGTGGGGATGGCAAAGTGAACGTGTGAGTGAGACAGATACACTACATCCCTTCCTCATTAAAATCTTTATTAAGAATATCAATTCAATATTTATTCATTTTGTAAGAATGAACAAACAAGTTTCCATATTTGTTATTTTTATGTAATCATAATATTGTTTGTTCTTCACGTGACAGATTCTTGTATTTTAGTCACGATCTCAACATCCCTTCACCCTCCTATTTTTTCTTCAATTTAATGAGAGAAAATAAAGCTATCACCAAAACTCTGTATACTGTAATATTCCACTGTGTTCCATTTCTATAGTTGTTGTTAGTACGTGGATATTAGTTTGTGATACTTGTTTGTGTTTCTAGAATGTTACTGACATTGAAAAAAAAAAGGTGTGAGTTCATGTATGTACTCAAATCTCTAATTTAATGGTAATCAAAATTTCTCCAATTTAATGGCAGCAAATCCCACTAATTTATTGGTAGCAAATCCCACCAATTTAATGGTAGCAATATCAACCAATTTAATGGCAGCAACATCTCACCAATTTAATGGTAGCAAAACCCACCAATTTAATGGTAGCAACAGCCCTCCAATTTAATGGAAGCAAACCTACCAATTTAATGGCAGCAACAGCCCTTCAATTTAGTGGAAGCAAACCTACCAATTTAATGGCAGCAACAGCCCTCCAATTTAATGGAAGCAAACCCACTAATTTAATGGTAGCAACCCACCAATTTAATGGCAGCAACCCACCAATTTAATGGCGGCAACCCACCAATTTAATGGCGGCAACCCACCAATTTAATGGCGGCAACCCACCAATTTAATGGTAGCCAAACCTGCCAATTTAATGGCAGCAACCCACCAATACGTTGCCCCACCTCGGCATTTCTTCCTGTATCGTGGGCGCGCTCACAAACATATAAACTCACACACACAAACACCCAGAACCGGAACAACCATCTGCAGGTCATACAAACATCCGTTCCGTGCGGGAATCGAACCCGCGACACGCAGCACAGCCGTCAATCGCTTAACCACTACGCCAACCGTGCGCCCAAAATTGAAAGGTAGAACAACCAACCAATTAAATGGCAGCGTCTTTTCACTCCAGCTATTCCTATAAGCATAATCAGCCTATAATGCTCCGTTTGCTGGCAAGCGTACCTCCCCTCTGCGACAGGGACAAGGCCTCAATCCACCACACGAGCTAAACATTGCCCGGCGGACGTCACACGTGCCCGAATCACCGGCAACTGGACATACGGTTTCCTCAACATAATGATGTTTACTTATAACTGAGAACTATTCCGTGACATTGTAAATCTGACAATCCTCAACACCAATGGACCACACACCTACGAAAGTGTTTACCCTTATGGTTTTACCAAAACAGTTCGGGGTAAGGTGTTAACGTTAACATTGCATATCTTCACAGCTAAATAACTTCAAGGCTATCGATCGATGAGGCACTTTGTTAAAACTGACATTTCGATAGTTGTCTGGTCCTGGCGGTATCTTTTTACAACAGCAGTGATCATATGGCTATTCTGATCCAGCGTGCTCTCCAAACTGTACACCACTTTAAATCAAATCGTTATCTACGTATATTGAGTTTAGATTTTCATTAGACTCATTCTACATGAAATAGACACTATTACACAACATGACCCGCCTTGAATCTAACCCAAATTGACATAACTCGACTAGGATCTAGCCATACCTTATGGCATCACCCGCTTATGATTAGCCAAACATATGCCATACGTTCTTTTGTTTCGCTTGAAATACGCTTCATGTTCAGGCAAACCATCTCATTTTAATGATGAATGCTGATCGTTTGCGTTTGTCCATAAACTAACCTTTTCGTCCGTTTGACGTTAATGAAGAACTCATATTCAAACTTTGTATTTGTAAGACATACACACACAGGTGTAAATCAAAGTACAAAGATAGCTATTGCTCATCGTGTCTTCTCAAATAGATTCAGGTGTCCTGATTTAAATACTCCGAAAACTGCAAATGTAAATTCTGTGTTGTATTATTTTATAGTGGCGCGAATCTCAGTGTCACAACACTTCCATTTAAATTTTCAGTTTAAAATAATTAATTTTGTAATGACTCAATATAATTATATGTACAATCAACAAGATTGAAGCCTGACCCACCATTTCTTCTACGGGTATTCTAACCCAATTTGGTCTAATCTTGCTTAAATATATATTTTTTAGCAACAACTTGCCATCGATTTGATAAGACAGTCATAGACTAATAT
Source organism: Orthosia gothica (assembly GCA_949775005.1). NCBI lineage: Eukaryota > Metazoa > Arthropoda > Insecta > Lepidoptera > Noctuidae > Orthosia > Orthosia gothica. The sequence goes on along the minus strand of OX459053.1, from coordinate 11,180,117 downwards.
ATTATAGTGTGAAAGTCAGTGACAATTAGTTTAGCAATCTCGCCGTGATAAAAATCGAATGATATTTGCTTATTGAATATTTACTCGACATTTACTCGTAGTTATTTAGCATTTTCTTTGAATTCAGAATAAACTCATAAATAGTACGCTTAATTGTTCGTATTTATTTCATCTAATTTTATTCTGCGTTTCCTTCTATTAGTAAACAATGCGCGACTAAAGTTAATTCTAATTTCTGCTTTATCACAATATATATTTTTTCCAACTAATGATCTACTTACTGCAATGAACAAAATGGTCATAGTAGTTGCGCGCCTGTATTGACACAGTTTTTTTTTTTTTTTTTTTGGAACGTCTTAAATCCACCATGAGATGACTGGTGTATATATATAGTAAGAAAAATCTAATACATACCTGATAGGGTCAGCAGCTCAACCCCTTTTGAAGAATGGTAGGCAACTGTCAGTTGATTTTTTGGTCAAAGACTGATCATCACTTTAATTATAATCGTAAAAGTACGGACGGACGGATGCATGTCCACCCGCCAACCACGACAGAACCGCTGAACGGATCCGGACGAAACTCGGCACAGAGACAGACAACAGTCCAGAACAGCACATAAGCCACCCATCTTAGTAAATAATAATTAAATGTTTACTAGGGATAATTTTCGAACTGCGCGCGAGCGATTTAGTTTTTTTTCTTGCTCAGAATGTAATAAGTTTAATATATTGTTTCAAAGCGTACTGTATATGCTGCGTAGGCAATGAACAAACAACAAGGTCTTGAAAAGATTATTTCAAAGTTAATACAAATTTGTTAACTAACTAATATTGTAATTACAAATTGAATAGAAATACAAATTTGTTTATATTGTTATAAATCATTCATTCATTTTCTTTTTAGGTTTAATTTCCCTAAACCACGTAACTAAAACCCCGTATTTTATATAGCACTGTCATAGCATGAGTCACCGCTGTCTACAGCAGGAATTTGGACTCATATGCATGGCTTATGTAACCAAAATGAATATTGTATGCATAGCCTTAGGATGTTTGCAAATATTTACACGTGCCCATTATGAGCTCTTTTGAAGCAGCGTGGCTTGACGTTATTCAATTAAATCTTGAGACCTACAATACACAATTTTTTTTTTTTTTTTTTTTTTTACCCAAACCACTTTTGATGATATTAAAAGTTATTGTTTATTATCATTAACATTTTAATCGGTAGACTCAATATGGGGTAGTCTCAGTATTGGCCATTAGGATGTACACTACATTGTTGCCCAAACCACCTTTGGTGATATTGAAAGTTACTGTTACTGTTAATTGTTGTTAATAAATACGTGGGCATTTCGGCCTATATTTACCTGCAATGTACACACACAACATAAACAGTTCATATATACCAAAGTTTTTAAGGCCTTCCATTAAGATTATATAGATAAGCCAGTATGGACACCATAGGCGTGGTTGTAACTGCAAACTGCACTAGAGTGCCTATAATCTTTAGGTTTACTGCTTGATTTCGAAAGTCCCGATGGCTAATTCCCCAAAGTAATCCAATCGTACTGCCGAATTGCTGAAACTCCATAGCATCGATGTACCACAATTTCAAATAGCTTTATGTGTCCGAATTGAAACGAAATCACAATATGCCGCTATAAAACATATGTAATCAAAACATATTTCCCGATCATTTGAAACCCCTATTTGAGTTATGACCGGTAACCATAAAATATTTCGACTAGTTGAGTAGACTATCGATTGTCTGTGGAAAAATTTCAAAGATATTCGCGTTGCAGACGCAGTAATTTGGTTTCAAAATAACAATGTATCGATTTTATTATTCTGATCAGATGTTATGATTTGAAATAGTAAAGTAAATTTTGTTACGCAGCTACCCACAAATACAATTTTGAAATCGTTTCAGAACAGCTGTTTGGTGTTTGTTTAACGGCACAGTTTTTTAATACTTAGACACTACTTAGTCATGGCCCTCGGCTGTTTGATTAGAATAACACGAATTTATTTACCTTCGTAATACTACATTTACTTTATTTTTAAAATCTGGAACGGTTATTTACTCAATACTTAGGCAGAATTTATTTTCCGCTACATAGTTATGTATTTAAGCAGTCATATGATGTTAACACAATAAATAGGTATTTACCATATACTTTTTTCATTTTTATCACGTGAGACCTGCTTAAACATCTTATTTACATAACGGAATGTGGGTGCCTAAACGATAACAAATAACCATGTGTCATGTCATGCATTATCTACTTACCCCAATCCTTCTTCTTTTTATTTACACAATTACACAATGTTACTTTACCCTCGTCGCCATTTGTAGTGACCGGTAAATGGGGCAATTCACAGGCTCGTTCACGCACTTAATGACCACACTTCAACACGTCTGCTCAGGCCAGTGGCTCGCGCAATACAACATGGTGCGCACGAGATTGTGTATGTCTGTGTGGGGGAAAGTGGGGATGGCAAAGTGAACGTGTGAGTGAGACAGATACACTACATCATCTTCATCTTTTCTTTGGCCTTTCTCGTCCTCTCCATCCATCCACATTTATATTCATAACTCTTTTAGTAACATGCGTTTTATCCCTCCTAATCACATAAACGTACCAGGACAAACGGTTTCCCTTCAACTTTTCTGTCACTGGCGCCACTTTCAAACTGCCTCTAATATACTCATTTCTCACTTTATCCAATCTCGTCACGCCGCACATCCATCTCAACATTCTCATCTCTGCTACATGCAATCTCCTTTCATCACATCTTATCTTTCGTTATCTAAATAAACAAATTCACAAATTCTGAGGAAAGTTTGTTAAAAATCTCATGTAAATATAAACGACCACATCCTTAACAGTGTTAATTGCGAAAACTTAACTTTTAGTAACATAATCCAATTTAAAATAAAGGATAGTTGCTCTTATCTTTAATGTTACAAGAATCAGAGTGGTTTTCAGCTGCGTGAATGTGTTTATTCTGTTTAATCATGCACTAATGAAATAAAGTTAAATGAGGCGATGACATAGTAGCATTAAAGCCTTGCTTTTATTAGCTCTGGATCGATTCGAGTTCGTTGTACTATGTAGTATTACAGTAGCTACGTAGTAAGAAATAATTAATTATAATCATAAATGTCTGTATTTATCTGTCTCATTACATCGCTAACTATTTACACGTGTAGTACCACTGTACTACACGTGTGTCTACTTCTTTTTCTTCTGTCTTTCTCTGTTCTGTGGTTGAAACCAAAGGTAATTGAAGTTTTTCATCGAATGTTGCCGAACCTGCTTTATGTAACCAAAATCGATAAAGGAGCTGGAAATCCGCTATCAATTCCAACAAATGAGCATTAAATAACGCTAGCCTACGTACATCACATCATGTGTACTCACTCGTAGTATCTACATGGTGACTGTTGTATATTAGGATATGTCTATGGCAACACTCATGAGCAGGAACGCTTAGTTCCGCCATATTGATTTGTAACACGGAGAGACGACAAAATACATTGATACGTTATGTGAAACATGTGCGTTGTTATTTGGTCCCCACCTAATATTATACATGGTGTCAGGTGGTAAATCTGAAAATGGAAGGCATAAAACCACCAAGAAGCGCAATTCTCTCAGGAGAGAATGCCAATTGGAGAAAGTTTAAACAAGCATTTCAAATTTATTTGACTGCAACTGACCTTGGCAGCAAAGAAGAAGGACGAAAAATTGCTTTGCTACTGAACTGTGCTGGTGAGGAAGCGTTGGAAGTATACAACACATTTCCCAAGAAAGATCAACTGAAAACTTTGGAAGAGGTTATAAAAGCTTTTGATGATTATGTCGAGCCCAGAAAAAATCTAATAATGTCAACATACCAGTTTCTTAATATGAAACAAGAAGAGGGAGAAAGTGTAGATCATTTTGCTACAAAGTTAAAAACGCAAAGTGTTACATGTGAATTCGGTAACTTGGAAGACCGCCTAATGACTATGATGATGATTATGGGTATCAGAGACTACAATTTAAAAGAGAGATTGCTAAGAGAAGATGACCTAAAATTTACTGCTGCATTAAAAATTTGTCGCGCGACGGAAGCAGGCAAACAACAAATAACAGTGTTGGAAAAAGAAAAAAGTGAAATAAATTATGTTAAAGCAAAAGAATCTGGGTGTCATAAATGTGGAAGAACACATCACCCTAAAAAATGTCCAGCATATGGGAAACAGTGCATAGAATGTGGAAAATACCACCATTTTGCAGCGGTGTGTACGAATAAGAAAAAGAAAAACTTCCAACAGAATAAAAAGGTTCATGAAGTAAGAGAAGAAAACCATGACAGTGATAAAAGCAGCTGTAGCAGTGAATTTCTATTAGGCAGCATAGTAAGTGAGGGTGTAGTTAACACATTCAGTTCCCAGTGGTGCGAGAACATTGTGATTAATAATTTAACTATAAACTTTAAGTTAGATTCTGGAGCTGACTGTAATACTCTGCCGTTGTCATTGTTCAACAAAATTAAAGACTCTAAGTTATTAAAGACCAACAAGGTACTTATTGTATACAATAAGGAAAAAATAAATGCTGTAGGTACAGCAGAATTTTATTGTTTAGTGAAAGGTGTAAAGCAAAACATTAAGTTTACAGTGATTGACTTACCTGTGCAACCTGTGATAGGTTTGCCAGATTGCATCCGTCTACAATTCATTAAACGAGTGAATGAGATAAAGAATAACATTGTAAAGGAGCCAGAGGTAAGCAACGAAAAGGATTTATTTTTAAAAACAAATAAAGATGTATTTTCAGGCTTAGGTAAAATGGGGACATATAAAATTAGAATAAGAGAAGATGCTGAACCTATTGTAAAACCTATTAGACGTGTACCACAGGCTATAAAAACTAGACTAAATGAGACTTTGTATGACTATGAGCGCAGAGGCATAATACAAAAAGTAGAGGGTCCTACATCTTGGTGTAATAACCTTGTAATTGTGGAAAAGCCAAATAAAACTCTTAGGTTATGTATAGATCCAAAAGAACTTAATAAAAACATATTAAGAGAAAATTTTCAAATACCTTCAACTGAAGAGATTTATAATAGCTTAGCAGGCAAGGAAATTTTTACAGTTTTAGATCTTAAAGATGGGTTTTTTCAATTATGTTTAGATGACAGGGATAAGTTGTGTACTTTTGGTACTCCAATTGGTAGGTATAGATTTTTAAGAATGCCATTTGGGATATCCTCAGCTCCAGAAGTAATGCAAAAAGAAATGGTTAAAATTTTTGGTGATATACAAGGGGTAGAAATTTATTATGACGACTTAATTATTGCAGGAAAAAATGAGTGTGACCATGATAAAATACTACATCAGGTTTTAAGTAGAGCTAGAAAATATAATGTAAAATTTAATAAAAATAAGATTCAGTATAAACGTGACAGTGTCAAATATGTAGGACTCATAATTTCTAAGAATGGTGTACAGGTAGACCCAGACCATGTGAGAGCTATTTTGGAGCTTGAAGACCCACAGAATATTAAACAGTTGCAAAGCTTTCTGGGAATGACTAACTATCTCAGTAAGTTTATACCACAGTATTCAAAAACTACTGAACCATTAAGGCAGCTTCTTAAAAAAGAAATTGAGTGGCAATGGAGTACTCCTCAAATACAAGCATTTTTAGAATTAAAAAGAAAATTAAGTTGTACACCTACTTTAGCTGTGTTGTCAAGTGAAGGCACTTTGACTTTACAGACAGATAGTTCCAAAAGTGGATTAGGTGCATGTTTACTTCAAAATGGTAAACCTGTTTCTTTTTATTCCAGATCTTATACGGAGTGTCAGACAAGATGGGCCCCTATTGAAAAAGAGCTGTTTGCTATTTGTGCCTCTATGGAGAAATATCACCAATTCGTTTATGGACGTAGAATCATAGTTGAAACAGACCATAAACCTCTAATTGCTATAATGAATAAAGATATAAACAAAATTTCAGCTAGATTACAGCGTATGGTTCTAAAACTGATCAAATATGATTTTGAAATTAAGTATGTACCTGGTCCTAAGATGTTTATTGCTGATTACTTATCTAGGAATTATATTAGTGATAATGCTCAGGTTGATAATTCTTTAAAAGAATTAATTCACAGTGTGGAAACAGATATAGTACATGGATTGGAACAAAATTTAGCTATTTCAGATACAAAAATTTTAGAATTCCAAAATGCTACAAAGAGCGATAGTGTATTACAACAAGTTATTTTGTGGTACTTTACAGAGTGGCCAAAAAATAATAAAGGTATTAATAATAAGGAGTTAAAAATTCTGTATAAATTGAGAGATTTTATTCAAGTTAAAGATAACTTAGTGTACTATAAGGACAGAATTGTAATACCATATAGCTTGAGAAAAGAAATTGTAGAAAAAATTCATACAGGTCATGCTGGTGTAGTAAAAAGTAAGATTAGGGCGAGAAAAATTGTTTTTTGGTCAGGAATGTCACAAGACATTGAGAATTATGTCTTAAAATGTAAAACTTGTGAAAAATATCGTCCATCAAATGCTAAGGAACCATTAATGTCACATGATGTACCTGACTTACCTTTCTTAAAAATTGGTATGGATATTTGTACATTTGCTAGAAAGGACTATTTAGTAGTTGTAGATTATTACTCTAAGTGGATAGAGGTTAAAAATTTAACTGATAAAACTGCAGATTGTGTTATTGAAAAACTGAGAATTATATTTGCTACACATGGCATACCTAAATTTATAGTAAGTGATAATATGCCCTTTAATAGTTACAACTTTAATAAGTTTGCAAAAGAATATGATATTAAACTCATTCATTCAAGTCCGAGATATCCCCAGTCAAATGGCTTATCAGAGAAAGCAGTTTCCATTGTTAAAAATTTAATGCGCAAATGTAATGAGACAAACACAGATTTAAACTTAGCATTACTTCATTATAGGACAAGTCCTGTTGCAAATTTAGAGTATAGTCCTTCAGAGCTTTTGATGTCAAGGATGCTTAGAACCAAAACGACGACGAAGACGACGCTCAGTGACGTTTCGAAATTTCGTTTTTATTTATTATTTTCTTCAATAATAATACAAACCAACAGCGAGAGTGTCGAATACAGGCGTCGCAGTTGTTAATTTCAGGAAACTTCACATTGTATGAATGTGTACAAAACAAAATTCGGATGGCAGTGATTAAAATGCCTTCTATTAAAAATTGATTGTAAAGACTTTCACAGAATTAAGCCTTGAAAATTTTAACTTTCTGAAAGTTGTAATAGTGTCAGCGAACGGTTAAAACGCTTTTGTTTAGCGTTGCACTTTAATTTCTCCTCAGTGAACGACAAACTTCAACAACCGCTGCATTGTACTTGTTCACTTCAACTCTTACAAAGGACTTGTTTCACTACGACACCAGGAGAACAACTCTGCTAAACGTTGTTACTGGAGCCTGTTTGCTTACTCAGTCTATTAGGCAGCGCTAATAATTTTTTTATAAAAAAGCAAATAAAACAGCGCAAATAATTACAGCTTATTCGGTTTTTGTTATATTTCTCCCTTTCGACTTTATGCAAATCTGCAGCAAGATGGCAGCCATTACAAAAATGGGGCCATTACAAAAATATTTGGGCGGTCTTTGTATGGCACCTATTTAATTTTTACATTGTAGCGATTTTTTTTTGTTTTCTGGCTATTATTTGATGAACAATAATAACAAAAAAAAAACTAAAAAAGCGGCATCTTTGTGCAGTGACAGCGAGGGCAATACGCTGAAATGGGCAAAAAGGCGACTCCTGCCAACGACGGGTACAAATCATCATTCGTTTGTAGCAAGGAAATACTGAAAAAAACGTTTTTCAATATTCATCCATAGTGGTTCGGAACGTCTCTGCTCCATTAATAACAGAGAAGAGACAGCTCTCGACTGTGCAATAAATGACAGTGAACATCTCATTATTTTCAGTGAAGACGTGAATTTAAGATTTTTCATTATTCTTCAAACAAACTATGGAATTCTGATTGTGGATGACAATTGTCTCATTCTCGTTACTGGTAATTTTGAATTTACATATTCTTAACATCTACCTAATAAATGACATACACTCTTATAGGTACGTACATACATACTTGTATAATAAATTTAGTCATGCTCAAAAATTTATAAACAAAGTAATATCTTACAAGAATTCAAGCACCTTTAGTATTAAGGAATTCAATAAAGGAAAAGAAGTCAGGAAAGAAGCAGTAAATTGGAGAAACTGGCTATAAATATAAATGTTAGTCTAGGCCATGAAGTAGGTCGTCCTGATTGATCGCCGCGTGCGTGGCGCTGCATCGACGGTTATTAGACATGACCACATACGCCTTTTTTGTAGGTATTTCTATTTATAAACCCTTTCTTTATTTGCCTAGAGTACCAAGGTTCAATTATAGAAATGTCATTTTGAGCAGTCTGTTAAATTTCTAAAAATAATAGTAATAATTTATTATGTTTATCTCTCATCTGGTATTGTATGGTAACTTCAGACCTGGTGTTTGTGCTTGAGACAAAGAAGATTATTAAATTAAGAATAGTCAGTTAAGCAGTAAGAGTGTCCTCTGCAACTAAAATTACATAGGACAAAGGTAACATTTTCTGATAAAATGAAACCGCAAGATTACATGAATTACATTTGCATTAATATTAACTCTGATTTGTTAACAAAGCCAAGGTGAAGCTTGCTTGATAACTTTGGTAAAACACTTAGTCTAGCTTGTAGCTTGTCTACTAAATTTATGCCTATGGCAAATAACTGTACAGTTATTTGCCATAGGCATAATTTAATTTTTGCGTTGTTGCGTTGTTTTCACGTCTGTGAAGAATTTGTTATCATATAATTTGCCAAATCGGTTTAGAGTTACACAGAAAATGAGCTTTTAGAGAATTTACTTGAACGTAATTTATGACATCGGCTTAGTTGTCGTTTGTAACGCTGGTAGCTGACATCGGGGTCAAAGTAATATTAGCACTTATTTTTTATCGTAGGTTTTTAAAAACGTTTTCATAATACAATAATTGTAACTATGATTAGGTATGAAAGCGTGACCAGAACGAATAAGTAATGATAAAAAATATTTGGAAGGTTTTCCACGCCTCGACAAACTCAGGTAAACCATACGCAAAATACGCGCTTGGTCGTGGAGTTGCGGATACCAGCCTGTTTTAACATAACCTAACCTAAACTCAGGTAAAGTAAATACACTTTTAACTGAATATCGTTTAAAATTTGCTGATGATGACAAACAAACTAGTTTTCCGCCGCAAACATTTGTCGTAGAGTTATTAATGGTTGAATAAAAGAGAAGGGATAGTAAGTATTAATACAGTTATATTTTTAGGTACAAATACATCAGTAAATATATAGGCAGCTTCATAGAATAATATTTAATAAAAATGCATCATACATACATACATACATAAACTCACGCCTTTTTCCCATGGGGGTAGGCAGAAACTACAGAACGCCACCTGCTGCAAGGATCGTACCTTACATACTTCTTTTGCTTCACACACACTCATACTCTTTTAAATTTAAGTCACTACATCTTCTTTTAAATCACAACGTTGTCTTATTACCTCATTCCTCAATCTATCATTCAAAGTTACACCACACATACTCCGCAAGGAGCGCATTTCTACTGCATTAATCCTGCTTTCATGTCTTTTTTGCCATACCCAACCTTCACTTCCATACATAAGTGTAGGCACCAGCACGCTGTTGTGAACGGCGAGTCGAGCTTCCGGAGACATCGACTTGCTGGTCACAACTGCATGTATAGCACCATTCACTTTATTCCCTGCATTCACTCTCCTTTCCACATCCACTTCAATCTTTCCATCCCTTGTGAACATACTTCCCAGATATATAAACTCGTCCACTTGCTCCACACTCTTATCATTTATTTTCACTTCGATACATCGTCTTCTCTTTCAAACACCTTAGTCTTGTTCACATTTATACTCATCCCTTTCAACTTAAAAGCTTCATTCATCACAGTCACCATGTCTTGTAACTGTTCTGCTGACGATGCAAGTAGAACTTGATCATCTGCATAGAAAAGGCATTTGACAGGCAACTCATTCATCATCAATCCACACTCATGCTCTTTCAAACCTATCAGACAACTATCCATGTACAAGTTGAACAGCAACATAAAAATGCATCAGTTAGTTTGTAATTTTGTTTTATTATTTTATCCATCGACATTTTTCTCATTTTATTAGATTTACTTTAGTGAATCGACAAATCACCAACATTATATTAGTATGTTGTCTGTCCAGTTCCTATATTAAGGTATGTTGTGAGAAACATAACATACAGCGCCATCTAGTGGAACTAATCCAAAGCACTACGATGAGCGGCTTCATGTTCTGGAAGACAGCAACTACAAATGATTTCTGTAGACAAGTGATGCCATCTACAATCCTCATGTGGAACAATCTGCGCAAGAGCCATCGTGCTAGTTATCGGCACTACACCTACAGACGACTACGTGTAGATATGGCACACGTATGTGAAAATCCGCCTTTATAAGCAGAGCTGTCTTCAACCAAATTGTCATTCATCAGCTAGAGGTTCAGAGTTCGGTAGCCACGCAGCCAGCTCTGATCCTTAGTATGGCTAGTTCCTGCTTCGATAGCCTAGCAGTCTTCAGGAACTAGCCATTATGGGAGGTCTGAAGGGCGATAGCCACGCAGTCCCTTTCAGCCCTCCACTTAGGGTTGTTACGTAATATAGTATTGATTATTGTAAAATGTAACAAGTGACCAATAAATCATCATTGGGTAAAGTTGTTTGCTATTCTAAAACACCGTTCCATTAAAACAAGAAAGTGAACCTTAAGTACATAAACATATCGTCGAAATCGAGCCGGATAATTATTGAATGGAACGGCTTGCAGACTCGGTGCACGAATACAATAGAGGACCGCATTCCTTAGATAAGGATTGAAGTTGGAATTTGTTTACAAGTAATTAGTGTGAAGACTATAACTACATATAACTACTTATAGAAAAAAGTAGTTACGACAAAGAAACATATTGGAAGTGTTTCTGCGAATATTTATTGACGTGGACTATTTGATAAATCAGCAAAATGACGTCACCAACTCCAGAACAGTTTAAATATTTATCTACGTTAGAAGATGTGGCTAGTATGTTAAAGAAAGCGCAAGTTAACATACAAAAGTGTCCGAAACAGCGATTGACAGCAGGTTATGTTAAAGCGAGATTAAAATCCATTGAGGAATATTGGGACTCGTTCAAACAAACGCATAGCAGCCTTATGAAGTGTACACCACGAGAACAGCGAGGCGTGTTGCCTTACTTTCTTAATGAAGAATATTATACGTACGAAGAAACGTATCTCTGTTTACAAGCGGATTTGACCGATCTCCTAATAAACTTGGAGTCACAACAGAGATTATTAGAAGCGTCTAACATGTCTACTTCATTACACGATGGCCAACTACCGTTTGCTAAGCTACCAAGAATACAGCTGCCTATCTTTTCGGGCAGATATGAAGAATGGCCTACGTATAAAGATATATTTACAGCACTCGTACATAACACTTCTATTAGCGATGTGCGAAAATTGCATTATTTAAAGACTAGTGTTTCTGGAGAGGCAGAGATGTTATTGCGACATATTCAAATTACGGAAAGTAATTATGCAACAGCATGGGAACTACTTCAAGGTCGGTTTGGTAGCAAAAAGATGATTGTGTCGTCAGTTTTAAAGAAATTTTGCTGTCAGAAAAGGATAAGCAACCCGTCAGCTACACAAATAAAAGCTTTGCTCGATAATTCGGTAGAATGCATCAACAGTCTGAATAACATGGTAATAAACACCGCCACTTGGGATCCTATCCTAGTATTTCTAGTGGCGCAGAAATTGGATTCAGAGACGTTGAAGTGTTGGGAAGAGGAAGCCTACAAGGAGAATAGCGATGAGTTGTCTACATGGGAGGCGTTGAAAAAGTGCCTCGAGTATAAGTTTCGTACGCTCGAGCTAATTGCTCCCATCACTACTACAGTTGCAAAAGAGAAGACACAAGGTCACAAAGCATATCATGTCGTAGCAAAGGATACTGAGAACGATAAAGATGACTCTGCGCACACCAAAGGCAGATCATCACCTTTTTGTGTATATTGCAAAGGTGACCATTACATCTTCATTTGTAAAGAATTCGCAAAACAAATAGTACAACAACGACGGGAATTTGCGAAAAACAAAAACCTATGCTTCAACTGCCTAGTCCCGAATCATATAGTCTTCAAATGTAAACAAAAGAATAAATGCCGAGTCTGTGGAAGAAAACATAATTCTCTCTTACATGAAGTAAAAGAAACAACACAAGAGAGAGATACAGAAGAGAGTAACAAACAAAAAGAACAAACAGAGAAGATCACAAGCGCACATTTCTCCAAAGACCAACCTGGTCGGCAAGTATTATTGGCAACTGCTCTAGTACATGCTACATCAAGTGACGGCAAAACACATGTACTTCGGGCGTTGATTGACCAAGGCTCAGAGGCTTCATTCGTATCTTCAAGAGTAGTTGAACTCTTGAAATTGAATAGGACAAGCATCAACGGTGTAGTCTCAGGGATTGGAGAAGAAAACCTGGTTTCAATAAAACATGTAGTTGACCTGTCAGTTACATCGCAATATAATAGAAAGGAAGTTATTCAAATGAAGGCTTACGTTTTGAAATCAATATCTGCTAGATTACCTTCAAAACACATCGCGATGAACTGGCCAGCACTCCAAAAACTACTATTGGCTGACCCTATGTATAACACACCGGGTAAAATTGATATATTACTCGGTGCAGACATCTTTTGCAAAATTATAGAAGTTGGTTTGATAAGATGTTCTGATGGCATAGTGGCACAGAAAACACGTTTGGGGTGGATACTTTCAGGTCAAAGGGAAGACAAGTTAAATAGCGACGAGCATAAAATAACTACACTACATGTTATGAGTATGGTATCAGAAGACAATGATTTGTTAAGAAAATTCTGGGAAATCGAAACAGGTTTATACAAGAAAAGACAAATACTTACAAAGGAAGAAGAAATGTGTGAAGAGATTTACAAAAATACAACTAAAAGAGTAAACAGAAAATACACAGTGCACTTACCTTTGAGACAAGGAATAGAAGAGACACTGAAATTATGTGGAAATACGAAACAACAAGCTGTTTACAGATTCAAACAATTGGAGAAGAAATTACAAAATAATCAGAGTTTAAAGTCAGATTATACTAAAGTAGTTCATGAGTATATGGAAATGGGTCATTTGATTAAATCTGACCCAAATGATGTCAACAAATCAGTTTATCTTCCTCACCATGCTGTAATACGGGAAGACAAGGATACAACGAAGGTTCGAGTAGTTTACGACGCGTCTGCGAAGGGTTCTAATGGTCATTCTTTGAACGACACCATGATGATTGGGCCTGTACTGCAACCTGATTTAAGAAGCTTAATTATCACATGGCGAACACATAGAATATGTGTAGTAGGAGACATATGTAAGATGTACAGAATGATTGATATGACATCAGAGCACACAAATTTACAACGCATAGTCTGGCGAGATAACCCTGAAGCAAAACTAGAAAGCTTCAACTTGATGACTGTAACCTTTGGTACAGCTGCAGCACCTTATTTAGCTGTACGAACGTTACAACGACTCGCTGATGATGAAGCACTTGAGTATCCTAATACAGCACCTATAATTAAGAATTCATTTTATATGGATGATTTGATGTCGGGAAGTGAAACTGAAGAAAAAACAAAGAAAATATGTGAGGAAATAAATGTGATACTAAGTAAAGGAAATTTTAAAATGCAAAAGTGGTCTAGTAATTCAGAAGAAGTATTAAAGTATTTACAAGAGGGAGATAGTACAAACAGTACAAAAGATGGAATAGAAATAAAGCTAGATAAAATTATAAAAATTCTGGGCTTGACATGGGATAGGAAGGATGATACATTTAAATTCACAATCAATTTACCTGAAGTTCGATATCCCGTAACGAAGAGATCTATTCTATCTGATGTAGCAAGGCTGTTTGACCCTTTTGGATGGCTGTCACTAGTGATCATCAACGCTAAGGTTTTCATACAAAAACTGTGGTTATGCAACATGGGATGGGATGATGAGCTGCCATCAGATTTGATAGATGAGTGGATGAGATATAGAGAAGAATTAATACATCTTCAAAACATCACAATACCACGCTGGTTTAAAACTACACCGATCAATTATACAAACATTGAATTGCATGGTTTTGCAGATGCATCTACGCACGCATATGCTGCTGTTACTTACCTTAAGATTATTGAACAGGACACAGTACATATTACAATCATAGCGTCTCGAACCAAGGTTGCTCCGTTGAAGCAAATTTCAATTCCTAAATTGGAATTATGCGCTGCAGCATTACTAGCAGAATTAATCAATGATCTGGTGGACCTGTTGAAAATACCTAAAAACAAAATCCATGCGTGGACTGATTCAATGGTCGTGATGTCATGGTTGCAATCTCAACCAAGTCGTTGGCGCACATTTGTTGCGAACCGAGTGGCAGACATAACACGGATACTAGACAATGACCGATGGAGACACGTTCAGTCTACCGATAACCCAGCCGATATCGCTACAAGAGGCATAAAAGCATGCGACTTGGCTTCTTTTGACTTATGGTGGACTGGACCTGTATGGTTAAAACATAAAAATCTTGAACTACAAACATATGAAATTCCTTCAACTGAATTAGAATTGAAGAGTTCATCATTTCACACAAATATAGAAGTCAAACCAATCTGGGAACATTTTTCTTCAATCTCGAGAATGAAAAGAATATTGGCTTACTGCAGAAGATTTATAAAAAGAGAAAATAAAGCAGGGGAAATATATTTAAAAGTTAATGAGCTAGACAAAGTATTAGAATTATGTATAAAGTATTATCAAGACTTAGTTTATCAGAAGGATATTGAAGATTTACAGAAGAATGGAAACGTGAAGAAAAGAAGTTCTCTTATCACACTCGCCCCCTTTTTAGATAAAAATGGGTTAATAAGAGTGGGAGGAAGGTTAGAAAATGCCTCCATAGCTGAAATTACAAAACACCCGATTGTAATACCATGTAATCAGCATATAACTAAGTTATTAGTTCAAGAAGCTCATCTTAGAACACTACATGGTGGGATACAAGCGATGATGGCTTTTGTGAGAACGAGATACTGGGTGATAGCTTTGAAGTCTGCCGTAAGAAAATGTATTCACAACTGTAAGACCTGCATTTTGGATAAAGCAAGGGTAAAAACACAGTTCATGGACATCGCGAGGCCGCGGACATCATGCAACAAAGGGATATATTTGTTTATTTATATGTATGGCCACACGCGCGATCCATCTAGAAGCGGTCACAGACCTAACAACACAAGCTTTTATAGCCGCATTTCGGAGGTTTGTGGCACGCCGAGGCCACTGTTTGAACTTATGGAGCGACAACGGCACTAATTTCGTTGGCGCTGCCAAGGAATTAAAGGACTTGTTCCAGAAAGGAAAGAATAATATCGCGAAGGAAGTGGCTGAACTTCTTGCTAACGATAACACAATATGGCACTTCATACCACCAAGGATGCCTACATATGGAGGCCTATGGGAGGCTGGAGTTCAGTCTGCTAAAAGGCACCTTCACAGGATAAATAAGGACACAAAACTGACCTACGAAGAGATTGCTACGCTCTTAGCACAAATCGAGGCGTGCCTCAACTCTCGCCCGCTGTATCAAATGGACAATACTATGACACCACTTACTCCGGGACATTTTTTAGTTGGTGAACCCTTGATTTCGGTTCCTGATACATGCTATGAGTACCAACCTGTCAGTCTTTTAACTAGGTGGCAAATTATTCAAAAAATGACTCAAGACTTCTGGCATAGATGGCGTACAGAGTATCTTAACACGCTCCAACAAAGATACAAGTGGCAAGTGAAGGTTCCAGAGCCTGCTATTGGAGATGTCGTTATAATTAAAGAAGATAATTTGCCTCCTACGAAATGGTTGTTGGGACGTGTGAAACAAACACATCCTGGTAAGGACAATCTTGTAAGAGTGGTAACAGTCCAAACTATGGGGAACAAGGAGTTAAAAAGGCCCCTATACAATTTGATACCGCTTCCTAAAGAACCAATAAGTCAGTGAGCTATGGTGGGCGGATCAATGAATGATTGTTGAAGAATATTGATAAAATCAAAATGTATAAGATAATTGAAGTTAAAGATTTTCAGTCCATTTATTGTTCGATTTGCATGACATGTATTAGTATACAAATAAGTATAGATTAAAAACTAATGTTTTGGTGGGCGGTATGTCCAGTTCCTATATTAAGGTATGTTGTGAGAAACATAACATACAGCGCCATCTAGTGGAACTAATCCAAAGCACTACGATGAGCGGCTTCATGTTCTGGAAGACAGCAACTACAAATGATTTCTGTAGACAAGTGATGCCATCTACAATCCTCATGTGGAACAATCTGCGCAAGAGCCATCGTGCTAGTTATCGGCACTACACCTACAGACGACTACGTGTAGATATGGCACACGTATGTGAAAATCCGCCTTTATAAGCAGAGCTGTCTTCAACCAAATTGTCATTCATCAGCTAGAGGTTCAGAGTTCGGTAGCCACGCAGCCAGCTCTGATCCTTAGTATGGCTAGTTCCTGCTTCGATAGCCTAGCAGTCTTCAGGAACTAGCCAATTAGGGGAGGTCTGAAGGGCGATAGCCACGCAGTCCCTTTCAGCCCTCCACTTAGGGTTATTACGTAATATAGTATTGATTATTGTAAAATGTAACAAGTGACCAATAAATCATCATTGGGTAAAGTTGTTTGCTATTCTAAAACACCGTTCCATTAAAACAAGAAAGTGAACCTTAAGTATATAAACATTGTCATATCACTAAACATTTTTAGTAAGAAGACGTAATAAACAAGTATATTCGACATCTACCGTGATTTCGTGGTATCCCCAGGAATTTTGTGAAATCCTCATTGCCCTGTGACATATTTTACAATGACGCTGTAATATAAAATCCATCAATCTTTAATATCTCCGATAATTTTATTAAAAGTCGAATGAGGCTCTGGCAACAGAAGTTTCTGCTGGATCTACTCCAAGAGTTTTTAACTGTTCTGTGAGTTCTGTGAGGGATCCATGTGACCCATATAAATAGAAAGGAATAATATAAATTTATTATTTACACAAAATGTTACGCATTTTGTGTAAATAATACACAAGTATAACTATTGTAAGCGTACGGTTTGGATACAAACATAGATATTATAGTTTCCTGAATTACCTTTATGGATCGGTGCAAGGGGTTTTTTTGTTCCAAAAAGAATATGATTTGCTCTTTTGAGAAAAAAATCTTTTATGGTCTGTGATTGCTGCCAAACGCACATAACTGCCACTTTTGAGCGTATTTTTTGTCAACAGTCTTTTATTTTAATTAAATTGATCACTCAACGCTCACAAAATGTTATCAATCTTCTTAAGGTGCTAAAGATTATTCTGCCGCTCAAAGAACCTTTCAGGCGATTGGTTTTATAGCAGCCGCAGTGAATATTAAACTTTAAAAAAAACTTGGTGTTGGAGCATTTCCTTTCACTGTAATTATTCTTCTCCTTTCTGTGTTAAAATATATTTGATATTTATTAGTTAATTATTTTGATATTAATATCATAAAATACATACGTATTTTATGATATTATTTTTATGCACAATGAGCCCTTTTCCCTCTCCCCTTTGTATATGTATATATGTTAATATATTTATGTCAAATTAAGGAGGAACGTGATGAAATGCGCAAGCAGTCCAGCGCTCCGGTCAAAGGTAGCTGCAGAACACCGTAAAGTCGTTAAAAACAAAGGTGCATAATATGTGCTTACCACGATATCATTGTAATGGTTTTGGGAAATAAAATAATACTTATGCAAACGTATAAAATCCTCTAGTGAATTTTTCATCACCAAAAAGAATAATAAGATCTAATGAATAATTAACCATATTTTTATATTTCTACAATGGATTTCATCGGCTCGGATTTATTTTACACAATACTTGATTATTTGAATAAAATGGCTTTTGTGGAGTTACTTCGTCCACCCGAACGCTTCGAGCGATAAAATGTTAAATTAGAGAAGCTTTGCGAACCTTTTTATTCAGACATTTAAAATGTCTGAATAAAAAGGTTTCTTATAATAATAATCTAATCTAATTGAATTGTAGACACACTGATTTAATTTTGATGAAAAAGGAATGAGGGTGAACTAATTTACGTCAGTTTAAACTTTGAACGTTTACTACGGTTCATAAATATAGATGTTAAACGTTGTTATAACGCGCACGGAAGCAAAGTTTGAACTAAAATCATTTCTAATGCCGTAGAGATGCGATTTAATATAAAATCAGTTTTGTGCAGCCCCTTTTTTTCGAAAAAAAAATTTGCAATTTAAAACATAATAACAAACAAAAACATTTATTAACATTTTCCGAAACATAAAACTCAATTAAAGCAGTGGTTGGTTAATCCAGTAGGCCTATCTTAATCTGCCATATTTGGAAAATATTCACAAAGATAAAAAAAAAAATAGCCTCCAGCGGCGAATTCATACGCGGTAACCGCTTTAAGATGAACTGTTTGAGTTTTTGTTTTTTTATTTCAAAATCAAGACAAGAAAAGGGAATGTGTTTGATCTCGCTTGTATTCCTCGCTTTATTTTTATAACCTATAGGCTCGCGCTTGACCACTATCTCACCTGATGGTAAGCGATGATGTGGACGACGGTGAAACACGCCTGCCTAGAAATAACCTATTCACTCTTGACTGAAAGACCTAGATTGTAGCTATCGGGAAACACAGACTTAATCAAGTTTAATAATTTATAGAAATTCAGCATACATAAAAATGGCATGATAGTATTGGATCATACTCAACGAACAGTTCTCTGGTAGGAAGTCCTAATGAGTGTGTGCTCACGGTCGATTGATCAAAAATCTCATTTCATCGCTATTTATCCGTGTGAATCGTCTCAATGTGCATGCATACGCTCCATGTTCTGACTTGATGATTTAAATTAATGATTAACTAATTAATTTATGACTAGGCTCCGGTTTCTCATAAAATTTAAAATAAATAGGTATGTGCAACTAAGCATGCTTTATTTCAGGCTTGGTACTTTTACCATGTTGAGAGGATGAATGAAAGGCGACTAACGAAAGGTATTTACAAGGCAGACGTGAATGGAAACGCCGGGAGAGGACGCCCTAGAAAGACATATATAGACCTTATAGGTGATGTTTTTCAGAAAGGCCAAGTGCGCAGTACCCATAACCGGCTTGGGTGTATGACTAGATGTATGAATGTGTGTGAAGCAAAAGAAGTATGTAAGGATCGTAGCAGGTGGCGTTCTGTAGTTTCTGCCTACCCCCATGGGAAAAAGGCGAGAGTTTATGTATGTATGTACTTTTACTAGGAGGGATCAAAAAGTAGTGAGAACGATATACTCCTTGGTAAGAAAAAAAAATACTTGCAGTCATAGCTCAGATACATATTTGTAATATTAATAAAGAAAAAAATCTTCGATTCTCTTTTGTTTTTTTCTGAATGTAGTCATTTGTTTGCTTCGTGTCCGAACGTGTTCTCGAAAATGGAGAAAACGAACTGCGAGCCGTCATTAAATACCTCTTTTAAAAAAGTTAACGACGCAAGAGATTCATTGCAATTTGGAGGCAACATTAGGAGAGTCTGCTCCGCCGTATTCCACTGTCGCAAGGTGGGCTTCTCAATTTCGAGTAGGGAGAACAAGCACGGAAGACGAACATCGTGGCGGCCGTCCATCGACGTCAGTCACCCAAGAAAATGTTGCGAAAGTCAAGAAAATTGTATTGAGCGATCGAAGAGTTACCATCCGATACTTAATTCAAGAAACGGGCATTTCATATGGCAGTATTCAATCCATATTGAAACAATCTATGCCAAGAATGTTAACCGACAGTCAGAAACAAAATCGACTTGACATTTCGAAGATATTATCGGACATGTTTCAAGAAGATTCTGAAAACTCTGTGACGTGTTCATAAAAAGGAGATTTTGTTTAACGAGTTGTATGTGTACTTTGTTCCGGCCATGTCACTGGAGATATGACCAATTTAATATATGAGGAAACGTGTTGATAGCATCATCTTTTTTTTTTAATGTATATTTTAATCAAACTTTTCACGTGCTTTTCAGAACAAATTTTGTTATCTTACAAATATCTTACTTCTTACTAATATTATAAATGTGAAAGTTTGGATGGATGGACGAATGGATGTTTGTTACTCAATCATGCCAGAACGGTTAAACGGATCTGGATAAAATTTGGCACGGCGATAGATTAAAGTCTGAAATTGCACATATACTACTTTCTATCTCATCAAAATGTGCGGTTCTCGTGGGACAATTTCAGTCTTTCACTCGTGTGAAGTTAGTTAGATTATAAACCAATGCTTTTCAATCCAATCAATAAAATAAATGGAATAGAAAGTGATTTTGTTGATAAGGGTCATTCAATAAAATTAAATTGAGGAAATGGCTTTGAGAGCACATTTTATTTGCGTTTGAATACCGGAAAGACTTATCTGGAGTTGTTAGATCTTTTCAATTACGAGTACATTTTGACCTTACTAGGAATAAACGTAAAAAAGTATCTTTCTTTATATCCTCAGCTATTGGATTTACTCATTAAAGATAATAAACAGTTTACAAAAAATTAAAACATGGTTAAAACGTCAACAACATTTCATCTATAATAAATTCCTGATAAATACGAGTACCTATTTGCTTTGACAAAAATCGATAAATATTTCGACGATGAAAGTTAATAACTCAAAATTCGGTAATATTGCGCTTCAGCCGACGAGACGAGAATACCTACGAACTTTATGAGGTTTATGTATATTAACCGAGTTATGCGCGCTATAGATGATGGAGTCTGCGACCCGTCAGGAGATGTAGATATGGCGTATACAGGTAACCGACATTTTCTAAACTCTGCCTTACTGCTACGTCATGATACTACATTTTCATTATATTTTGCACAGGTATATTTTGAACATTGTCAGGATGTTATTAAAAAAAGCATTTTATTTTTCACACGAGTTGAATTACTCTTGTGTTTAGTTAATTCTTAGTTAGGTGCTATTAGTGCAATGAATAAGTTTGACCTTCTAAATTCATATGAGATAAGTTGGACGATTGCTATAAATACATACGTACATATAAAAGTGAAGGTAACTTGTATGCTGTGATCGCGTGACTTTTTAAGATTTCATACAACGTTAATGTAATAATATGATATGATAAAAACAGATATCGTGCAAACAAAGATATATCTCACCAAGATAAGAAAAGCTTCTCACGAAACATTTAGCAAAAAATGTGAACGTTATCCTTTCTCTTTGTTGTTCAATGTCTGTGACGTATCATAAAATGTTCTGTGTTATGATAAGCGAACTTTTTATGATTTTCCTTTAGCCCAACATGTCTCCCGGAGGTATCATAGAACTTCACATAAGCGCTATGAAGTGCCTCTGTTTGTATAACAGGTTAATGTTATGTCATGTTGTATTTCAGCTTTCATAAAAGCAGTTTTTGGAGCCAGCAGGTTGAGCACACTATTTAAGTCAATAAATATGAATCATAATTTACTAGCTTTTTGCCGTGACCTATATCACAGGAACTGTTATATTTTTTGGATAAAAAGCCAGTGGCAGTCAGGAAATAGTGTAGCTTTCTATCACCATAATAGTTTGCCTTGATGGGTGTAATACATCTTGTCTTGACATAATCACAACAACCAAACACAACAGTAAAGACTGCAGAGAATGCATGAAAGCTTATAAATGTTTTTTTTGTGTGTCAAACAAGCATTCTTTGACAAAGCTTACTTATTTTGTCTACAAGTTTTATAAGTATTACCACGAGTACCTCTTAATGTGAGCTCTATTAAATAGTTACCGGCACATAACACAGTAACCCGTTTCCGTGGAAGCTAATGTTGCTCTTCTCGCCAGTGCACTAAGTCAAGTTTATAGCCGCAATGCACACGTGGCACATAACACACACATTCACTACCTTGCGCAAGAAAGGCAATTTCTGCTTTTCCATATAAAATAGCTTATTCTGAACGA
Organism: Orthosia gothica; assembly: GCA_949775005.1. NCBI lineage: Eukaryota > Metazoa > Arthropoda > Insecta > Lepidoptera > Noctuidae > Orthosia > Orthosia gothica. The sequence goes on along the minus strand of OX459053.1, from coordinate 11,157,773 downwards.
GGTGCTGCACAGGTAGCGAGTCACATCTGCATAGACAGCCTTCTTAGTTTACAGCCTTTCCGTCAATTTGTGAGAAATACATGTGACCAGATACATGGAACTTTTTTATGCTGAATGTGTTGAACATAAAATATATACTTCCAAAAGTCAAAGTGATGTCGTGATTAATTGTTGTAAAGACATAACGTTGAGGATGAATAGGAACTGTTACATAACAATGACATATAATATGATGTATACTGATATTTATTAAAACTGGAAGTTTAGTGACTGATATGATAATATAGAATCGGAACAAGTGTGGCAGACATCTACGAGTGTGTATTTCCCCAGACAATAGATGATAACAATCAAACAATCAATCGGGAGAATACGCCCACTTGTTTTTAGAAAAGAAGCGTTAAAAGATTTGCTTCTTATGTTATTTGAAACGTAACGGAAATCGCAACGTTATCTATGCTACCTATCGAATTTTATAAAGTAACCATGTTTAATCCAACCGACAATCTTCTTACTTATATATATTATAAATGCGAAAGTTTGGATGTATGTATGCTTGTAACTCAATCACGCTAAAACACTAATTCACGCGGGCGATGCCTTTGGCAGAAGCTAGTGTTTAATTCATTCATACATTTAATACATTCTTTTCTCAAAATAACGAATACCTCTTATACATTTCCTCTTATCTTCGCTGTTCATTTGTGTTCGACCAGCTAAACTTTCAGTATGTATGTATGATTAAATGTAATGTTCAGTTTCAATTATTTATGCACGTTTTGTGACTTAACTTTGTTCAAATTATTCGTTCAAAATAACTGAAACAAAACTAACTTCGCTGTTACTACATTGTCTGGTCTAATATTGTTATCTATAATTTAAAATTTATTCCTAGTTCGTGTTGTAAAAACATTGCAATTGCCATATTTCCAAAACACTTTTTATTCAAGATCAAAATGAAGAAAGTTACAGTAAATTGTGATGTTTCCGCGCTGATTCAAGCGATAGTAATTTAAGTCTGTATGTCTAAAAGCGAGTGTGAATCAGTAAATTGTTACTGAGGAGCTCGTTATACATGTACATCAGTGAGCTTACAGAGCTCGGTGGGCTGATGAGTTCACTCAACCGATATAAACCTGTGTGTCGAAAGATTACCCAGTCGAGTGATTTAGTAACAAATCATAGAAATTTGTGATTTATGAATTTACGTAAATGATAGGAATTGTAATTATTTCTCAAGTTATGTTTAAGATTTTAGTAAATCATTAGAAAACACAGCTGCTACTGTACGTAGATAAATACTTAGTTCTGAGATCTGTGTTGAGAATTGACAGCGAATTGATCTCGGATAGTTGAAGTTTAAAGAACTCTTGAAGACTCCCTGAATCTAATTGAAAATCGAACATTTAAATGGGTTTTCAATTAATTAAATTCCAACTTGACAAACGATACAATGCTCCATAATTTGAAGGGCTCCGTGTCGCCTTCCTCTTACAATTTATTTGTAAATAGAAAATGGAACTGCGAGAAGCTTTGGATCTAATTAGAGTATGGCAGGATTAAGTTTTACTCTTGAGTTGCTCAAAGTTGTACTGTCTTACTACTTCGGAAAAAGGGACAGCTTGGGTCGACGGTTGTCTTTTTTGTATCAATTGAATGAATGTTTTTATTTAAATGGATTGTTTAAAATAATTTATATAGTAGCCGGTTTGCTTCAGTTTTATACTGGAGCAAAGTGGCTACTGTATACCACAACCTGAAACCCACAAACTGAAACGGACAGAGAAGGTTACAGACTCCTTAAACCACTGCTTAGCTTACGAATACAAAATATATGTTTCAAGTTTGAAAGGGTACAAGAGTCTTTAACCCATCACTTGGACTGGAATAACCCAAAAAAGCATGCGTAAATGTTTCCGAGTAACTTTTCCATATTACTTTTCAAAAAGTTGCCTTTTTAGCCATATGCGGGCTTATTTTGACCTCTTCAACCACTAAGACCCTAAAAGGGTGGTAGCCTTTCAAAAGGTATTCTGGAATCCTAAAATGTTTGTTGTCTATTTATTAAACCGAAAGTTACACAAACTCGTTACAAATGAAACAGCATGTTCCATTTATATAATAAGTAGTCTTTCTTAGACTTTCTCTTCGCTGTGACTCCATTAGAGCTAACTTTGAGTGTTAACTCATTAATAGATCCCATTATATAAGTTAACAGTACAATATTAAAGCTCTTAGCTTTGTCTATAGGCTCCATACATTTTGCAATTAAGTGCTTTTTTATATTTTCCTATTATATTAGATTAGATATCTCAGTCAATTGTGAAAAGATTTCTAAAATTCTTTTATTTTTTAAGTATATGTTCCGAAATTGGTCCCATTTTAATTTGGTGAAGATCTGATGAAGAACTTCAGAGATATACAACAGAACTCTTCAATAAATAAAAATAATCTCTCGGGATTGCTGCAATCGCATGTCTGTTTATTATTTTTATTATTTATACCATTTCATAACATAACATCACGCCAGTACGCTCTAAAGGGGTACGCAGATGTAGGTGATCTATGACCTTGGTACACCCTCATTTCACCGGTTATGTTCAGTTTCATGATATTCGGGTAATCTATTCTGGCATTTTAGGTCCCTTACTAACCTACTTGCCTATAAGCTAGGTAAAATTAAAAAGAGAAAAGAAATACCAAAACCAAGAACTTCCAAATCTTCGTATTATAACATCTTCGTATTATATCGTATAATCGGAATAAAATAGAAAATAATAAATGTCAACAAAATAATTACAATGTCCAAGCAAAAGTTTTATCATTTAAAAAATCAGTAATAGTGTAGTAACACTTGTCCAATAACATTTTTGTTAACTGTTTTTTAAATACATTGTTGGGTGATTCTAATAGAGTATTGGGTAGCTTATTATAAATAAGAGGACCCATGGATAAAATATTTTTTCTTAATAGGGCTGTTTTGTGACCACCTGTATAAAGTTGATTTCTATATATAGATCTTATAGGTCCTGTGCGTTTTCTTATATCAATCAATGAGGTAAATAACTGTTTATTAGTTTTAACGAATAGGGCAATTTCAAGAATATATAAAGATGGTAATGTGAGAATTTTTAGTGATTTAAATACTGGTACACAGCTTTCTGTAGACTTCAGACCGGTCATCGATCTAAGGCAATGTTTCTGAGCCCTAAATATTATTTCCCTTTCACTACAATTACCCCAAAATATAAATCCGTATCTTAACAATGACGCAACTAAGCCATGGTATGCTGTAACTAGTGTTTTTAAATTAACTTTTTTGGAAAGAATGTAAAGTAGATAGGCAGACTTACTTAGTTTTTGGCAAACGTATTCAGCATGGGGTTTCCACGTCAGTTGACTGTCAATATGTACTCCTAGGAATTTTGCCACTGAGGTTGTATCTACGATTTGGTCTTTATATTTAATAATTATGTCATCTGGTGGTAGCCGCTGATAATAATGTATCACTTTGGTTTTATTTAGATTTATGACTAGGTTATTTTTATTGAGCCAATCAATTATTACTTTAAGTGTGCTGTTTATGTCTTTCTCGTATTCTGTTTTGTCTACGCTTGCAATTATGGCTGTGCTGTCAACCGCAAATAATGTCATTGGATGACGAATTTGGCGCGGCAGGTCGTTGATATAAAGTAAAAATAACAGTGGCCCAAGTACACTACCTTTTTTTTTTTTTTTATATATTATAGGCTCGCGCTTGACCACTATCTCACCTGATGGTAAGCGATGATGTGGTCGACGGTGAAGCACGCTTGCCTAGAAGTAACCTATTCACTCTTGACTTAAAGACTCCTAGATTGTAGCTATCGGGAAACACGAACTCCGGCAGGGAATTCCACTCCTTAGCTGTACGCATAATGAAAGTATTTTCAAAACGTTTAGTGCGTATGGGTGGTATGTCTACCATGTAGCGATGGCGCATCGCCGTACGTCTTGTAGTCCGATGATGAAACGGGCTTGGTGGAATTAGATCATGCAATTAGATTATTTAAACCACCTATTGACGTCTGGGAGGAACTTTTATCCGAATGGCAATGTAGGTGGGATAATTCTATCAAGGGCCGACACCTCCACCAATTCTTTCCATCCGTTCGCGTGCGGCTGGCCAGCACGTGGCTGGAAGTGGATCACTATGTTGCCCAATTTCTCACGGGACATGGTAACTTTAAAAGTAAATTATTTTCTTTCAAGCTCGTTGCCTCGCCTTTATGTCAGTGTTCTACATCTGACTGCGAATATGTACAATCTGCACATCATATCTTATGGGAGTGTATTCTTTGGCAGAATGAACGTAATATTATGTTGAATAAAGTACAGGCTGCATCAGGAGTTGTTTACTATACGGACCTTGTGGAAACTAGAACAAATTTCCGTGCGTTCAAGCGTTTTTGCCATACCTATTATTGGAACCAAATATAACAGCTCACAATGTTAGGACCCATTAATATGTATTAATGCTATTTTTTTTTTTTTTTTTATTCGTGGTGCTAGGCAACTGGGCTTATCCCAGTTGTATATGACCCTTTGTGCCTATTGGCCTTGTTTGTTCTGTCTCCTGCTTGATATGGAGGGAAGTGGAAATTTACATTTTTCCTACTCCTCCGTTATTCTTTTCTGATTAATTTCGTTGCGGGATCCAAGACAGGTAAATTCATTCTCCGGGACTTCGTCGAGCTTCATTGCCTCGGCGCTTTTCTGGTGGTCGCCACTGTTGATTCTGGCTTTCAGGAGTTGCAGTGGTTTGGGAATAGTGCGGTGGGATTGTCCCAAAAAAAAAAAAAAAAATTCCATCGCACACTCCCCGAAATGCAACCGATAAAAGACCGACAAGCTGGCAACTCGGCGACGATGTTCAAGGCTCTGGAGCTTTGACTTAACCAGTGCCTCATCGCCGATGAGCCTTTTGGCCCGCTTTTCGATCGACTCTAGTGCATCAAGCTGGTATTTGGCGGATCCGTCCCAGAGATGAGAACAGTACTCCATGCATGATCGAACTTGCGCTTGATACAAGCTGAGCAGCTGTTCTGGCGTGAAGTACCTTCTAACCTTTGCAAGGATCCCCAGCTTTTTGGCAGCCAGCCGAGCCTTTGCCTCAATGTATGGGCCAAAATTAAGAGTCGATGTCAACGTAACGCCAAGAAGCTCAAGATGGTCAGTTTTTGGCACAGTCACATCTCGGAAAGTTGGAGCCGGTTGAAATTGGCTCTTTTTAGCGGAAAAAAGACACGCCTGGGTTTTAGCAGCATTAAACCTGACCAGATTGGCATCGCCCCATTCGGAGACTGCCTGCAAGGACAGGTTCAAGCGCTCCACCATGGCCTTCCGCAGAGACTGGATCTGAGGTCCGGTAGCTCGAGCGTTGGACATGTATCTCTCAGCAACAGTGCTGTCGTCTGCATACCCAAAGGTTTTAGCAGATCGTTAATATGCAGCAAGAATAAAGTTGCTGAGAGTACCGACCCCTGAGGGACCCCGGCATTGATATCCAATTGGTCCGACGAGCAGCCATCGATAACCACTCGAATGGACCGATCTCTCAGGAAGTCTGCAATCCAATCACACAGACCACCGGGCAAACCGATTGAAGGAAGCTTACCAATAAGGCTTTCGTGCCAGACCCTATCAAAAGCCTTCGAGAAGTCGAGGGAGACGGCAAACGCTTCCCCGTGCTTCTCGATGGCCTCACTCCAGATGTGAATGGCATACGCTAGAAGATCCCCAGTAGACCGATTTCGGCGGAAACCGTATTGGCGGTCACTAAGGATATCGTTAGCTTCTAGGTATGCCAGGAGCTTTATATTAAGTACACGTTCCATACTCTTACAGAGTATGGAGGTTACAGATATGGGTCTGTAGTTGGCCGGGTCAGCTCGTTTGCCCTTCTTGGGCACGGGCTGTACGTTAGCTTGCTTCCAAGCATTCGGCACTTTTCCAGCCTCATACGAAAGGCGGAATAGGCGTGTCAAGATCGGAGACAGTTCAGGCGCACAGGTTCTCAGAACAATTGCTGGAATGCCATCAGGGCCGCTAGCCTTGTTCACGTCGAGGTGGCTCAGCACCCTACGGACGTCCTTTTGGTGGATACGAATGTCCGACATACTCGTTTCGCATCCATCAGGAGAAGGAGGGGGCCGCGCGTCACCAGGATTCAGACGTGAAGATGCCGCAAAAAGAGAGGCAAATAAATTTGCCTTCTCCTCAGCGGAGTGTGCCAGCGACCCATCGGGTTTCAGCAGTGGTGGTAGTGAGGGACGGCAAAAGTTCGACTCGACCAACTTAGCCAGGGACCAAAACGCTTTACTTCCTGCAGGGTAAGAAGCAAGTTTGGCCCCTATTCGGCCAATGTGATCGAACCGAGCCCTTCGCAACACCAGCTTGCAGGACTTGGCAGCCCTGTTGAAGGCCTTCTTCTTCCGAACCACGTCACTCGCCTTGCGCGATCGAGCTTCGACCCAAGCCAGGTACGCCTCATGTTTAAGCGCGTCAGCGCGCCTACATTCGGCGCCAAACCATGGCCGGTCAACGTTGGACATTGTTACGTCAGAGAACGGAATGTAGTACTCCATTCCCTGACGCAACACATCGGTCACGGCGTCTGCGCACGACGATGGATCAGTCGAAAAAAAGCAAGTAGGCTGCCAAGGATAGCATGCGAAGAATGATCGCATACCATCCCAATCTGCCGACCTGTACCGCCAAACCCGCCGGGTGCCTCTTGGGCTGGGATCGGGCGGGGAATAGACGGACACAGACTTCACCAGACAGTGGTCGGAACTACCCAAAGGTGAAGCTATCGACACAGAGTATCTGTCCGGATCTGTTGTCAGCAGAAGGTCCAAGCAATTCGCTGTGTGCGAATCAACATCCGTCACCCTCGTTGCCCCCTGGACCAGCTGGGTGAGGTTTAGCGCAAGCGCAAGCTTACGCATCTCCCGTCCAGCATGGTCAGTGCACTGGTATGGGAAGAGCCACTCCTGGTGGTGGGCATTAAAGTCCCCCAGTAACACTAATTGGGCGGAAGGGTACCGCTGCTGTGCCGCATCAGCCGCCTCACTGAGGTACTCTGTGAGCCTGGATGTCTCCTGATCTCCACTGTGCGAACGGTAGACACAGGCGTAGATAACTTTATCCAAACCTGTGTCCACCAGAGCCCAGAGCGTTGAGAATCTGGAGTCCTCAAGGTTACGGAGACGCCGATAGCAAATGTCGTCACGGGCATACATACATACGCCCGCCCGTGGTCTAAAATTGTGCTCCAGGGTGAACCCTGGGTAAGACAAGTACGACACGTCTGACGGATTCGCTATCTGCGTCTCCGTAAGGAAAAAGAGCGCTGGTTTCTCAGCCTCCAGATGGTAGTGGACTGCAGTGATATTTGAGTGCAGACCTCGAATATTGGTGAGGTGCACTTTGTGGGGGAGGGGGTGCAGCCGCTGTTTATCTCCAGTATTCTTTTTCCTTTTCATCATAATATAAAAGAGTGAATGGAGTAGAGGAGTAGGAAGTGAGACGAGGTTTCACGCTGCTAACCTACAGACACGCACTGAAAGGACAGCATCATTGGGGCACTAGTCTGGAGACTGCGGGGACGCCCGAGCCCCCCCGGAATGTCCATCGGGCCCTCCCGTCTGGTCGCCAACCAGCACGATGGTGCATTCCGGGATTTTTCGACAGTTGGCGGGGCAGCCTTTCGTGTGTGGCTGGCACACTACTTGGGCCCCCAACTACCTGCGGTCGGCCAGCGGTGCACCGTGCCTCGGATCCCGCTACCCTCCGCGACTAGTCTCCCGATACATCCCTAACAGCGCGCGTCAGACTGATCAGCCTGCAGTGGAACAGCTATCTCGACCCAACTCCTCTAGTTGGCTACACCGAGCATCGTACCGGAACACGGCTAGGCCGCTTGGCGGTACGTCTTTGCCCGGTGGGTGGTCACAAGCCTTCGGCCGAAGCCTACCACCAGTTAGTGTCACCTGATTTGCACCACCCGGGGACCACGTGTAGGGAATCAAAAAAAAGGGTACCACGTGGGTGACTCGGCCCCCAAACCAAACCTTGCGGCACACCAAATTTGGTTGTTCTACATGTAGATCGATATTTGAATTCACGTTTAGTTTTGGTGCATACTCTTGATATCTCAGTGTATTGATTTCGATCAGTAAGGTATGATTTTATTAGGTTTAATACGTTGCCTCTTATACCATAATCGTTTACCTTTTTTAGGAGCGCGTCATGTTTTACATAGTCAAACGCTTTCGTCATGTCTGTAAATATAGCACAAACAGGGTTTTTAACATCTACATTAGTCATAATCACCTTAATAAGCTCAAATATAGCCATATTGATGTTTTTATTTTTTTGAAAGCCCTTTTGCTCTTCGCACAATATATTATGTTTTGTAACAAATTTATAGATAGACTCATAAATTATCTTTTCAAATATTTTAGAAAATACCGAAATTAAAGCTACTGGTCTATAGTTTGCCATATCTTCCTTGATGCTTTTTTATGTAATGGTTTTATGATAGTTGTCTTTAGTTTATATGGAAATATACCTGAGTTTATAGATGCATTTATAATATGACTTAGAGGATTTGCTATTATATCAGCAACAAATTTTACAACAACGGTAGAAACGCCATCACAACTAAAATTTTTTTTATTTTTTAAGTTTTTTATTACCCGTATGATATCTTGAGGCACTACAGGGGGCATGAACAAAGAATTTGGGATAATGGTAATGCCACCCATATTTTCCCGAGCGTTAGCAGTAACATCCTGCACCTGATCCACGAAGAAATCATTAAACGAGTCCGCAATCTGCTTAGGAGTTTTATTACTTTGTTTTCCTTATTTATTTGCAAAATAGGTTCTTTTATTTGATAACAATTATTAATTAACTGCCACGATGCCTTTGAATTATTTTGTGAGCTGTCAATCAGGTAATTATTTTGAGCCTTTTGAGTGAGGTTTACTATTCTTTTAAGTCTCTGTGAATAATTTTTTGAAAGTATTTTTATTTTCGCATGTAGGTGCTTTTCTGTATTTCCAAAGCAGATTTCTTTGTTTTTTTCTACATAACCTTATTCCTCGCGAAATCCATTTTACTTTTTTATTACTCGTCTAATACTCGTATTTATATCTTTTTATTATTCCAGTATTTTCGTCAATATTTTAAACTACTAACAACTCTTATCTTGTATGTTGTAACAGTATCTTTTCTGTGTATAACCCACATTTCATTTTTTCTGAATTATCCATTAAAGGCTTCTTTTTTGCACGCCATCCAATATAATATCACACTTATAAACAATCTCTTCATAATTTATTGGATTTTGTTTCTTCCTCTATTTTAAATTTTGCTCAATTATCTGGAACTCTGCTGACCGAACTATACGTCTGGTTCTCAGTGATGTCACTGAGCTAATCAAATTGTCGCAGCGGAGCTTAATCAGAGAGGCGGTGAAGATAGCTTGGAGTGCGACGCCAACGTTACATGGTAATACGGACGTTCATTATATCAACATGTGGGAGAGGCGCAATGGATACCTCATCTATATGTAGTATCTAAGGCGCCGCGTGTTACCGATATAGCAGTAACTGATTAGATTTCTATAGATGAATGTCTCACTAGCTTTTTGGAGATGGCTGTGACACCAAGTAGTAGTAGTAGTTTATATAAAGTGTTCACTGAACACATGAAAGTTCTAGTGAAAGTATAAACTCTTGATGCCTGTTAAATTCGCATCTGTAAATCATATGATCCACGATTTAAGACATCTTGTCGATGTGTGCAAATTTTATCTTCCATACTGGTCAGACAAAATTAAAGAATTGTTGAGACAAAATTTGAGTTCAGCGATATGAACAAAAGAAAAAGCTGGTCCATCTATGCACAGTCCTTACAAATGACTATATTCGATATAGAACAAATCGCCTCTCTGTCAACACCGCGGATAATTAAGCAACTACTAGGTTCATATACTTTAAACTTATTCCATTCTCATAACTTTGTGAGTTCTGTTACCTCGTTCGCCATCACCCAATTTGTCTGATATTATTTACTTAAACTTCATGCACAAAGGTCAAATGGTGGACTTATTGCCTTAAGCATTCTTTACCAGACTAATCAAGGGTGGTGAAGAATATTAACCAAGTTTTCTCACTAACAGTAGCTATGAGACCCATCTGTCATACCAGACATTTATTAATCTTCACGTGAATTATTGTATCATATTCATATATTCTTTTGTAGTTTTAAAAAAGAAAGTGGCCAGCTCACGAAACTGAAGACCAACGATGGCAGGATCGTATCCGCAAAACCGGAGCTTCTGAGGGAAATAGAGAGATTCTATGGGCATAATACACGTCTACCAGTAAACCCGTTGTAAATCTTGCAAACGTCCCAAGAGCTAGATTGACCCGACACTACACCGAATACATCTCTGCAGTCAGTCTGTACGATATTAGGATGGCTCTGACACAGCTTAAAACAACAAGGCACTGGGGATGACTGGGAATGACTGAAAGTGAGTGGAAAACCGGTAATTCAGGCATTTCAGGACCTATTTGATTCCGTCATACTCGAAGGGTAAAATCCACAGGCATGGCCTGTGTGGTCGTTTTCTTCTCTTCTTCAAGAAGGGTGACAATTATCGGCCCATGGCACTTCTAAGCCATGTCTGCAAGTTGTTTTCAAGAGTCATCACGAAACGTCTCGCGCGCAGTTTTGACGAATTTCAGCCTCCCAAACAAGTCTGTATAACAGCGGTCTACGATGATAAATAAAATTATGTATTATTATTGTTGGAGGCGGTTGCGGCGATTAATTTATTAATCTCTTGGTCAAGCTCTTCTTCGTAATTGATAATTACAAATTGAATATTGAAAGTGCTCTGGCTTTTTTTTTAATTAGGGAAAGGCTTGTTAATCCATGTGTTCACGAAAACCACGCTAACGTCGGTGACACGAGCACTGGATATTGCAAGTCTCTACAGACATTATAATGAAGCAGCAATCGCGGTTTATTATTGGAATTGAGATCTTGATGCGGTTGTACCACGGGTTAATTATACCACTTATTCGAAGCTATGCCACAGATTTCATTTTCATTATATTTGGCTTGGTATCAATCTTTCATACTTTCATTTCTTCTTTCTATCATAAGATTCGCCTGTATCGTTTCATATCATTGCCACCAGCTAGCTAATGGTAATGATGATCCACTCATCGGAAGCAACAGACACCACAAACGAACCTTTTCTAAGAAAATAATGTCTTGAATGCCGAAAGCAGAAGTCAATATAAAGAAAATTTTGTATTGATTCACGAATTGAAGCTTGGTGTATAAAAGACGATTTGTGAGTGAAATTGCAAGTAAAAAGTTTAACGAGGCTTCTTCATATGAACTTTATATTTAATATATGAAGACATTATAGATATTATGTTTTACAAGTGATATGTGCGTGCTCTAGAGTATGGGTTTAACGTTACGTTACTATTTAATTTATTATGTTCCGGATAAATGTTTTTACACATAGCCATATAAAATGCCATAAAATAGCCGCAGACAATTCAATTAGGGTTCTATGCATTTTCTGTACCAAACAGTTTTTCTCTTGTGTGTTATAAAACCCTGCGCAGTTACCCTACTGCCGGATACTCATTGTGGTAGGTACATACATCCCACTCAGTGATGACATCCGCCACATTCACTATTCTCGGGTAATATTTCGTTTGTATGGAAGTAAGTAAAGTAAGAATGTTAAAAAAGCGGATTCCTTTCCTTTTATAGCTTTAAAAATAAGGCAAAAATGTTCAAAAATATTTTACTAGGAACAGGGAAAAGAATATAATTCTACGGAGAATATATGGTTACAAAGGTAACTATTGTGGACGAGTTAAATCAAGTGAATTTTGACGGATTTAGACAAATATAGAATTGATGGGTTATACAATTTGTGACGAGGTAATAGGCAAAGAGTTATTTTAGTTGAACATTTACTGGATTGATTAAAAAAATAGCCACCACATTGAGAAACAAACAGATGGATAGAGAAAAAGTGTCAAATACCACAAAGTACATTGTGTAATGATTTAAATGCCCTTGTTACATACCTACACAGCAGAAGATATTAAAATCACAACTCTTACGAAATACTCTAGAGATGCTCTCAGTTGGAAGTACAAAGAATGGTTCACTTTATACCTCTGGGGATGTGAACAATAGGAAAGGTAATCGGGTTAACATCAATATAAGATAAGTATGTATATAATATTAAATGTACACTAACGAGATTTTTTTAGAACGAGTGTTGTTTCTTTAAATAATACCGTCCTGAGTTTGAAAATACTTAGAGATGTTTGCATAAAAAAAAAACCGGCCAAGTGTGAGTCGGGCTCGCGCTCGTAGGGTTCCGTACCATAATCGCAAAAAACGGCAAAAAATAACGTTTATTGTATTGGAGCCCCACTTAAATATTTATTTGATTCTGTTTTTATAATTTGTTGTTATAACGGCAACAGAAATACATCATCTGTGAAAATTTCAACTGTCTAGCTATTACGGTTCATGAGATACAGCCTGGTGACAGAGAGACAAACAGACAGACGGACCGCGGGGTCTTAGTAATAGGGTCTCGTTTATACCCTTTGGGTACGAAACCCTAAAACACAACAGTAATGGTAACCTCAATATCATATTATGCTGAATGAAACAAAAAAAAAATACATCCAAATACCTGGAACCGAATTATATCTTCTTTTCCTAAAGCGATTTTCTTTTTTTGTCTCAAACAAGGACCCCATAGAACAGACTGCTACAATCGCTTACAAATTAAATTGGCCCTGAAATACAATAAATATTTTTCGCCGAATCGTTGTTGCCAAACTAGATGATTTTTATTAGTTAGTTTTCCATTTTAGTTTTTTTATTGTTGTGTGGGTGTGACATGGGTCATGCTGCCTTTTGCGAGACCTTCGTTAGTTGACTGCGCAAAGAACCGGCTGAGAAGGAAACAGTTGGCGGATAAAAGTGAGGTCAAACGGTTAAACTCTCATGGATGAGTTTGCAATTATATGGTTTGGAGCTACTACACACTTTACGTTATGATTACAAATATGTTTACAAAACTGCTCTTATTAGTTTTATTTTGACTTAATATAATATTATAAAGAGGTAAAGTTTCTAAGTTTGTTTTTAGGAAGTAATCTCTAGAACTACTGAACCGATTTCTAAAATTCCTTCACCGGTAGAAAGCTTTATTATTCTTGAGTGTCCTGCGGGGGCACAGGAGCGAAGCCTCGGACAAAATCTGGTAGTTTATAAGATTATTTGAATCCGACCCGGTTGCGAGTTATTTTAACAATCAAAACGCAGGTGTCCAGTTTATTGAATGCATAATAGATTGTAATGCGATTTGGATTTGTTGTTTTCATAAAAAAGAGATTCTTCAGGAAATCTAGTATTATGTAAGAGACTGAATTTTATCACAGTATCATACAAGATGTGAACCTTATCGTAAGGAGGCTCATAGTTTTGTTTAACATTTCCGAGACATAACTCCGCCCTCTCTTGTTACTAACGTCAAATAAATGTAACAAAGTTATATGTTGGCATGTTGTTGTATTACACATTCTGTGACCCCCTTTCTTTCCTCTCCCGATTAAAGGTTCTGGTAAAAAGATTGCCCGGCTAATTATGTTTGGCTATTCTTCGGGATATGTCGGTAAACCTGGTTCTCTTGCGGATTTCTACATTTCTGAATCACGCAAGGAAACTCCGAACATAGTCCTATCCAATGCCCTTTGAGTGACTGTAAGCTTTCTGATGAGGCCCATTGTAAGTGACCACGTCTCAGGGCCATATGTCATTACTGGAAACACACTCTGGTCATAGACTTTCATCTTGAGACACTGTGGTAAGTTGAATGAGAAGATACCGCGCAACTTCCGGAACGCTGCCCAGCCGAGTCGGATTCGACGGTTGACCTCTTTCTCGAAGTTGGCCCTATCCAAATAGATCGTTTGTCCCAGGTAGACATAGTCGCCCACAACTTCGAGTGTAACATCTTTGACCTTGATAGGGGTGGATGTAACATGGACATTAAGCATCACTTTGGTTTTGTCCACGTTCATCCTAAGACCCACTCTTGGATTCTTCTTCAATTAACAGGATTAATTATAAAAGAAATTAAATGACATACTATGAAAAATGCTAAAACAGACAGACGATAAGCGAAAATACCGGTACCTTCCTAAACGTTAGTAATTTATCATCCAACACACTAATTTACGCATTTAAATTTAATGTACTCTAAAATTTATATTATTATTCTTAACCTGCATATTTCAACTTAAAAAGGGTTTCACTAATTAACTTAACATTTCTGTTATCGTGAAAATAATTTAAAATGACCCCATAACTTACAAGGTGTACGCCGGTAGGTACATAATAAAGCTGCTGGACTAAGATAAGCGTGTGTAATCGTTATCAGTTCCACGTGCTAATCATGTTGAAGGTGCTATCAGTCGGCTGACTTGATGATCTTGTGATGTTGACGTATCCACCGTTTCCTTCTGAGGCTAAGGCCTGCTTTGGTATTTATTTCTCAAAGTTCTTTGCTGATTTTTTGGATAAAATATCGATATTTTTTTTCGATGTATAGGGTTCTCTTCTTGGAGACAGGGTTCTAATAATTTCCATCTTATGCGCTTATTACATTCATGCTCGATGTTTTTGTCACTCCGTGAGCCAATCTTACCTGTTTCCAGAAAAGCTTAACATTGGCCCTGAAGTTATTGGAGAACTTCCTGCTATGTTATTCTTCCTTGTCATCCTTCTTCATTTTTACCACTTCTTTGACTTTCACTTTCATTTTATTTTACCTTAATTTCAGTCTTTGCAGACCATCCATTACGTTTGTTGCCTGATTCATTATATTTTGGGCCTTAGCCTGTAAGCCTAAACACATCAAGCCAAGCCTCTTTCTTCTTCTTCACCATCTCTTTTACTTCATCATCTACCCAAGTATCATTCGTTCTACTACCACGTTTCCGCCTTGCCATACCACATAATTTTGCGGCTACGTTCACCATACTACTTTTCACTATTACCCGCATATCCTCTAAACTGTAATAATTCAAATCATCAAATATCCTATCCGTCTTCTCTTTTACTGACCTCTAACATTCCTTCTTTGCTTTTAGTTTTTGCAATCTTTCTATTTTTATTCTTTCTAACCAGGTCACAGGAACTCGAACTTGATGACGCCAACGCTTGAATAGACCAGCCACCCGACACATAACCAGATATTGATCAGTCCCTACATTAGCACCCCGATAGGCTCTTGTATCTGCAACTTTGCACTACAATCTTTCATATACAATAACAAAATCAATGATACTACCACTGCCTTGCCTTTCCCAAGCATAATTGTGGATCTTACTATGCTCAAACATAGTGTTCATTACACACAGACCTTTCTCTACTCATTCTTATAGTAAATTCATCCCATTCTCATTCACTCTTTTGTTCCAGAATGCCCCTAATACTTTTTCGGACTCATGTCTCTTCAAACCAACCCAACCATTAAAGTCGCTGAGCATAACAATCTTCTCGTTAGACCTACATTCTTTCAATATATCCCCTAAACTTCTCCAGAATTCCTCTTTCTCAGAAGGTAAGCATCCCATATCGGGTGCATACACACACAAAATAAAGATACAGTGTGGCTTAATTCTCACCCAAAAAATCCTAGGGCACACAAATGTTTTTTTTTTTTAAACCAGGTACCGTTCAGGACCAGGTAGCGTTCAGGGATCCGTGTTAAGACATATCCACTCCCTTTATTTTTGTCTCAATTACACATAACACCTCTATCCTTTTGTCCATCACTATTGAAGTAATATATTATCACTATAGAAGTGTATGTGTACAATATAAAGGTGGCGGTGGTATCCTTTTGCGAAACATTCGTCTCGCAGAAGGATGCTGCGGAAAACGAGAGGGAGATTTTATCCGCTCACCCGATCCGCAGCTGACGCGTAGTATTCTACGCGCGCCCCTCAAAGACATCAAGGGGGAGTCAAACACCTCACTCCCCCACAACGAAGTGGACAATATACGTGACCTTGGTGTTCTGTTTGATCAGAAGCTAACCTTTGCACCACACTTGGATCACATTTCTAAAAAAAACCGGCCAAGTGCGAGTCGGACTCGCGCACGAAGGGTTCCGTACTTGGTAAATTGCGGTTTACGATTTATGACGTATTAAAAAAAAACTAGTTATTAGATCTCGTTCAAACCAATTTTCGCTGGTAGTTTACATAGTAATGTACATCACATATTTTTTTTAGTTTTATCATTCTCTTATTTTAGAAGTTACAGGGGGGGGGGGACACATTTTACCACTTTGGCAGAGTCTCTCGCGCAAACTATTCAGTTTAGAAAAAAAATATATTAGAAACCTCAATATTATTTTTGAAGACCTATCCATAGATACCCCACACGTATGGGTCTGATGAAAAAAAATATTTTTAGTTTTAGTTTCATGTATTCCCTAAAATTTATTGTTTTTTTTTTAATTTTTGTGTGAAAATCTTAATGCGGTTCACATAATACATCTACTTACAAAGTTTCAACAGTATAGTTCTTATAGTTTCGGAATAAAGTGGCTGTGACATACGTACGGACAGACAGACAGACAGACAGACATGACGAATCTATAAGGGTTCCGTTTTTTGCCATTTGGCTACGGAACCCTAAAAAGCATCTATGATGATGGGTTTTGTCATAAGACAATGTAAAGGTTTTCGTCAAATTAAAACTAAAATCTTGCTTTATCAGAGTTTAGTACGTAGCATATTGGAGTATTGTAGTGTGGTATGGCGGCCACACTACGCTGCCAATAGTTTGCGTCTAGAACGTGTTCAAAAGCGCTTCGTTTGGCATCTGGCTTTTTCTGTGGGAATAACTAAAAAAGTACGTTCTTACAAAAATAGATGATATTCTTTAACATGCACTCCTTGAAAGAACGAAGATGTTTGAACGACGCAATGTTTGCTAGCAAAATCTTGAAGGGAAATATCGACTCACCGCCGCTGCTCGCACTCATTAATTTTCGTGCTCCATCGAGGATGCCACGTAAACCTATTACTCCGCTTAGTCCTCCAAGGAAAAGAACGGTGATGGGATCTAACTCTCCATGTGCTAGGTTTTGTAGGGTTTTGAATAGTTGTAGTGATGTGGTTGATTTTCACTTTGATACTCTTAATAAACAAAAATCTAAATTTTAGAACTGTTTAACAGATTTGTTGTAAATATTTATCGACTGTGTTTACGTAAGTTTTTGAGGCAATTATGCTTTTAATATTTTACATATGTTACTATTGTAGAGTTATATTACTAGATTTACTTGTAGAATATGTAGCATACAGCTAACATAACTACTTATCATTGTTCTTTTTTCATGTGGTGTTTACCTATAAGTAATTGTTGCACTGTATATAGTTTAAACGCATGTTATATGTTTGTTTGTAGATTAGTGTAAACAATTTTTGGCAGACCTAATAAATAAAATAAAATAAGGCCCACAGAAGCGGGCCGGCACCAGCCGGGGGTTGAGGAAGGATAGTACGTTCCCGTTAGCTCTAGCGTAGGTGTAACATGGAACATTGGAGTGGTTTTAAGCCAGTAAGAGACGGACAGACCCCTCTGTCGGCGTCCTTCTCCCCCCCCCCCTGGGCAGACGACATCCAATAAGGATTTTCCAACCTGGAAAAAAAATACTCATTAGGATAGGTTAGTGCACATGTTTAGGTTAGCTCACAAGTTTAGGAAAGCTCATAAGGTTAGCCAACATGGTTAAGTTAGGAAATATATTGGTTTATCTCGTCCTTACTGCAGTAGGGTGTAGTAAGAATGCAAAAATCTACATATGTATCGAATACAACGTTGATAAATACGGTTTCTGAAAGCGAACGAAAAAGCCTATCAATATGGTAAAGCGTTTTCCCTCCGTAAACAGGTTAAGTGTCGTACGTATGAAGTTAACTATAAAGGTTTCACCATCAATCAGAATGAAGTAGGTAATAACAAAACTTGTACTATGCAAACGGCAAAAAAGGTATATGTACCAAATAGCACTCAAATGGCATTAATATATTTCGTTTCGAAGTATTTTTTTGTGAAAAGGTCTGTTCACAATCCACGAGTAAAAGTATCGCGTTTTCATGAATTTATTTATACAAATATGACTGCTGACTATCGCTATATTTGTCTGTTCATCGCCGAGGGACACGAATGACGAGGGTACTTCCATGAAAATGTGTTTATTATTTTTTGACATTTTGAAATAAAATATGTTGCTTGATTATATACATGATTATATACTTGATTCTATACATATATATAATCAAAGGTTGCTGTTTCCAACAATATATTTTCTTTCGTATTCACATACTTACCTATCTGTACCAGGACGCATTCGAAACAATCCTGAAGCTATGCATTTTTATAATAACTATGGAATTTTATTTATATGTAAGTGAATGTTAAAAAAATCCATTACGTAGTTTTATGTTAAAACACAGAATCAGAATAACTTTATTCCGGAATACAATAACGTATTCCGGAATAAAGTTACCATAAAGCAATACGACTTGAAGTCCTCTAAACATAATCGGGACAAAGTATGTAAAAGCAGTATAAGTTAGTACTTAACTAAGAAGACACATTACATGTAAAACGTATGCCAACTTGAACCAAACATGAATGAGTTTCATTCAAGTTTGATTCACAATGATGGTCTAAATTTATGAACGACATTTGTCGTTCATAAATTTAGACCATCATTACATTCAAACCCACTACTATTATAACGTAAAAACTTGCTTAAACCCCTTTCAAGATTAATCGTCGTTAATCTAACAAACTTTTCAAGACCTTACTATGGCTATGAACTTATTTATGGTTACACAATAACCACCAGAATAATAATGTATAATAAATAAATAAATATTTGTGTTCAGAAAACTAAGTTAAGCTACGATTTGAACATTGCCCACACAAGTGTGGCACAGCTTGCTGTACCCTTTGTACCTATATCTGTATAAACGTAACACATATGAATCGAACATAACATTGATATACACGACTTGATTGATCTCCACACACATTGTATTTATGCTATGCTATAGCATAAATACAATGTGTGTGGTTATGTTAAAAGCTTAACATAGCTAGGCTATGTTAAGCTTTTAACTAAATAATTGGCTTCAGTTGAATCTAAGTATTCTGCTATTTGAAACCCATGCCGTTCAGCTTAACAATAACTTAAACTCTTAAAGTCTCTTCAGAGATGAAGAACTATACATGGATGCCTTTTTTATCCACATTCCACATACACATTTTTAGGAGAGACCTATTACCCATTTCTGTAGGAACGGGTAAATTATTAGGTTAGTATATTTTCCTGAGGGTATGACCACAAAACGAACTTATATTCTCAACTGGTGGCCATGTATACGAAATAGTTATTTTTACATAGTACTTTAACTAACGTAACATTCCAAAAGAATCCAAAATTAATTTAATGAACAAATATACCTACGTACTTCCCCCATCATACAGATTGATCTAAACATTCAGTTTTCAAATCTAAAATACACTTGTTCTGAAATTGTGAAGTTAAGTAGAGATACAGATGGAGTGTATCCGGTCGATCAGTCTGCTAAACAACTGCAGTTGATTGAGAGTTCAAACGTTCCGGACATATTTCGTGTCGAAATATGTCGGTGCATGACGGGTATCACACATATATTTTCGACACGAAATATGATCCGGAACGTTTGAACTCCCCATCAACTGCAGTTGTACCTATAGCTGACTGATCTGCCGGAGTCATTGGATGATATCAAACCAAATAATAACCGGCCAAGTGCGAGTTGGACTCGCGCACGAAGGGTACCATTATCGCAAAAAACGGCAAAAGAAACACGTTATTTGTATGGGAGCCCCACTGAAAAAAAAATTGTATTCTGTTTTTAGTATTTGTTGTTATAGCTGCAACAGAAATACATCATCTGTGAAAATTTCAACTGTAGCTATCACGGTTCATGAGATACAGCCTGGTGACGGACAGACAGACAGACCGCGGAGTCTTAGTAATAGGGTCCCGGTTTTACCCTTTGGGTACGGAACCCTAATAAGATGGATGGCATCGTAAATATTCAACAACAAACATGCAACACTTTATAATAGCCACCATTAGCAGTGTGATAAGGCCAAATAACAGTTTTGAGCAAGAATTTGCGTAACAGTTTAGTTAGTCAGCAGTTTGGTTTCACGAAAGGTAGGTCGACTACGGACGCGGGAGTAAAACTCATCAGTCACATTTTGGAATCTTGGGAGAAGTCCCAGGATGCCATTGGCATTTTCTGTGATCTCTCAAAAGCGTTCGACTGCGTCGACCACAACACACTGATCTGTAAATTACACCACTACGGAATTCGAGGACAAGCTGCTGATCTTGTGCTTTCATATTTATCAAACAGACAGCAAAAAGTGAATGTTAATGGGGTGACGTCCTCCGGGTCTCTAGTCAAGATGGGCGTGCCCCAAGGTTCAATTCTCGGCCCTTTCCTTTTTCTTGTTTACATTAATGATCTCCCTTTTATGATGGCCAAATTATATAATATATGATGATACTTCGCTAATTTTTAAAATAGATAGGAAAGATACGGATGTCTTACATGTCAACGAAAGTCTTATTATTCTCACAAAATGGTTCGCAGCTAACAATCTTTTACTGAATGCGACAAAAACTAAATGTCTTAAGTTCTCTTTACCAAATGTACCACAACGAGACCTAAATTTGAATCTTGACGGCAAAAGTCTTGAAGTTATAGCTGAAACTGTATTCTTAGGGATTACTATCGATTCAAAACTGCAGTGGGGCGCGCACATTAGAACTCTTTCGGGTAGGTTAAGTTCAGCTGCATATGCAGTAAGGAAAATAAGGCAGTTAACCGATGTAGCCACAGCTAGGTTAGTATATTATGCTTATTTCCACAGTATTATGTCTTATGGCATTCTGCTGTGGGGATCAGCAGCAGATGTTGACTCAATTTTCATCCTACAAAAGAGGGCAATCCGCGCGATCTATAAAATGGGTCCTCGCGAGTCCCTTAGAGAAAAATTTAAAGAAATCGATATACTGACTCTACCTTCACTCTATATTTTGGAATGTATTTTGTATGTCCGCAAAAATCGAGGGCTTTTCAAAACTAGAAGCGACTTACATAATTTAAATACACGCAGTAAGCACGAAATTGTAATACCCAAATACAGATTAACAAAAACTAGCAAGTCTTTTTATATAAACAGTATACGCTTTTATAACAAGTTGCCAAAGTCAGTTATAGAACTGACCGATTGAAAGTTCAAAAACTACATCAAACGTGTACTTGTTAAAAAAGCATATTATAAAATCAAGGACTACGTTGAAGACAAAAAATTGGGCTTTAGCTCCTTCTGCGCATGCGGCTTCCCTGGTAACTCATAAACGGCACAAATATGTGGTTGTCTCTAAGTATTCTCAATCTCATTATTAGATTTAGTCTTTTTTTTTACTTTTGTATAGATTCCTTTACCGATTATTTTGTAAATGTGTGAACATTGTAGGCCTTCTAGATGCTTGTTAACTTTTTAACTCGTTTTATTTTCTTTTGTTTAAATAATATGTAATCTTTTTTTTTTTTGTTTTCTTACGACTTATTGTCGGGCCTACGTTGTCCCCACATATCTAAGTACTAATGCTGTAACAAGGAAATATTGTAAAACCAAACCATTTTTTTAAAAGAGTAACCATGGAGTTTCTTGCCGGTTCTTCTCCATAGGAAACGACCAACCCGAACCGTGCACATTGTCGACGTTTTATAAGTGCCCATGTAGGCCTATATGAAATAAAAAAAAATATTTTGATTTTGAACAAGTTTTTGCTTGTAATGTTCGCTGTCTCATACAAAATATTTGGGTTATTTTACACTGAGAACGTAGCCTTGGTAATGTAATTCTAATGTATAAGACAGAGTGTTCAGATCCCAGTATTAACCGTTCCTAACTGCGCCATGTTTGGGTAGTGCTTCAGAATATTGATAGGGGAACAGTGGGTGACATTAACCCTTCATAATCATATTATAGCCCCTCATAGAAAATGGAATCACGGTCCAATTGGGACTACCTTTGATCAACAAGCCGGTGGTAATTTGACAAATTAGCAAGATGATGAGGCTTTTATGTGGTACACGAAGTTTAACAGGGGTTATTAAGTAAATAATTTTGAGGTTGGCAATTTTCTTGTTTAAGTTGATACTCCAGTACGTATACAATTACTTATGCGTTAAAATTTAAAAAAAAAAATGCAAAACGTTATTGTATCGTTTGAATTTGTTTGTATCAAGATATTGCACGTTGCAATCAATAGTGATATAGTTTGATAATGTCGTCGGAATGGTTGTTTATGCTTAGCAAGGTCATTGTAAGCAAATTGTATGCAATCGGATGCGTTGTGCTACGAACCGCTACGAACAGCTACGCCGCATCTTGCTACGAGCGACTACGTTGATACGCTGAAAGATACTATATATTTATGTTTATTCTACGAGCCAGTTTATTTGGTTATAACCATGATAATTTCAGAATTGAATGACGTGTGAAAGAGTTTCTTATAAAATGTGGCAATTGCAGTTTTTTTTTGTGACTTTCTCAATAAAAAGTATCTCTTCCAGTAATAAAATCTCAATACAGCATATATTGACAAAAGTCTCGATATTTTCAATAACTTTTATGAGTATTTTCCAACTCATCATCGATTTCAGATCAGATGGCCTTTTACGAAAAGCCTGTGACGACTTTTTAACAAATGGTTAATTAATACTGCTCTCTAAGAGGTGAAAATTATAAATGTACTTTAAAAATAGACGTATTGTTAATATTGATTGAACTTACGAGAACGATGGGATGAAAAGCTGCACTTTACACTCAGTGAACAACAAAATAAGTGTGCTGTTTAGATGCTCACCATCACAAACAGTTCTTGTCTCAAGTGTAGAGACGACAAACAGATTGCGGCTCCCGATCTCTTATCTGAATGTCAGAACAGTATCATCGAGTACACTAGACTAGATGAAAACAGGGATCGAGTCAGAAACGATTACTTACTGAATACGAGAGTGGACTGTTTAAATCGAGAAAAAAAATGGTATAGTAATTGTGCTATTATCTGAGTGAGGTACATTATTATGCGGCAGTATTGTGTGTAGACAGAGAAAACAATATATGGAGAGGCTTTGTTGTGCGTGGCCTTTCGATTAACACTTGCTATAAATTATTATGGTCTTAAAACCTTTTTCTTACATCGTTCTGGCCGGTGAATATTTATGTTTCTGTTTGGTTTCACATTTAAAATTCATTAGGAATTGATTTGAACTTGGCTTTCGTTTTGTAAAAGTAAAGTGGACAAAGGTGGCTTTGGTAATATGTTTCGCGAATTAATGCTAGCATAAGCAGAATAAAGTTTTCGTTACCCGCAAGAAATAAGAATAGCACTACAATTTATTTTTATATGTGGGCTCAAAACATGTCTGATATTCTTCTCGGCAGACGGGGTCTGTGGTACCAATTTTTTTTTTGTTTTTGACACCGACTGCCGAAAATAAAGTTATTTTTCGTTTTGTAGTATTTTGTTTTAGATGACGGTTTAATTTTTTTGTTAAAAAGTTTTTATTTTTCTCTTTTTAGTTTGGTACCTTATATTATCATGAAAATCATTTATAACCAGAGGGCTTATCATCACAATTCCAACAAGCCTAAACACGACTAAGATACATTGTTTTATTACGGAGTTCCGGTGCCTACCAACCAACTTCATTACCAGGTCAGTTTTATGGTACCATTTTCATTTACGTTTGCACCCTTGTTATTTAAATGTTTTACCGTTTTAGTAGTTTGTTGTTTAGTGATATATTATTTAGGGCATTAAAGAGCGTTGGCCGCTTTGAGATAAACCTACCTAACCTGTCTACGAGTAAAAGCCTATATTCATAGACCAAATCATGTCACAAATCTTGTAATCTTTATCATTTATCTTCCCTTTGCAATGATCTCAAGTGTGTATAAACGAGTATTTCATTTTACGTAGTAGTACGTAACTCAAAGTTAAAAACATGTAGTTATGAAAGCTATTGCGCGGCGAGTGGCATCTCTTTGATCTCCACCGTGCCTTGCCTCGAGCGACTCAGAGCCGCTCACACTCGCTTCACTGAGACGTGACACACACTATAACAGAGGCTCTAGAAGTCTAGACGAAGCGTCATTCTATCAGCGGCAGCGATGGCGATTGTTGAAACAACAAAATGTTAGGGATTAATCACGTAAGACTTCTATAGCGATTGGCAATCCCATACATTTTTGATACCAATTGGAATCCCAATGCTTTCCTTGATATAATGTCTATTGTATAACCTCAAGTGGCACACACAAAAATTAACAAGCTTCAGCGAAAATAAATAGATTTAGGGCGGTTACGCACTACATCCGATGCGTGTCCGTGAAATTTCGGTTCCAAAGTAGCCAAACTCTAAATCCGTCATAATCTGTCATAATTCACAACATTTTGAACTCAAATCACGGACACGGATCACGGACGCGGACGTGTAGTGCGTAACCGCCCTTAACGTAAATTATATCTTTGAAAAACTTTGTAATAGGGCCACAAGCCTCTTGGTGAATATTTAATACCTTACCTAACGAACATTTAGCCGAATCTCGTTACGCTGAATGCTAATTCAAAGTTAGTAAAAAAAAATGTTTGATAGTAAAATGAGGTCACGGCCTCCTATTGAAGCATAAAAGTCAGTTCTCTGATATTATGAAAGATTCTCCGGAATGATTGTTCTTTAGGCACATTCATTACTGAATTGGTGGGGGGCTCTTTAAACCGCTCGTTAAAAATGATTGTGATGTTTTAGACTTTGGTAATATTGGAGTATATATCTCCTTGTTTTTTATTTTTAATCTTGATCACATTTCCTAACATCTCTATATTCTGAAATATCTGAAACATGTCATCTTCAACGTATTTGCCTTCACCACTGCACATGAAAGATAAATCACAAGTGTAGGCACAAATGCCTTGTGTTGAGTGAGTTGGTAATAACTTGGGTCTGAAATTCGTGAAAACTTCTTGTGTACTGAAATTTAGCTGCTGTTGGGCTTTCGGAACGTCACTGTTACGTACTCTTTGGTTGTTTTTTATACTTTTTCTTTATTTTTCAAATTTATGGTTTTTTGGTTGTTGTTTTTCTGTGTTGCTGTCATAAAGTATGATTTTCTTTATATTTATTAAATTAATAAAATATATTAATTTTCAAGGTAAGCATTTCACTTTTGGATTACAGCCCACATCCTCATTTTTTTCATTGGTCCTTCGTTTTAGTTTTCAGTGCCTATTTTTCATCACAACATAGTCACCCACTTACTTTCATTTCGTTCCATTAGCTTTCATCCACCTAGTTAGGTATGATCACCCGTAGCAAAAGCAAAATTATGTCGGCCAATCCCGCCCCCGGCACAGTTATACCTCAGCCTCATAACTCCGGTTTGCCGACCAAAAGCGTACGCAGTGAACACACCGCGCAAAGCCGCTCATCACATTCGTCGGCAACTGTGAGAGCACAAAAAGTAGCGGCAGAAGCACTCGTCCTACGTCGCCGACTGGAGCGCGAGCAGGAGCTCGCCGAACGTGAGCGCGACCGCGAGCAGGAGCTCGCCGAACGTGAGCGCGACCGCGAGCAGGTACTCGCCGAACGTGAGCGCGACCGCGAGCAGGTACTCGCCGAACGTGAGCGCGAACGCGAACGTGAACTCGCCGCGTTACAGCACCAGGTCGAGGAGTGCGAGTTGCAAGCCGAGCTGGCGGCTATCGATGCCGACGCTACAAGCGCAGGAAGCCGAGCGAGCCATCGGAGCTCTACACGGGTGAGCGTAGATAGAACTAAAAAATGGATAGAAAATCATAACCTTGACAGCTGTGTTGATAGAGACGTCACTGCAGTAGGATGTGAACAAGGTTCTCCTGGCACACCCCCCGGTCACTCGGTACACCTACCGATGACCACGCGGACAACTGCACTCCCTATTAACCGTCTCACTAAACAAACACGACCCTTACGAAATGTCACTAAAGCATCCGAGGCGGTTGGCTGTACGGCCCCGCTCATTTCTACGGAGCTTGACCAACCTGTTACACTTTTAAAAGCTGTGCGAAAGGGCAGCCATCAACGCCACACGGATTCACTTTGCACGTTTTCCACAGGTGTGAACTAGCCTTTAAGCACCTATAGCAAACCTTTGCTTCACGCAACCACTGCCATCTATCGTCGATGGGCAAAGATTTAAATTGTGTACACTCCTTAATATTGTGATCTTTTTTGCAAAATACACACTCTCGTTTTGTTGTAGACCCGGCTTTAGGAGTATGTTTTGACTTCATAACAGCATTGTGAACATTTTCACGCTTTAATGGTTTGTCAAAAGAAATATTTAGTTGCTGTTGTGTCGCACTAAACTCGGGTGACATACCAAAGAATGTGTTGATCTAACTCACGCTTTAAAAAGTCGGACAGAATTTCTAATTTCGGACGTCCTATAGTGTCCTGTGCCGCAAAATCTGTCCACCGAATTTTCATAGTGGGGTTAAGTTTCCCAAGAACAGCGTGGAACAACTCAGGTGAAGTCAGATATTCTAAGTGGTTCAATAACTTTATTGTGGATATCGAATTACGTACCCGATTAGAAAGGATTCCGAGTTCTTTGAGATCGTTACCTAGACGGGGAAGGTTTTTCAACGAATTAACCTCCTTGTAAACGATGAGCTCGGGGCGCGCGAAGTTATCTTCGAGGGCGCGCATGACTTCCTCCGGGTCACTCGTCGACATCAACAGCGCCGCCACGGCCTCACGCGCGGGCCCACGCAGCGCAATGTGAAGTCGGTTTATGTTATCTAGCGGAGAAAAATTAGCTTTTGTAACATTGTAAGTACGTTTGAACTGTAGCCAATGCAAAGTATTGCCGTAGAACTGAGGCAATTCCAGTTTCTTTACACCGACGGCAGAGGCGAGAGACTTTGCGGCGGCCGCGGTATCAGCTACAGCTTTTAAAAGTGTAACAGGTTGGTCAAGCTCCGTAGAAATGAGCGGGGCCGTACAGCCAACCGCCTCGGATGCTTTAGTGACATTTCGTAAGGGTCGTGTTTGTTTAGTGAGACGGTTAATAGGGAGTGCAGTTGTCCGCGTGGTCATCGGTAGGTGTACCGAGTGACCGGGGGGTGTGCCAGGAGAACCTTGTTCACATCCTACTGCAGTGACGTCTCTATCAACACAGCTGTCAAGGTTATGATTTTCTATCCATTTTTTAGTTCTATCTACGCTCACCCGTGTAGAGCTCCGATGGCTCGCTCGGCTTCCTGCGCTTGTAGCGTCGGCATCGATAGCCGCCAGCTCGGCTTGCAACTCGCACTCCTCGACCTGGTGCTGTAACGCGGCGAGTTCACGTTCGCGTTCGCGCTCACGTTCGGCGAGTACCTGCTCGCGGTCGCGCTCACGTTCGGCGAGTACCTGCTCGCGGTCGCGCTCACGTTCGGCGAGCTCCTGCTCGCGGTCGCGCTCACGTTCGGCGAGCTCCTGCTCGCGCTCCAGTCGGCGACGTAGGACGAGTGCTTCTGCCGCTACTTTTTGTGCTCTCACAGTTGCCGACGAATGTGATGAGCGGCTTTGCGCGGTGTGTTCACTGCGTACGCTTTTGGTCGGCAAACCGGAGTTATGAGGCTGAGGTATAACTGTGCCGGGGGCGGGATTGGCCGACATAATTTTGCTTTTGCTACGGGTGATCATACCTAACTAGGTGGATGAAAGCTAATGGAACGAAATGAAAGTAAGTGGGTGACTATGTTGTGATGAAAAATAGGCACTGAAAACTAAAACGAAGGACCAATGAAAAAAATGAGGATGTGGGCTGTAATCCAAAAGTGAAATGCTTACCTTGAAAATTAATATATTTTATTAATTTAATAAATATAAAGAAAATCATACTTTATGACAGCAACACAGAAAAACAACACCCAAAAAACCATAAATTTGAAAAATAAAGAAAAAGTATAAAAAACAACCAAAGAGTACGTAACAGTGACGTTCCGAAAGCCCAACAGCAGCTAAATTTCAGTACACAAGAAGTTTTCACGAATTTCAGACCCAAGTTATTACCAACTCACTCAACACAAGGCATTTG
This sequence comes from Orthosia gothica, assembly GCA_949775005.1. Lineage (NCBI taxonomy): Eukaryota > Metazoa > Arthropoda > Insecta > Lepidoptera > Noctuidae > Orthosia > Orthosia gothica. The sequence goes on along the minus strand of OX459053.1, from coordinate 11,129,369 downwards.
TGCCTACACTTGTGATTTATCTTTCATGTGCAGTGGTGAAGGCAAATACGTTGAAGATGACATGTTTCAGATATTTCAGAATATAGAGATGTTAGGAAGTGTGATCAAGATTAAAAATAAAAAACAAGGAGATATATACTCCAATATTACCAAAGTCTAAAACATCACAATCATTTTTAACGAGCGGTTTAAAGAGCCCCCCACCAATTCAGTAATGAATGTGCCTAAAGAACAATCATTCCGGAGAATCTTTCATAATATCAGAGAACTGACTTTTATGCTTCAATAGGAGGCCGTGACCTCATTTTACTATCAAACATTTTTTTTTACTAACTTTGAATTAGCATTCAGCGTAACGAGATTCGGCTAAATGTTCGTTAGGTAAGGTATTAAATATTCACCAAGAGGCTTGTGGCCCTATTACAAAGTTTTTCAAAGATATAATTTACGTTAAGGGCGGTTACGCACTACACGTCCGCGTCCGTGATCCGTGTCCGTGATTTGAGTTCAAAATGTTGTGAATTATGACAGATTATGACGGATTTAGAGTTTGGCTACTTTGGAACCGAAATTTCACGGACACGCATCGGATGTAGTGCGTAACCGCCCTAAATCTATTTATTTTCGCTGAAGCTTGTTAATTTTTGTGTGTGCCACTTGAGGTTATACAATAGACATTATATCAAGGAAAGCATTGGGATTCCAATTGGTATCAAAAATGTATGGGATTGCCAATCGCTATAGAAGTCTTACGTGATTAATCCCTAACATTTTGTTGTTTCAACAATCGCCATCGCTGCCGCTGATAGAATGACGCTTCGTCTAGACTTCTAGAGCCTCTGTTATAGTGTGTGTCACGTCTCAGTGAAGCGAGTGTGAGCGGCTCTGAGTCGCTCGAGGCAAGGCACGGTGGAGATCAAAGAGATGCCACTCGCCGCGCAATAGCTTTCATAACTACATGTTTTTAACTTTGAGTTACGTACTACTACGTAAAATGAAATACTCGTTTATACACACTTGAGATCATTGCAAAGGGAAGATAAATGATAAAGATTACAAGATTTGTGACATGATTTGGTCTATGAATATAGGCTTTTACTCGTAGACAGGTAAGGTAGGTTTATCTCAAAGCGGCCAACGCTCTTTAATGCCCTAAATAATATATCACTAAACAACAAACTACTAAAACGGTAAAACATTTAAATAACAAGGGTGCAAACGTAAATGAAAATGGTACCATAAAACTGACCTGGTAATGAAGTTGGTTGGTAGGCACCGGAACTCCGTAATAAAACAATGTATCTTAGTCGTGTTTAGGCTTGTTGGAATTGTGATGATAAGCCCTCTGGTTATAAATGATTTTCATGATAATATAAGGTACCAAACTAAAAAGAGAAAAATAAAAACTTTTTAACAAAAAAATTAAACCGTCATCTAAAACAAAATACTACAAAACGAAAAATAACTTTATTTTCGGCAGTCGGTGTCAAAAACAAAAAAAAAATAGGTACCACAGACCCCGTCTGCCGAGAAGAATATCAGACATGTTTTGAGCCCACATATAAAAATAAATTGTAGTGCTATTCTTATTTCTTGCGGGTAACGAAAACTTTATTCTGCTTATGCTAGCATTAATTCGCGAAACATATTACCAAAGCCACCTTTGTCCACTTTACTTTTACAAAACGAAAGCCAAGTTCAATTCAATTCCTAATGAATTTTAAATGTGAAACCAAACAGAAACATAAATATTCACCGGCCAGAACGATGTAAGAAAAAGGTTTTAAGACCATAATAATTTATAGCAAGTGTTAATCGAAAGGCCACGCACAACAAAGCCTCTCCATATATTGTTTTCTCTGTCTACACACAATACTGCCGCATAATAATGTACCTCACTCAGATAATAGCACAATTACTATACCATTTTTTTTCTCGATTTAAACAGTCCACTCTCGTATTCAGTAAGTAATCGTTTCTGACTCGATCCCTGTTTTCATCTAGTCTAGTGTACTCGATGATACTGTTCTGACATTCAGATAAGAGATCGGGAGCCGCAATCTGTTTGTCGTCTCTACACTTGAGACAAGAACTGTTTGTGATGGTGAGCATCTAAACAGCACACTTATTTTGTTGTTCACTGAGTGTAAAGTGCAGCTTTTCATCCCATCGTTCTCGTAAGTTCAATCAATATTAACAATACGTCTATTTTTAAAGTACATTTATAATTTTCACCTCTTAGAGAGCAGTATTAATTAACCATTTGTTAAAAAGTCGTCACAGGCTTTTCGTAAAAGGCCATCTGATCTGAAATCGATGATGAGTTGGAAAATACTCATAAAAGTTATTGAAAATATCGAGACTTTTGTCAATATATGCTGTATTGAGATTTTATTACTGGAAGAGATACTTTTTATTGAGAAAGTCACAAAAAAAAACTGCAATTGCCACATTTTATAAGAAACTCTTTCACACGTCATTCAATTCTGAAATTATCATGGTTATAACCAAATAAACTGGCTCGTAGAATAAACATAAATACTGCTCTCCGGTCCTGACCTACTCCAGCCGCTACTTAAGGTTCTATTTCGATTCCGGGAGGGTCGCATCGGAATGACCGCGGATATCAAAGAGATGTTTCCTCAGATTCGGGTTAGAAAGCAGGACAGAGACGCTCTTCGATATCTGTGGAGACCAGATAAATCACATGTCATAAAGGAGTTTAGGATGACATCTGTCATTTTCGGTGCTTGTTGTAGCCCCTTTATAGCACAGTTTATAAAAAACAAAAATGCTCAAGAGCACGCACATACACATCCAAGAGCCGTGGACGCTATTTTGTTCAGTCATTATATGGACGACTACATCGACTCACAAAATAGCGTTGACGAAGCAGCTCAGTTAGCGGCAGATATTGTGACCGTGCACAATGCAGCTTGCTTTGAGATGCGAGGATGGATTTCCAATGAGCCAGGGGCACTAAACCTAGTCGCTGAGGACCTCAGGGCCACTCAACCGTTGGAAATTGATCTTGGCGAATCTAATAATAGCATCCGAGCCCTAGGTATTGCATGGAACCCTACCGCCGATGTTTTGGGTTTTCGAACAGGCTTAATTGAAACAGTCTCTAGTTCACTGACAAAACGTAAGGTGCTGTCACACGTTATGCGCGTTTACGATCCTTTAGGTTTATTAGGACCCATAGTCGTCAAAGGACGGATACTGTTTCAACAAACCTGGAGATCTTATATCGATTGGGACACGGAGCTCCCACAAACAGAAGCATCCAAATGGTTCGAATGGTTTCAAGATCTGAAAAAAGTCTCTTTACTGAAGATACCGCGTTGGTATGCAAATGCGAAAGGCTACGAGCCTTCTCACAGAGAACTTCACGTCTTCGCAGATGCAAGTGAGCTTGCTTACGCCTGCGTTGCCTATTGGCGTTTGATGTACCCTGACGGCAGCATCAAGCTCACTCTCGTCGCAAGCAAAGCCAGAGTCTCGCCCTTGAAACCAATGTCGATCCCACGTTTGGAACTTCAAGCTGCTTTGATAGCTTCTCGATTGGCACTTGTCATTAAGGAGAGCCATCGAAAAAAGTCAGTGCGTACATTCTTCTGGACTGATTCGATGACTGTCCTCCAATGGTTGCGCAGTGATGCGCGAGCGTTTAGACCTTTCGTTGCCCATCGGCTAGGTGAAATTTTAGAAAATTCGTCGGTCAAAGATTGGCGATGGGTACCGACAGATCTGAATGTCGCTGATGACGCAACCAGATTGCGCCCAATTCATTTGGAACCTTCACACAGATGGTTTTGCGGCACATCATTTCTTTTAAAATCCCAGGAGGACTGGCCCACGGAGCCACTTAGCGTCGCACCAGTTCGGGAAGAGCTTAAGTGTCAGCGGAACGAGCTGGTGGGACTGACTTCACTAAGCACAGCCTTACCTACTCCTGTCACGGCGCATTTAGCTCGCTTCAGTGACTGGCTACGATTGTTGCGTGCCACAGCCCGGGTTCACCAAGCTGCGGCTGTTTTTGGAAATATTTTGGCAACCATTCGAAATTTTAAATCAAACAGTGGGGTAACTCACCCTCGCCCCCACTTTTCACCAACGTCGACCACTCTTACACCCTTGAGTGCCGACCTAATAAAAGCCGCTGAAAGGCACATATTGCAGCTGGTTCAACAAGACAGTTTTTTGCAAGAAATTCTCTGCATTTTGAACAAGAAACCAATTCCTCCAAGCAGCCGCCTCATCAAACTATCGCCCTCTCTGGGAGAAGATAATCTTTTGCGTTTGGCTGGTAGGATAAAGGCCGTAGAAGGCATCGATCCCGACTCCCGTTTCCCGATCCTACTTGACGGTCGCCATCCAGTCGCACGGTTATTAGTAGAATATTACCATCGCAAAGCAGGTCACGCAAATCATGAGTCCGTGATAAATGAGATAAGGCAAAGATTCTGGTTGTTGAGACTTCGCAACACGGTCAGAGCTGTAGCAAACCAATGCCTCTTTTGCAGAATTCGTAAATCACAGCCGCTTAATCCAACCACTGGAGATCTTCCACCACAAAGACTAGCTCATCACCAGCGAGCGTTTACCTTCACTGGTGTAGATTATTTCGGTCCTGTCAATATAACCGTTGGACGCCGCCATGAAAAGCGATATGTAGCCCTTTTGACGTGCCTCACGACCAGGGCCCTCCACTTGGAACTGGTACACAGCCTATCCGCGGACTCTGCAATCATGGGTCTCAGGCGTTTCTTTGCCAGACGCGGGATTCCGCAGACTATATATTCGGATAATGGAACCGCATTCGTTGGCGCAAACAGGATTCTACGCGAATTTTACACAAATGATGTGCAAGATTTTGCCGCCACAAAGGGCATTAAGTGGAGTTTCATCCCAGCGGTGGCGCCTACTTTTGGAGGATGCTGGGAACGCCTCGTCAGGACGGTAAAAGTAGCGCTGAACGCTACATTGAACGAAAGATATCCCAAAGAGGAAACATTTTTGACTTTGTTAGCAGAAGCCGAGGCGATCGTAAATTCACGCCCACTCTCGCACGTGTCCACAGATCCAGATGACCCAACCACGTTGACACCGTTCCACTTTCTCATCGGGTCTTCATCGAACCAAACCCTGCCAAAGACATTGGAAGACCGTGACCTGATCGGACGCTCTGAATGGAAGAAAGCATTAAAGTTATCGGATCACTTTTGGAACCGCTGGGTGCGCGAAGTGCTGCCGACTATGCAAACACGAAACCAGGGTAAGGGAAATCGTGGTCAAGACCTCCTGATAGGAGACGTGGTTATAATCGTCGACGAATCGCTACCACGAGGGACATGGCCACGAGGCCGTATAGTGAAGGTGTTCCCTGGAAAAGACGGCGTTAATAGGGTGGTGGACGTTGCGACGGCCGGAGGTACATTACGCCGGCCCCTCAAAAAACTTGTAAAGCTTGCCACATAAGGCTTTTTTAACCCTTGACTGTTGGTGCAGTGCTGCACGAGGGGCAGGATGTTACGTACTCTTTGGTTGTTTTTTATACTTTTTCTTTATTTTTCAAATTTATGGTTTTTTGGTTGTTGTTTTTCTGTGTTGCTGTCATAAAGTATGATTTTCTTTATATTTATTAAATTAATAAAATATATTAATTTTCAAGGTAAGCATTTCACTTTTGGATTACAGCCCACATCCTCATTTTTTTCAGTCACCTACAAATTAAAAGTAGTCTACCGTGAAAACAGCTTGTTAAAAAGTCCTCTTTTTGTTCACTCTTCTGAATTTATAAGAAATATCCAACCAATATATATTAATATCGCCATCGATACATGGTAGACATCCCACCCATACGCACAAAACGTTTTGGGAAACTTTTATTATGCGTACAGCTAAGGAGTGGAATTCCCAGCCGGAGTCTGTGTTTCCCGATATCTACAATCTAGGGGTCTTTAAGTCAAGAGTGAATAGGTTATTTCTAAGCAAGCGTGTTTCACCGTCGACCACATCATCGCTTACCATCAGGTGAGATTGTGGTCAAGCGTGAGCCTATAGGTTATAAAAAAAAAAAAAAAAACACAACTAAACCATGAAAATGTTTCATTTATAACAGTTTTTCTGAATATATTTAAAAGTAGCTTCTATTTTTGTAAAAAAGTCTGTAAATGGAAAGGAAAGTTTTCTTTTGCAGTGGTATCTACACTGCAAAAGTTTTAATGGTTTTTTGTTGTAATGCTGACCAAAACAAACCATACAGTGGGTGACGCAAAGTAAGGGTGACTTACTGGATACGTGTTACCTATTTGATGCAGTATTGTGGCACTTCATCATGTCGCGTATGTGTTGTGTCAAGTGATGTAACTAAACTCTGGGGGGCTACCATAAGCTCTTAGAACAAGGTTATTTCTACTGTCACAGATGATAGAACAAATGTATACAGTTATATAAATCAGTACCTTACGCACTTATTTACATGTGGGGATTGAAGAATATTGTATTGTTTTTGTTGTTACATTTCTTTCCACCGCAGTTAAAAATAATTGGCAGGCCTTTGTATGACACTTAATTTTAAAATTGTAGCGATCTTTTTTAGTTTCACTAAGAATTTATTTGATAAAAAATTAAAACCAAAAACTAAAACTCGACATTTTTTTAGAATGACAAAGGGCAATACGGTAAAACAGCGACTCCAGCCAACGACGGGTAAAATCATATTCATTTGAAGTGAGGCAATTCTGAAACAAGGCTTGTTGGTAACGGTTCAGGGTGTCTCTGTTCCAATATTAACAGGCAAGAGATAGACTCGACTGTGCGACGGGCGACATTGAACACTTCATTTTCAATCAAGACCCAATTTTTATTTTTCCTTTGAATACATTCTGAAGTTTTGTGAGTCTGTTCTCATTACTGGTATATTTATATTGGTAGCATCTTCTCGCAAAACTTTAATATCTTCAACATCCCCAAGGACATCCTTAACGAGACCTTCACATATTTATAGCTACATTCATGTATTATGTTTAGTAATGCTCAAAAAGAAATTAACTAAGTAATGTGGGCGTACCTTACAAGGATTCATCATCATCATATCAGCCGAAAGACGTCCACTGCTGGACATAGGTCTCCCCAAAGCGTCACCACATTGACCGATCCCGTGCGTCTCGTCTCGTCTCGTCCAGCAGATCCCCCCAACCTTCACCAGATCATCGGTCCACATAGTGGAAGGCCCTCCAACGCAACTTCCGGTTTGCGGTCACCACTCTAGAACTTTTCTGCCCCATCAGCAATCCATTCTGCGAGCAAAGTGATGGTGATGATAGAATTTGCTATCCTGTTTTTACAAGCACCTAATAATAAAAGTAAAGTGGTCTTTGATCGTGTTTGTATGGACCTGTATATTGCTTTTCTACCGTGTTTCCCACTGAGAGTGGTTCTAATAGGACCTACCTCTAAAAAAATAGAGACAAAATGTATTTATTTATGGACAGTAACGTTTACTTTCAGAGATTGTAACGAATAATTTAAAAAAAAGGACAATATTCAAGAAAAAAATCGCTATCCGCTTGAAAATACATAAAAGAAAAGTTCTGACACCAACCACGAACTGCCGACGTATTCTGATCTTATTTTATAGTGTCGTGTAACTGTTCTCCGTGCTATTAATGCTCAATTAACTTGGTAAGTACTCTACTCTTCCCGGTTGTTAAACAACGTGCACATAAATATAACGTTGTTAGTACTGTACGTTACTCTCACCCAAACGTTTTTTGCATCGCTCCGACAGTTTTATGAAGAGCGGAAAATGTAGGCTTTGGCAACAGACGGGAGTCTACTGGCTCCACTCCAAGATCCGAAAACTGTATGTGTTCTGAGAGGGGTCTGACCCACACAAACAGAAATGTATAATATTGTTTTGATGTTAATATAAGATGTATAACAGAAGTTTTTTAGCTTATTATGTGGATTTACTGGTTCAGGTCCATATCTTCACGTAGTTTCCTGAAAACCTTATTATTTTATTGATGCCTTATGATTTTGTTGTGCAGAGCAAATTGTTCTTATATTGGTGTGATTATAATTGTTTTTGTAAGACCCGTTATTGCTGTCAGTTGTAAACAAACTAGCCTCTCTCGAGTGTCGTTTGTTAACAACATTAATTTATTTTAATTAGTTCGATCAGTCATCACTTTCAAACTTCAATCGCTATCTTTAAAGAATATCATCTTTCTTAAAGAACCTTTCAGGCGATAGAATAGAATAGAATATACTTTATTGTACACACATCGATATGTATTATAGGAGTCGCAGTAGATACTACAACGACAGCTTTAGAGACCGGTTTCTGTCTTTGGCGAGTGTCCAAAGTCGTGGCGAAATAATACGGATAGTGCTTATAGTATTAAGAAAAACAATTGTCTTGAGTGGCTTTTACAAATACAATGACTGCATTTTGCTAGTTAAGCATTTGGCATTTTAGTTATTTGTGATTTATTATTCATCCTTTAATCATCGTTCTTTCAGTAAAAAGGATACCAGATAAACAGCGCCAAATACAATTTTACACTCAGATAATAATTTATATGTTATCTAATGACAAAAGGACTCTTAATGCAGTATACTTATTTCAATCGTTTAACTTGTCAGAAGAAACTGCAAAATATTAATTTCTCTTTGCGAAATTTGGAAACGGCGTTTCGCCAAAACCTTGAAAAATATTTGTCTTTTCTCGTAGTATTCATAAAAGTATTCTAATAAAGAAACGTTCGTTAGATGGTACCTAACACATAGAATAGTTACATATAAATCGATTTCCAAGAAACCATTAAAGCGGCTACGCACTGCATCCGAATCTGAGAAATTTCGGTTTCGGGCACGAACACCGATCGGACGTAGTTCGTGACTGCCCTTAAAGTGGTAATTGCGTCGAATCAAATTCCTTTTTGGAGATTCCATCACAGACAAAGTATGACAGCACAGACAGCAAGTGCAAAGAATTAAAATAGGTTTTTATTTATTTACATAGATACAAGTATATACAGTGTATAAAATACTTAATTAACTAAGACTACAAAATATACACTTAAACCAAAAACTACTCACTAACTAAACCTAAAAATATACACTTAACTAAAATATGGCGTCGAAAAACTCCTCTCCATCGTTGACCACTGGTAATGTGCCCAAAAGACTGGCAGCATTGCCACGTTGTATGGCAATACTAATTCTCTGACCAAAGTAAAAGCCAGCCCTTGGGTCACGCGAAGTGTCAACTAGGCGTTTGGCAAGATCCTTAAACAAAGCGTGAGCACTCGGACCCCACGGACCAAGAGTTTCAACCCCAAACGGCTCGAAAATATAACTACCAATGAGGTTATTATATTTCCGCCGCTTGAGGTTCTCTGCAGCCGCAGCGGCAGCGCCAGCACAGCACGACGAGCTAGGAAGATGGGATGGCGCAAGAGTATCGACACAAGTAGCGTCCCACACTAAAGGCCTACCCATCTTCCATGGTAACAAAGACATCCCGTCCGGTCTTTTGCCATCGTCGCGTGCCAGGCCATGGGGTTCCAATACGGCCGGAACGCCGACGGCGACGAGAGCACGTCGGATGATGTCGTTTAAGTTTCCGTGACGCGCTATGCGACCCGCACTTCGGCTGCATGAAAGACCGTGGTGACCGAGGCTGTTGACAACTTCGCCACAGTGACAACGATGAGGAGTACAACAGGGAGCGCCAAGACGTAGGGAAGCAGCGAGGCGGAAAGTAGTGTCGTCAAACAAGGTGCCTATGTTCGACGACGGAAGTGCGTGAAGCCAGAGGCCCGACTCCCACTCACCCACAGCCAGCAGGCGAGCGCGTTCGGCAGGAGAGGCAGAAGTGGCAATTTGGTGCTCCTGAACTGCTCTGCAGAGCGGCTCATCCCACCGTCTCTGGGATGATGGGTAGTCGGGGAGATTACGATTCGGGCAAGCGAGTCTCCAAGCATCAATAGCCTCGGTGAAGAACGGCACATCAAAATTAATCAGTATGGGTGCTAGGATATTCCTGATTAATTTCTCAGTACCGTGGACCGAGGATATAAATGCCGGTAAACTAATACTAGAAATTTTGCGGACGCCGAGGCCTCCCATACGGATGGGAAGAGTAGCTTGTGCCCAAGCTCGGTCGTCCATGGCCACATTTAAAATTAAAGTTAGTGTATGACGGATAATTTGGTCCATTTTTTCTAAAAGAGGAGGGTGCTTCCATAAATGGGAAGCACGAAGGAAATATGTTAATTTGGGGCCAAAACAACAAAAGCGAATTATGGTGATAGCCGAATGCATGTTAATTTGGAGCAATCTTTCCGAAATGTTGTTAAAATTTTGAATTTTTTCCGCAATAAAATCGGGAAAGGAATCATCGAAGACTGGGGACCCGAGGAGACGAAGAGAGCTTTTTTCAATAATTTTGATTTCGGGGGCTATTTTATTGAATTTTGAAAGTGTCACTTGTCTGTCGGTACTATCAGATAAAAATAACTCACATTTAGAAAAATTTAGATCTAGTCCTATAGAATGTAGTTGGTGTTTTAAAAATTGCAGGTCATCTAAAACTGTGTCTACATCGCCTCCCAGGGTTCCATCATCGAGATACCAAACGTTAAATTTTGAATTCAGCTGTCGAATAATTGGGTGGATAGCCAGACTGAAGATCACTGGCCCGAGAGGGTCACCTTGTTGACAGCCAACAGCGGATTCCAGAAGGTTGTCCCGATAAAGCAATTTAGATGGATGCCTATAACATTGCCAGAGAAAACTAAAAATTTGAGGTATTTCTTTTTTAGCTTCTGCCAGCAAGGTGTCCCTATTAACCGAATTAAAAGAATTTTTAATATCAACCTTCAGGATGACCTCTCCTTTGCCAGAATTTAGGTAGGTCGATAATGCATGTACGGCAGCCTCACAGCCCCCTTTGGAGCCGTAACCAAGCTGCAGGGGCTGAAATTTATCCGAAACTACCTCACCATACAATTTACAGCAAATCTTGGCTGCCATACGCCAGTAAGTAGTTCCTACGGCAATGGGACGAATCCCGCCATCCCTCTTGCGCAGGGCACATAAATTGGCTCCGTACAAGACGTCGATGACGGATTCGTTTACCTTACCGGACAGCATAAGGTTCATCAGAGCCGTAAGCTCCTTCGAGAGCAACTCACCAGCTTCCCCAGCGCCTGAACACATAAGGTCCTTTAAGTGCTGAGGACTCAGGCCGTCGAGGCCGCCAGCAGAACCACTCCGGAAGGAACACACGGCTCTGATCACCTCTCGACCTGTAATGGTGAGGGTATTAATATAGGATCGGGAGGGTCGGGAAAAGAAAGACCATCCACTGGGGTAGGGTGTTTGCTTTCCAGAGCTGCAAGAGTATCTGGAGAACACGGTGCCATCACATCACTACCAAAAAGAATCCTGGCTGCTCCGCTAATATCACCTTCCCCTAATTTCGATTCGACCAGATGAGATATACCTCTTGAAGAGGTAAACCTCTGTGTCGATAATTTTGAATCCAAATTATGGGCCAAAATGTTACAATTTTCTTTAATTTGTGAAGTTAATGTCTTTTTGCTAGCCAAATTCTTTTGAACGTTTAAAATTCTGTAAGGGAAGGTGAGAAGTTGTTCCCAAGCACTTTGTGAGTTCTCCCGGACGGCAAGGCGGATGCAACCTGCCAGATGTTGTGCCACTAGAGGTCTAGCGCCGCGGGGAACTCGTTTTAAAATCGGAATAGATTTTTTTAATTTTGATAGTGTTTTCCAAAAAGGGACAAATGTGGATGTAGCTGGTGTAGGAGGTGTTATAACAACAGGGTCTGAAGTGGATGCATTTTGGGGTTTATGTGCCTTCCCAATATGCACGTTCAGACCCCGCTTACCTTTAAAGAAACGTGCCTGGGTGCACAGAGGACACCTCTCCAGGATGCTTAGTGATGATGAAGGTTGACACGCACTATTATTCACAACATCACTGCTACCACTTAACATCTATCTATTTTTATTTAACACTTAATTAATATTTACAATTAAAACAAATAAAAAACTAAAAGATAAGTAACAAAAAACACTAAAAATAAGACAAAATTTGACAACTTGTGTCAAAGCGGCGCACATAGACTAATTAATATATAAATATTGGCGGCGCAGTCGCGCTGGCAGCCTGGGGCGCCGCGAAGTCCAGAAGGCATTTCGGCTGCGGCGCCCTGTAGTTGCCGAGTTGCACGCAGGCTAGCGTCGCCTCGTCAGCTCCAACCGTTTAGAACGAGCGCAAAGTAAATTATTTGAATAAAAAAAGCGTCAAAATAAAAACCATGAAAAAATAAAAAAATAAAAACTGTATTTGATGTTCATTAACCAAGTATCACGCTTTATTGCGGTAGAAATTAATCACAGAATTTCATGCCATTGCATCTATCTAATGTACCATCCATTTACCTCACTAAGAAATTGTAAACAAATAGCACTATAGCGATGTTAATAAATGGTGTGTATGCAATGTAACAAAAACACACAGAGTGTTTTTGTTGTTCAAAGGCAGACGATTTTTATCCATCGGTGACGTGAAAAGTACAATTTCTCGTAATATACATATTTATGATTTACAACAGGTCTATAAAATATAACACCAATTAATTATTTTATTGTGGAACCAGACCAGATACCTACTAACTACTCGGAATATCTGTAAAAAATTGGTAGAATAACAGAAAACACTTTATAACTTTGTTGAATACAGGCGTATTTAACAAAGTGCGGGTCACAAAGCCAACAGCCGAACACTGGGGCCCATAGTAATGTTGCGGCTCTTGGATATTGTCAGGTATATACCCGCAACACTGCGATTGCGCAGCAGCGGAAAGCTAGGGGTTCGTTCTTTAGAGAGATACTGGTTCCTGTCTGACAGGTGGAAAGGGATAATTAGTACACGAATTACTCACCTTGATTCCCGCGAGGGACCCCTGGGGTCGTTCAATCTGTGGGTGTGGTCGGGGGGGAAAATATATAATAATAAAGAACAATAAGGGATAAATGACGTCTTCTGGACCGGAAGCTCCGGCATCCACCAGGCAAATTGTCGACGCAAAATACCTCGTTGCGCGCGAAATATTTACAAAACCATATGCACGGGTGCCGCACAATACCAATCGCGAATGGTGAACGTAATCTATTATGCTAGTATTATATTATCTGTGTCTATACTAATATTATAAAGCTGAACAGTTCGTTTGTTTGTTTGAACGCGCTAATCTCAGGAACTACGGGTTGGATTTAAAAAAATATTTTTGTTTTGGATAGTCCATTTATCGAGAAAGGTTATAGGCTTTATAACATGACGCTACAACTAATAGGAGCCGAGAATAAATGAAAAATGTTGCAAAAACGGAAAAAAAAAAATCCTTTTTGAGAGCTTCCGTTGCGTGCGCTGCGTAAACGGTTTAAGCTACGCAAATATTATGTATGATAAAATTGTTCCTCTTTAAAAGTTATAAAAATAAATCCGTGACAGCATATGTCTATCTTTTAAGTCTGACTCACAATAGCAACTTTTATGTTCTAAATTTTAATTAGATCGCCGCCGCTGGTAGAAACAAAAGTTGTTTACATCCGTATGGTAGTATATTATTTCTTATTCAAATAAATGATTCAAAAAAGGTCAACCATCAAGGTAGGGTAGGTAGTGTAGGGTAGAGTAGGTAGATAGGGTAGGTGGGTAGGGTAGTTATGGTAGGGTAGGTAGGTAGGTAGCCAGTTGACGGGAGCGAGTCGCGGGGGTCAGCTAGTTTTCAATAAAGATGGGTTGATTATTCAACAATTACAATTAAGATGCGGATAAGTAAATGGTCGGTGTATATAGCGGTTTCTTATGCTTCATTAAGTTGTATTTAGCATTAAGAAATTTCCTGAGGTGACTTTAAACTACAGTCAACCATTTTTCAAAAAGATTTCATGACCTTAACAACGGCCTTTTTAATTTTATCACTTTTACATGATACTAAAGCCTAGCTTGGTAACAAAAGTTGGTTCAGTGCCATAATACGAGCTTCACATTTTGTTACGTGACCATAAACGGGCTGAGAATATTATTCAGCCCGCCTGCCTTAATAAATTAGAACAGTAAACTGAAAGTAAAAGTATATCAGTATTGTAATAAAATTCGAAATAGCTTTGATATGATTAGACTAATTAGTCTTTTGTATTTTTTATTTCCCCCCTCCCTTTCCCTTTTTTCGTCCGAATCGTTGTCCAGTGTAGACGTGTTTACCAATTTCTTGTCGACTTAAGTTAACAACTGCGATAATAGTTTCTACTTGCAACTAAATAAATAAGATTGTTGTAAGAACACGGTGCCGCTTAGCCAGGAGAGTCGCCGCGTCATAAGCGCCCCGCATCTCGAGCCGCGGGAAAGAGAGCTACTTAATAATTGCTATCCCGTTCTCGCGCCGCTGCTGCTGGATTTGTTTGTTTTGTTTGTATCCTGCGCCTGACTCGATGAAGAAAATAAACATAAACAATAAGTAAACTTCATAATACTTATTTCTCGCTGCGCACCACTGTTGTAAGTTTGTTTATTTTTTGAATACATACACTTCTACATTAGTACCTATCTCAGAAAAATGTCGCGCACACCACCGAAATCTCTCTCTGCCTCAGACTCCAATTTGGACAGATTGGAGTCATCAAATCGTACCCCTAGTCTGAACGTCACCGTGAGACCTAACTCGAAAAGGGCTTGTCTAGAGGATAGCGTGGTCACTGATAAATTTGAACAGTACAAGTTGGATGTCATGGAAATGCTCACGTCAAAGTTGGCCCCTCTGATTGCACGGCTAGATGGTGTGGAAAAGTGTTTACTTAACATCACACAACAGAATACAGACATTATATCGTCTAATGCGGAGATGGAAAAGACACTCGGATTTCTGAAAATACAAGTTATTGATTCTGAAGTTAAAATATGCAAGCTTGAGGAGGAGATTATTTCTACACGGATTGGCATAGCCGATATTGAAGAAAAGGCGGAGAACCTAGACCGTTTCATTAGGAAAACCTCCATTGAGATTAGAGGCTATCCCATTATGAGAAAAGAAAGTAAGGCAGACCTCCTAAACCAAGCCAACCTCATGAAGTCAATTAGCATGGAATCACTCAACGAAATAAGGGATGTGTACCGTATCCCCTACAAAGCGAGTGCTACAACATCGACTGTCGTAGTGGAATTTTCCAATATCTTTGCTAAGGAAAAATTCCTGAAGAGTACGAAACGGTATAACTCTGAACATCGAAGTTGTCGGCTTGATTCCACCCATTTGGGCCTTGCTGGCACATCATCACCCCTCTATTTCTCGGAACACCTCACGAATAAATCCAGGCGTTTGCATTTTCTTGCTCGAGACTTCGCTGCCACCGAAAAATATCGCTTCTGCTGGATCGCAAACGGAAGAATTTTTCTACGAAAGGAAGAAGGAGCTAAGTACATACTCGTCAAAAATGAAAGCACTCTCTTACAATTGCGTGATAGCTAAATGTAATTTTTTTTTACTTCAGTCATCTAGTTATTTTTATTATCTTTGTTTTTTCCTTGTTGATGTAACTAACACTTATTATTGTTATTTAACTAATATTTTCTGTTATAAGATATGCTTTAAGGTAACTAACAACAAAATCAAAACACATCAGTATTCACTAACATTATTATTTTTGAAATGCACAATATATCTTTGTTTTTTCCTTGTTGATGTGTACAATTTTTGTACAATTTTTGCTATCTACCGATCGCCTTCAATATACAACATAAGTAGCTTCTGTGTATCTTTAGAAACCCTCCTTGATGCCAACAACACATCATCCATGGCAATTATAGGGGACATAAATATAGATATTAAAACTGGTACAGAAGACAAACGTGCCAGCGAATTTCTTGACATCACCGGTTTCCATGGTTTCTACCCTGGCCACCAATTTCCAACACGCGAAAATTCCTGCCTTGATCATGCATTGGTAAAGACAAAAAAATCCACTAAAATTGTCGTATGTCAATCTTCTCTCACCGACCATGATACAGTTCTGATAGGTATTAGAAAAGAATCATCAAGTCAACTTTTAGGCCCTCGGCAAAATAAATTTAAACTTAAGTTGGACTATTCTAAAATACTTAACGACATTGAACATACAGACTGGACTCCTATTCTAAATTCCGATGACTTGGATGCGGCAGTAAATGATTTTACGAATAATTTACGTCGTATCATAAATCAGCATACCAAAAAAGAAGTACTACGAAACTCTGAAACCATTAGAAGACCTTGGTTGACAAAAGGACTGCTTAAATGCATACGTAAAAGAGACACACTTCATTCTGAAACAAAAAAAGAAGAAAATAAAGACAATTACTCTTTGAAGAAAAAATATAAAACCTATAGAAACCTATGTAATAACATTATACAAAACCTTAAAAATGCACACGATAAAAACCTTCTTGACAGTTCTAAAGCAGATAGTAAAAAAACCTGGACAGCAATTAAAAAAATATGTAACTTCAAAAATCAAACAGCTTAACCTTACTTAACGCAAATCCTGATCCTGTAATCTCGCTGAATATGGCCAATAGTTTCTTTACTGATGTAGGAATACAACTTGCCGAGCACTCCTTAACTCAATTAAGTATGACGGAGATGGAACTAGCTACTTTGGCTCCTACGCTGGATGACACTGATCCATCTCCCTCACAGTCCTTTTTCTTGACTCCAACCGATGAAACTGAAGTCAGAGCTATTATAGCCAATCTTAAAAACGATTCGGCTCCCGCTTGGGATGGCATACCCAACCGTGTTCTGAAACTAGCACAACATTGTCTAGCCGGTCCCATCTCTCATTTGTGCAACTTAAGCATGACGTCGGGAAGAGTTCCATCCCAGTTAAAAACAGCTAATATCTGTCCCATCTTCAAGGCTGGTGATGCGTCGGTTCCATCGAATTATAGGCCTATATCTCTTCTTACATCTCTGTCCAAAATTCTGGAGAAACTGGTGAACAAGCGACTTTTGGCGTATTTAGAGGGGAAGCAACTGCTGTCCGTGAACCAATACGGCTTCCGTAATGGTAGGTCAACGGAGGACGCAGTCTCTAACCTGGTTGATCATATCATAGGTAATCTTGATGGTGGCGGCAGGTGTGTCGGCGTCTTTCTTGACCTTGCCAAGGCCTTTGATACCGTATCCAGGCCAATTCTTATCAAGAAGATGGAACGCTTAGGTATCAGGGGCATTGCCTTGGAATGGTTCACCTCCTATCTCACTGAACGCAAACAGAAAGTATGCCTCGGTGACTACGAAAGTACCTTTGCAAACGTGGCATATTGGGTGCCCCAGGGCAGTGTCCTTGGTCCCACTCTGTTTCTTCTTTACGTTGATGGTCTCTGCTCACTCAAGTTGGACAATGCGCAAATATACGCATATGCTGATGACACATCTCACACATCTATTATTTTCCATGGCAAATCTTGGAAGGAAGCCTACAGTGCCGCAGAGGCTGGAATGCAGAAAGTTTCCAGATGGTTGCAGCACAATCTGCTCACATTAAATGTCAAAAAAACTAAGGTTGTTAACTTTTCAGTGAGTAAAAAGACAGATGCCCCTGATAAACTTGCACTTAAATTTCACCAATGCAATTGTGATGCGGGTCGTGTCTGCAGCTGTCCTGTCTTTGAGCAGGTTAGGTATATTAGGTACCTAGGAATTAACATAGATCAACATTTGACATGGGCTAAACAGATAGAATCGGTTACTGCTCGCGTAAGGAAGCTTTTGTATATATTTAAAAGACTTCGATCTGTAGCTGACAAAAGTACTTTGAAGATGATCTACCTAGCCTTATGTCAGTCTGTACTTAGTTACTGCATACTATCGTGGGTTTCCGCTGAAAAACTTTTATGATTGCTGCTGAACGTGCACAAAGGGCTATCCTAAAGGTCTCTCATAGATTTGGAATCCGATACCACACTGATATGTTATATCGGGTGACTAAAGTGCTTACGGTGCGCCAACTTTTCATTATGTCAGTATTACTCAAGTTCCACAAAACTGCAGCTGTCACAGTGGTTACGGACCAGCGCTCGCGTAGAAAGCCTAAGTGGAACAGAGTCTCCAGCGGGCTTAAATTTGGCAACAAAGCATTCTCACATATCGGTCTACATCTGTATGAGAAAGTCAATGACAAACTAAAAATCCTCCCCATGACCAAGTTTGGGTGCAAACAACAAGTTCGGGATTGGCTACTAGGACTTACCTATAACGAAACTGAAAACCTACTAGCAATTTAGTGTTAACTCAACATATACCATACACTCATACACACCACCACATACACACCAGCACATAAACACCATCGCATACACTCCATCACTTACATACCAGCACACTTACGCTTACACCTTTAGTTACCTTTCAGTTTTTGTTTAGTGATTGGAACCGTTGCATTTGATATTATATATAATAAAACAATCATATTATTTGTCGAGAGAGACTGGATTCTGCGACACAGGGTATCCTAGTGCAGAATTCAGTGTCACATCTTAATACTGTAACACTCTTTTATTGAATCAATAAACTTTATTTTATTTTTATTTTTATAATGTAGGAAAACGTAACATCGAAACACGGCTTCGTTCATTCTTGAAATTGGAATCAAATTCTACGTCTGTCATTATAGATGAATATATTTTACATTCACCGCAGTGCTCGAGCCAACGTAACGCTGCAATATATCAAACCTTTCACTGACGTGTTTCGCAAACTGCGTTCTTTTACACGTACTCATACGAAATGTGTTTAAATGACATGTATTGTTCAAAAATAGAACATTGGAATTGAACAACAGCCAAGTTGATTTTTTAAATCCTTATAATATCAATGGTAAGTTTTTATACCCGTGTAATTGAAGGCTTTAAAAAAAAACAACAGAACAGCATTATATTTTTTGTAACAATTTGTTAACAATATAAGGCATAAGTTCTCAAAAGGGAACATCTTTTCTTTTTTTTTTGTTATCGATAGCGCGAGCCGTTCGACCACTACCTTTTCTGATGGTAAGCAATGATGTGGCCTACAGTGAAGCACGCTTGCCTAGTAGTAACCTATTCACTATTGACTTAAGACCCCAAGGTTGTAGCTATCAGGGAACAAAAACTCTAGGTTCGGAGTCTTTGTTCCCTGATAGCTACAACCTTGAGGTCTTTTAACAAACCTCTAACACAATATTGTCCAAGAAATAATAAAGTTTAAAATTAAGAAAAAGCTCATAAAACTTGCGCTGTTATAACTTTGTCAGCCAATATAAAATCCCTCCATGTACTTCTGAACTTTGCCACATCGTTGCCAAATTAATTTGATACAAACATTTCCCTTTGTTAACTTGTAAGTTGAAGCTTATTTAAAAGTTTATACGATAAAAAGACGAATCGAAATGAGCCTATTAAACTTACCGCCGGAGCAATGACGAGGGTTATGATTAGGATTAAATGATTCCAAAACAAAAAATGAGGCAAACATTAATCACGAAGTGGCCAGTTAAAGTAATAAATGACTCCTTTTAGTCTCTGTTCTCTTTCCATTTACTTTTTAACCGACTTACAAAAAAAGGAGGAGGTTCTATGTTCGACTTTATGTTTGTTTTTTTTTTTTTTTTTTTTTTTTTTGTGTATGTTCACCGATATCTCTGTCAATTGTGAACCGATTTTGAAAATTGTTTTTTAGTTTGAAAGAACATGTTTCGAAATTGGTCCCATTTTAATTTGGTGAAGGTCTGATGAAGAACTTCGGAGATACACAACAGAACTCTTCAATAAATAACGGCAAAACTCTCGGGATTGCTGCAATCGCATGTCTGTTTGTTGTTTATACCATTTCATAACATAACATCACGCCAGTACGCTCTAAAGGGGTACACAGATCTCTCATTTCACTGTTCATATTATTCGGTTAATCTATTCTGGAGTTATAGGGACCTTAATAAACATATTGCTATTAGGTAGGTAAAACTAAAAAGGGAAAAATAAAAAACTTTTTTGCAAAAAAATACTACCGACTTCCAAATGAAAAACTACAAAGTGAAAAATAAATTAACTTTTGGAAGTTGGTGTCCATATCGCAAAAAAATGGTACCTACGAAAGACACCGACTTCCAAAAGTTAATTTATTTTTCACTTTGTAGTTTTTCATTTGGAAGTCGGTAGTATTTTTTTGCAAAAAAGTTTTTTTCCGTAAAAGTAATGATAGTTTTTTAAATCGGAGTTTTTCATTAGCTAAAAACTCTAAATAAACTTCGAGGCAGTTTAAATAGATTTCAATTGAAGACTAGTGAAGAGAGGTCTTCGATCAAATGTACTCGAAGTGTTTGAACAATGTCAGTTTACATTAACTTGAAAAATAATGAGTTTTGGTCACTGTAATAATAAAAATATCTGATAATGTTAACGTTTGTTTTTCTTTGTTCCAGGCTGGCTTGGCACCTGCTCACGCTCACGCTGCTCAGCGTGGCCGCCGAGCACAGGGAGCACCAGGGACCACAAACCTGCGGTGGACACTTGAAGCGACACGTGGGCACGATCACGACGCCAAACTTCCCAAACCCTTTCCCCGTCCCGATCAAGTGTAAATGGATAATAGAACACGACATAGTGAATGGGACTATATCGATATACTTTACTCAGCAGTACACTACCAGTGGCTTGACGTTCACTGAGTACATGTATTATGACGAGTCTTACAAGTTGGGCGAGAGGAGAGCGCTCACCGTCACCGAAGACAACATCACCAGGATCAAGTGGCTACAGGTAGGTTTATTTGTACCAAGTTGATTTTTATGTTAAAGTACAAATTATATTTTTTCGTTTTGATATTTTTATGCAACGGTCACATAATAGGGGTCATAAAAACACGAATGTGGGTTTGGTGATAATAGTACTATCTATATACCTAATTATATGCCGTTGCATACATTATTTTATCTTCACTCATACAGTTGAAATAAAACAACACTGGAAACTGAAAATATTTGTGGTATGGTGGGCAATTTAGATTCTCATCGCGCATGACTGCGCAGCGCGAACATCATCGACAATGACATATATGTTAAAAAGAAAGTGTGCTATTAATATTAAAAGTTATTTTATGAAGCAAATGTTTGAAAATCCAAGTAAAATGTTGCACTGTATTGGTATTAATTTTTTAAATGTTACACATCCACGAAAAAAATCCACGTGTTTATACAATATTTTTTGAATTCATATTTGGAACAAATCGTTGTGAGTGTAGATAAATTTATGGACCTATTTACTTTACCCAATCAACCATTGTAGATGATTACACGTAACCCCGTAAGCCTACTGGGTTTCAGTGTCAGGTCTACCGATGCTCTTAATGTATACTATTCGTTAGAATTTTCCAACCAATATAACTTAGTGTAAGCGCATAGAATGCACATTTATGTCCTTAAAAACTTCTGCGAAGAGGAAGTACAGATAAGTGTGACAAATAGCGGATTATATAGATTGTTATTATGATAGAGAAAATTGCGCACCTTACTGCGTCGAGCGGCTCACTGTGTGGAGGAGGTTAATCATGTGCCACATTACTGTAATTATTCAATGTAACGAGTATGTCGTCGACTGTACCGCGGCGCGACCTGAAAATAATTTTGTTGAGTTTTTATTCACTTGGAGCGAATATGATGCTTTAAGTTGAGGTTATTAGTTGTTGTTTTGGTTTGTGTTTTTGGTTTAGGTAATTATTTTGTATTTATTTTCAAGCCTTTCCATCTTATTTTCAAAATAACCCACAAATATGATTTTATTTATCGCATAGTTCTGACATAATTTAAACATTTCATGAGAAGCGTAACGTTTCGTATATTCTCATAAAGAAATTGTTTAAATGATGTCTCGAGCTTGCGGACATCAAACAGCCACTCGCTTCCACGGAGCCGAAACAAATACGTCTTACTTTTACCTTTCGTTAAACTTTATAATAGCTCATTCTACCGTTACACACCTTTCTTTATTTATACATTACTAAATAATAATATTCTTTCACATGCCACAGGGCCGCCCGCAAGTTGGCTACAATGTCTGCGCAGTAGTTTACTACGGTGCTTTTGGTAAACAGCTCGGCTTTGGTGGTTGAGGTAAACCTCATACAAAAAGAGCACCGTTTCGTGCCTTGCGCATTGGAAGGCCAACTTCAGGATGGTCCAGAAGTTTGGCGAGTACTATACTACTACTATGTATGGTAGCATTTAGCTTATATCAGCAAAGGTTGAAAACAATGTGGCGTTTGTTGGACTTGGCAATGAGATGTATTTGAAACATGTATGGTTTGTGAACTGATGCCTCAATATTATTATCAACTGTATGAATCAAGCAATAGAAATTGATATTGCTTGATTTCAAGCTCATATGTTGCATACAGCTATGTTTACTGAATGCTGCTAAATAGCGTTTTATTCAGACATTGACTGCGGCGAGAGCTTGTACCTTATCCGTTGAATAATTTTCCGGCGCTAAGAGTCGTTGATTGGTGAAAATGTTTCTAGCAATTTTAAAGCTTTCGAAAAATTCAGTAAGGAAGTTTTTGAGCTTCTAGACAGAGTGATGGAAACAAAATGGCTAAACAAACTGTGTAGCCATATGCTTGCTATGCATATGCATGAAAAACTGTGTAGTCAATTGGCTTTTCATTATGCATGGGTTTCTGGACATCTCAGAACAAATCATATTTTATTTTACCCATTTACCCCTTGAGGTATTACATATGTATCTTATTTTATTCCACATAGCATCTGCTTGTCGGCGGCCCCATGACCCACAAACACAAGAAATGTAACACTGTTGGGAAACATTCATTTAAAAAGACTGATACTTGGAGAAAGTTTTCCTCCTAGAAGGTTTTTTTTCTCTGAGAGAAGGAATCGTTCCCAGGAAAACTGCATGCACTTTTTGCTTATTTTTTATATTTTAATTTATCAATATTAAGAAAGCTTGTACTTTCGTTACCAAATCCCTGAAAGTCCTAATATACATTTTGATTGTTTCATATACATAATGTGACATTACATTGCACATAAAATGGAGGTAACAATAAACCAGCACAGTAATTTCTAACTACTACATAAAAAGTCAAATACTCTGCGTAAGATTATTCGCTTCACGTAGCATGTGATATTTACCAATGTAGCATGTGTACTGTGCAGCTCTATGTAAACTGTTTCACGTGCTCTGCGTATGCTACTTACTCTGTGTCCTGTGCACTGAGGTCTGTAAGTGTATTTAAGTTTAGACAGCCCTGTGGGTGTAGGGTCTGAACTCAATTTTAAAATTTATGGAGCTAATGCAGCCCTCGGCTATCTTAAAAAAGCTTTGAAAGCTAATAACACTTCAGAAATGGGTTTAAAATCATAAGAACAATCAGATTGATTTGATTATAAAAGATTGCAGTGATTCATCGTTAATTTTACCACCATAAAATATTACAGTATTTTTCACTTTACAAAATCCCTAAAATAAATAATTTGGTCAATTTACAAAGTAGAAGTAAACTATTCTGTCTCTCTTTTACCCAATTACGTTCTCTGGAAGCTAACCTCGTCATGGAAGCCACAACCGCACTTTATTTATTGTGCGACTAACAGATTTAATAGTGAAAGTAAATTAGAGCTTCCTCAAGTTATTGGTTTGATAAGACACTGAACAGTGAGCAGTGGATGAACAAAAATGTGTTATTAGAGTTGCTTATTTAAATGTAGTGCATATTTTCAACCGAATTCCAAAAAGGAGTATTCCAATTCAACTGTATTTTTCTTTTGTATGTTTGTTACGCGATTACGCCGCCAATAATGTGAACCTCTCCCTCTTAAAACCCTTTATTTTGATATTCCACAAGATGGGTTTGGCAGAAAAAAAATTGTGCTCTACAATATGGCGCCCAAAATCCGCAATTTTTTTTTCAATTATAATGTAGCCAGTGACACTCGCAGGGTTAATACGAATCGATTGACGTAAGAATCATCAAAATCGGCCAAAGCGTTTGGTCTCTAGAACGCCACATAGGAACAAACATACATACATACATAGACTGATAAACACATTACCCTATCGCTTTTGTAATTGAACTAAGTTTTTTAAAGATTTTCATATCAAAATGGTGGACAAGGTTCAAGTCACTCTAGACAATTACATACATAAACACATGCCTTTTTCCCATAGGGGTAAGCAGACACTACAGAACGCCACCTGCTACGATCCAGACAATTTGGTTTTCGTCGGGGTATTTCCACAGAGGACGCCGTCATATCACTAACTTCATCAGTAGCTAACCACCTGGACAATGGTGTCAAGTGCCTAACTGTCTTTTAAGACCTCAAAAAGGCATTTGACACCGTCTCTGCGCCCATCCTTGTAAACAAGCTTGAAAAAATTGGTATTAGGGATATCGCGCTTGATCTGTTTAAGAACTATCTTTCAAATAGAAAACAGAGTGTCAAGGTGGGGCAACATATATGTGATGTCATGGATATATCATACGGCGTCCCCCAGGGCAGTGTATTAAGTCCAACGCTCTTCTTCGTATACATTAACGACCTATGTAACATGGAAATTCCTAATGCCAAAGTCCTGTCGTACGCCGATGATACTGCTGTCGTCTTCTGTGGTAAGACATGGCATAATGTGCAGCTAAGTGCTGAAACAGGAATGTCTCAGGTTGCGAATTGGCTCAATGCCAATGTTCTCACATTAAATACCTCTAAAACAAACTTTATAAGTTTCAGTATCTGCAATCGTACTCAACCAAGTGGCGATCTTCGTATCACTATTCACAGGTGTGATCGTACTAATGTTAATAAATGTAACAGTTCTAGTATTGGCAGAGTTTCGAGCACAAAATATCTAGGGGTCACGCTGGATCAGAGATTGTGCTGGTACCCCCATCTTGAGCAAGTTGCAAATAGAGTCCGCAAGCTAAATTGGATCTTTAAGACCCTGCGTCACGTGCTGCCTAGGGCTATACAGAGAAGCGGTAAGACTGCTAGAGATGTGCTCACTCAAATATATATTTCTCTTGCGCAATCAATACTGATATACTGTATTCCTATTTGGGGTGGGGCAACAAAATCTAAATTCATCCAATTGGAGCGAGCACAACGAGCCTTGCTCATAATAATGTATTTTAAGAAAAGGAGATATTCTACAGAGAACCTCTACAAACTTAGTGATGTATTGTCAGTTAGGAAACTATACATTACTCAAATAATTTTAAAAAAGCACAAAACCTTACCTTATAATGCGGATATACACGTTAGAAGAAGAAAAGACAATATAGCTCAAATACCTACAACAAAGACCAAATTCGGTACTATGCAATTTAGTAAACGATCAGCTCAATTACATAACAAAATTAATAAAGAAATTTTCGTATACTCAAAATCTTATCATGTTTGTAAAGAAATGTTGACTGATTGGTTAAAACCACTGACATATGAAAATACTGAAGCTCTCCTACAAAACGTAACTTAATACAAGTGCACGACCAACTCTCACACTTACTGAGACTCTCCCATACCCACACGTACATTCACACACGCATACACATACTACCACTCATCCATAACACTCATGTACACTCAACAACACACACACACACACACTCATGTATACGCACACACACGTTTACATAACTATATTTTGTTTAAAACTCCCATGTACAGTTTTTATTGTGTTTTAAGTAAGTACCTACTGTTGTGAAGGAGCGGAGTCTTTTAATACAGGCATTACTTGCTTAAATGAAGACTCCAAACCCAAAATTGTTTGTGTATAATTTTTTAGACACAATAAACGTTATTTATTTATTATTATTAATTAAGCTTTTAAAAGTCCCTTAAATTACAAAAATGGAGCCATTACAGCCATACCGCTTTATTCAAGTCAAGAAAGAAGAATCTTTCGGAAATGTGAGTTTCTAATAAAAGGCAAGCTCTTTGTCTTGATTTTTCAAAAAGCACTCAAACTTTTCGCTGCCAATTTCTAGAAAAATCTTTGCTCATTTTTCTTACAATATAGTTCGAGCTCTATCTTCCAATGTAGAGGAGTACTTCAGTATGAATGCTGCGTCTGGTGTAGTAATTAGACTGTCCATATTTACAAAGATAGTTGAGGATCCTAAACTAATACACTTTCCTCTCTCGTCGGCACGTGTCTATAGAATGCTATTAATTTACTAAACGCAACCTCTGTACTGGCGCTTCTTCCTCGTTATAAGGGTTTTTTTCTGAGTGAACTTGGGTAAAACTTTTCCAAGCATATCCAGGTTTGTTTCTCTAACAATTGAAAAGTATGTCCAACGTCAGTCTAATAGTACCCACTCTTTTTTTCCTTGCTCCATATCCTCGGTATTATCATGTCATCACTTGTACACTGTAGGCGTCACAACAATTAATCAAACGCGAGTTTCACTTTCATAGCCCTAAATTGTCGAATGTAGTAAATAGTTGCAGCCACTGCTTCCTCTTGAAATTTTTCAAGAGGCAGCAGTGGCTGCAACTAAGTTTAGCAATGTATTATTCAAATACGTGCATGGGTCCTGTATTTCGGAAAACATAATTTTGCTAGCGATTCTGTCCGCGTAGTATTCAGAAAGACAAAACCATTAATAAAATGACTGCTTGCTATTACACATTGTATTACCATACCAATCAAACCGTCCCTGTATATTGTTGTAGCTTTTATTTGTTGCAGCTTTTATTTCGTGTTTTATTGTCATCTGACATCCATTTAGTGTAAAGACCGATGTCCTCGCACGTCCGCCGTAAATACTTTATTTCCTGACGCGGCAAGTGAATCCTGCCAAACATATTATGCCATAAGAAAACGGACCTTGAAGACTATGGCCATAGTACTACCTAGACTCTAGAGTCATAAAGGTGATTTAAGATTTTTATGAGTTCGTGAAATCCAAATTTATAATTAGGTCTATCATCTATTCGGGTTTATCGTGAACATACATTTTTTTTTACTGTGTATCTATGGACGCTAACCTGCAACTTATTAATCATGCCAACAAAGTGATAAAATAATATAATGAAATATTATTTTTGTTTACCTCCTGTACACGTAAAGTGATAATGTTTTTTTTCTCCACTATCCCATGGTGTGGAGTAACGTTGGATAGGCCATACAAAAATATAACGGTTCAGTGAAAATTGTTTAATTTACATGAGCAGATACTGTTTTTAAAATATGACTCCACCTTTCCGTTACACCTGTATAAATAAACTTTATTTACCTTATGTTTAAACAACATCCCATAGTATCTCCACATACAAAGAGGAGATTCAACTTGAATTAGAATTCTAATATTATTACTAACACGTTAACTTCGCTCATGGTTATCGTACATTTCCTCGTATTTACGTGAAGTTTTCTCCTGTTTTTAGGGTTCCGTAGCCAAATGGCAAAAAACGGAACCCTTATAGATTCGTCGTGTCTGTGTGTCTGTCTGTCTGTTTGTCCGTCCGTATGTCACAGCCACTTTTTTCTGAAACTATAAGAACTATGCTGTTGAAACTTGGTAAATAGGTGTATTCTGTGAACCGCATTAAGATTTTCACTCAAAAATAGAAAAAAATACAAAAAAAATTGGGATCCCCATACTTGAAACTGAAACTAATTTTTTTTCTTCTATCAAACCCATACGTGTGGGGTATCTATGTGTTCGGTACAATATATGCAACCGAACAGCTCAGCACTATTGCCTGCGTGCATTTCCATAAATGCATGTATCGCAACTAGCGTAAGTTAGTGCGTGTTCGGATACCAATCGCGTAACTCGAATCAAACCATTTTAGTGCTACTTTAGCTTAGATTAACCATTTACCATTATTTTAACCGTTTACTAGTATTCAATATAACTTTTAAAACCATTATTGCGTATCATTAAACCAGTGATCGTAAACCAATAAGCAAACCATTACCATTCTAGTATAACGTCAACCATATCAACCAACTCAGAATTTAGTGCTAAACCAAACAGGCGCTAACTTCTACACTATGGATAGGTCTTTAAAAATGATATTGAGGTTTCTAATATATATTTTTTCTAAACTGAATAGTTTGCGCGAGAGACACTTCCAAAGTGGTAAAATGTGTGTCCCCCCCCCTGTAACTTCTAAAATAAGAGAATGATAAAACTGAAAAAAAAAAATGATGTACATTACCATGTAAACTACCACCGAAAATTGGTTTGAACGAGATCTAGTAAGTAGTTTTTTTTTAAATACATACATACATAAACTCACGCCTTTTTCCCATGGGGTTAGGCAGAAACTACAGAACGCCACCTGCTACGATCCTTACATACCTACTTATTTTGCTTCACACACATTCATACATCTAGTCATACACACACGCCGGTTATGGGTACTGCGCACTTGGCCTTTCTGAAGAACATCATCTATAAGGTCTATATATGTCTTTCTAGGGCGTCCCCTCCCGGCGTTTCCATTCACGTCTGCCTTGTAAATACCTTTCGTTAGTCGCCTTTCATTCATCCTCTCAACATGGCCATCTTAACATACTTTTTTCAATTTTAGTCACTACCTACATCTTCTTTTAAACCACAACGTTGTCTTATTACCTCATTCCTCAATCTATCATTTAAAGTTACACCACACATACTCCGCAAGGAGCGCATTTCTACTGCATTAATCCTTCTTTCATGTCTTTTTAGCCATACCCAACCTTCACTTCCATACCCAGCACGCTGTTGTGAACGGCGAGTCGAGCTTCCGGAGACATCGACTTGCTGGTCACAGCTGTATGTATAGCACCATTCACTTTATTCCCTGCATTCACTCTCCTTTCCACATCCTCTTCAATCTTTCCATCCCTTGTGAACATACTTCCCAGATATACAAACTCGTTCACCTGCTCCACACTCTTATCATTTATTTTACGTCATAAATCGTATACCGCAATTTACGAAGTACGGAAACCTTCGTGCGCGAGTCCGACTCGCACTTGGCCGGTTTTTCGAATTTACATTAATTAATATTTTTTACACTTTACACTCCATTCCTGAGAAATTAAGTTATTATCTTAAAATTTACGTTATAATATAAAATAATAAAAACCCTGTAACTTTCCCACTGCGGGAAAAAAGTCTCTTCTCATACAGAGAAGGCACGAGCATTGATCTGCAAATTAACGTTAATTTGTTTCTATTGTTAAGAATGTATATTATCAGGTATTGAATGAAGATTGTTAAAAGGTAACAATATACTACTAAAGGTAGCACTGACTCTTCTTTATAGGTAGAAACATATTTTTTGTGTAGCTGTAAATAAAAGTTTCATCTTATAAAAATTCTGATCATCTAGGTTAAAACAAGGGTGGCAGGCCTTGTTTTGACCTAAACGAGGCTTAAAAAATATAACAGCTGTAAATATAATAGGTACCTTAAACTATGGACGATTCGGCAATGTTGAAGTAAATTTTTCATCCTGTGCACAACTAATTTACTAGAAAACAAAGGTGAATCCAAAATTCTAACACAATATTTATAAAACGCTGCAAAAAGTACAAAACAAACCACACTATAGTGTCGGCGAGTAAGTTATGACATCGTAAATTAGTCGGATGTCAACGGTGCCCGAGCATACCGTCAGCATAATCCTACCATTGTAGGCTAGACGTATATCGGTATCTACAGTTAGACGGAGGTTTAAGATTACAAGCGAGAGCTTGATGAATTGCTGGCACTTGACGGAGAAAGAATTGATGAGGCG
The DNA here is from genome assembly GCA_949775005.1 of Orthosia gothica. NCBI lineage: Eukaryota > Metazoa > Arthropoda > Insecta > Lepidoptera > Noctuidae > Orthosia > Orthosia gothica. The sequence goes on along the minus strand of OX459053.1, from coordinate 11,099,493 downwards.
AAAATGAATTAGGATTTATTTCTTAGTATGGGTAGTACGGGAAGGGAAAAAAAATGTTGTCTAAATAATACAGAATATTTATTATAAGTTAATCTTAAAGCATACATTTTTAGAATTTTCGCTTCAAATGTTTATTTCGTGAGGCACGTGCAAATTCTATTTGTGTGCGAACATAACACAGGAATGTTACGTCTATTTAACATTACTTTAATAATCTAATGCAGGACTCATGACTTAGACTGTACAAACTGTGTAAACACGCACCACCATGTAATGCCTGAGGCAACACAAACAAAACATACCTTTTTGTATACGGAATTATTATATACAATCCCTCACATATACCCACATACAGTCACCTCACTGACTACGTGGGTTAGTCCTTTGTAATGGTAATGCATAGGCACTAATGCTGTAATTGAACACTGAGAAAAATGTAATTTTGGCATAATCTTAAAATATCGTGACGTTGGTTTAAAATAGATGCGTTGTCTTATAATATGTTGATAATAAGTAAATATTACGCTAGAACTGAAATGTGTTAAGATGGAATCGAATTTTTTGGGTAAATAATGCAATATTATGATACTTGTCATCGTAAAAATTTGTAATTATGAAATAACATTGTCTTCTTCAAATAATAACACAATGTAATAGAAAATGGTCCACTGTCCCATAAATTAGTATGATAATTATAAATAAGATTCTAATTAAAAATCACAATGACAGTCACCGTAATATAAATAGATTTCATAGTTTAATATGAAGAAGTATCTCTAAAAATACGATGACCTCCCCCTAATGTACTATATTAAATTATAATGCTTTAAACTTATATTTTTAAAGTAAGCATCATTTTTTAATATTACAGTCATATTATTTTATGTGAATCCTATGATAATACGATTAAATAATCTCATATTTTTAGAGTAAGCATCAAAGTTCAATAATATAGTCATATTATTTTATGTGTATCCTACTAAATTATTATTACAGAGACCCATTTATGAGTAGCATTTGAATGTTAACTTCGTCCTGTCTCAATAGATGGCGTTGTACAATTACGTCACGTTTCTACATCGCGGTGTTAAGATTCGCCGGCGTTTGGTTGGGTCTCTCCGAGTGTTTTAATCTCTGGTTTCCCTTCAAAACGCATAAATCTTTCGCCTTTTACTAAAGATTTCCGTGGAGGGGAACACTCAAATGAGTCTTATGAATTTTTGAAATACTGTGCTTTGGCGCAGTTTATTTTCTGTATAACGTCGGCTCCACACGTTGGCCCCATGCCCCAACGACACTCGTCCAACGTGTGGATGTAGAAAATTGCGTTGGCGCCAACGTTGGCGCCAAGCGTTGGTAGTTGGCCGGCGCGTGTCGGTTTTATCAAAGGAATCATCAAAAACAGAAGTAAATCTACTGAATATGTGAGGAAGTCACCGAAAAATTGTAGGAAAACTAATAGGATATAACTGGATATATGAGGAAGGCATCGAAAAATAGTAGGTAACTAAAACTAAATCCATGGTGACACATCATCTTAAATACTGTTATTATCAACATCAGGATTATCATCGTTCTTTTTGGTGAATCACTATGCTCCGTCCTTTGAGTGAATTCATCATACTTTAAGCTGAATTCACTTCTTTTATGATTGTCAGTTTTCTCAGTGAATATTACTAATATCATAAATGCAGTGCTTTGGATGGATGTGTATGTGTTTGTTACACAATCACGCGAGAACCGCTGAATTTAGCACAGAGAGAGATTATATTCAGGAATAGCACATAGGATAATTTTCATCGCGGGAATATGCTGCTCGTCTATAAACGTAACGTGTACTTTATATTGATACTTACCTACTCTCATCGGTGCGGCGTTCCCCCGGGGCAAATACTCAGCATTACATAGCAATCACTGATCAGTGATGTGCAATAGTGGCTTGCCGAGTCACTGCGCATTGTACTCTCTTATTATCTTGAATGACAGAAATAAGTTTTAGTATGCTTTTAAGTTTACTACGATACTTAAAGCTTTTATTTCAACCGAATTTACAGTTCAACGAGATATGGCCGGAACATGTTCACATGGTGAAAATAATAAAGGGAAGTCAAACAATATGCGTCGTAATATGTGTGGCGAGTACAATGGCGGGCGACAGTGAGTATCGGCAGTGAGGCGCTAGTGTAGCAGTGCGGCGAGTGAGCGTTCAGATAAACTATCTGTATTTACTGGCCTCTTATTTAACAGGCCGGTATCAGGTCGATTAAAAAGTGATTTTTCAAGTTAGTTTACCAGTTAGTTTTCTGTACAATCATCATAAGCATGATAATGCTCTAGCCTTTTGAAACTGAATCACGATGTCAGACATCACAATACAGCGCCACAATGAGTTTGTTTCATTGTAAAACTAATTACAAGCATTTAGAAACGTTAAATCGGTAGCAAAAGCATTTGAACCAACTGTACAATTTACACAACACTAATCCAACTTACAACGTGGCTTGGCTCGTTTAGATGTCAATGTGTACGCTTTTATAATAAGCTTCCAAGCCACGTACAAGATCTAAGTCTTAATAAATTCAAATCATTCATTAAACGTAAGTTGTGTCAGAAAGCGTTTTATACTATTAAAGATTACGTCGAGGACAAAAAGGCTTGGGATTGAGCTGCTCCAATTAATTTTGATTTTTTATATTTTGCACCGTGAATTTTGTTTTTGTTTTTAATTTTGATATTTTTTTTGTTTTCTTGCAATGACAAGAATATTTACTTTTTTAAGTATTATATTATTTTATTTTTATTATTGTGAATGTGAAGACTATGTGGATTTTTGTTTTTTATTATAACTTAGTTAGTTTTTACTTATGGTCTGGCAGTTTGAGTAGTTTATGCGGCCTACCCGAATGTCCTTTCTTTGGTATTGTTCGTCGAATCGTTGAGCTCCGTAAATTCTGAGTTGAGCTGCTCGGTTATTGACAAATGCGTGCACTGACTGGACAGGTCCACTCAATCTGGCTGGTTCTTTCCTCAAAATACCATTTCAGGCATATGTCTCCATGGTCTTCACATGATATAACCAAGTTTTTGTCAAGACTTCAAAAGAGACCGTGACCTCTGAGTTTGTTTCGGCCTTTCTTCTCAGAGTAGTCAGATAGGAAACGCCGACCTCATCTAGTTTTAAAAAATATGATCGACATGTAAAAGTGTTTGTACAAACCAACTTACAGAAATAAAATCATTTATCATTTAACGAGCCAGATCACAACCGACCACACAAACAAGCAAATTGTTAAAGTTTCTTCCTCCCCTTCACCCACCCGTTGAATAATATAATTCCTCATTTATTTATTCCACGTTCGATATTTTGTAACTGTTTGTGAAACTAAAAGCAAAGTGTGAATACCTCGAGTTAGCATTGTGTAATTAAATGTCTCGGAAGTCCGAGACTGAATGTTGATTATAAAGTTTGACAGAATTAGTATTCAAGAGCATTTCAGCGCGAATGGACTTTTTCAAGTCAATGGAGGATGAAATCAGAAACAGAGATGTTGAAATAATAATGGAATTTGTTGGTTTTCATAAACATAATAATTTACGGTTGAAACTTTGAAATATTATCACAACAAGTTTTTTTTTCCTCTAATCTTTTAAAGAACTCTTGATTAGTTAAATAAATAAATGAAGTTAATTTTCTTTACAATAGGTATACATTACTTTAGACTCTTAGGTATGTATTTTGTAAATTTAACAGAAAATTTACTCGACATTCTAGACACATTCTCTTGTAGCAAACTATCAAATCTAGTGTCAGATCATAAGCGTAAAGTTGTGCAAAATGTAAGCTTGTGATTATAATGTCTTTGTCTCGTTTTACATAAATACGACTTTTCATTGTGATTCTGTTTCTTTGAGACAGAAGACAGAAACTCACGGCTGGAAAAAATAAGGAAAATATTAAACTAAAACTTAAAAAAATACCGACATAAAAACCTCTAAAATCAAAAAATAAGCATCGTACTCGCGGCGGGGAGCCTGCTGTAAACGTTGGCGGTTTCCCGACGCGAGTGTTACGCTTTTTTGCTTTTTAGAGGTTTTTTTTAATTTTTATTCACACGCTTTAATCGACAATCTATCGAAACACGTAATTGTGAAATGATATCTTGCGGAAAAACTCAGATTCAAAGAGTAAAATGAAAATTTATTTTGTACGGTAGAACCGATTTCAATTAAACATACCTAAGAACACTCTCGACAAAGTGACCTTTCAAACTAAAAAACTAAATCAAAACAGGTTCATCCGTTTAGTAGCTATGATGTTACATACAAACAGATACACAAACACACAGCAACACACGAGAAACTTATTATAAAACCTCTCTTTTTCCGTCGGGGGTTAAAAACCCCTCTTTTTCCGTCAGGGGTTAAAAAGGAATAGTAACAAACGACATGCTTAGCGTTGTTTTAAAATCAGTCGTTTCAGTGAACGTCACACATCATGTGACGTCATACAAATGTCGGCGCCATGCTGCTTATTTCGAGCGTATGACTTTATTAGTTGGATAATCCATTTTTACTGAAAATGTTTGTGAATTATAAACTGCAGATGCAACCAAGGGAAAAGTGAATGTAGAAGAAATTAATTTCCGTGAAAAACAACATTATGTGTGTACCCATTGTCGCATAATCTATTATTCATGTTTTTTATCTAAACTCGCCAGTTCCACTCGTTCTTTTCATTCGTTATTATGATTTACTGTAAATTTGTTTTTACAATGCAAATTATTTGGATTGCAGGTATTTTTTCAGTTAAGGGGTAGCCACGCAATGTTGTTCTCATGATAATTTTATATTGTGTCATTGGCTTAATAGCCTAGTCAGTAGATACTTGGGAGCACCATGTATCTTCAAAGTGTTTCTAACACATAAAACATAATAGTAAACGCGGTCCTCAATTTTTGATTTACAGCTCTTTTTAAACATTGCCAGACGAATAAAACTGTCTTTCGCGCTTCACGGCTATGCCCCAGTTTTGTGATCCGTAGTAAACTTAACCAATGGTTATATATGCTAACCACTTTTCGTACTTTTTACTTCAAAATTACTTTTTTAATAACATGAAAATTACCCATAAATAATTATTAGGTAAGTCAGGCAAATGGCAAACCAAGACCTTGATTTGTTGAGTCAATCTTCTTAAGTCAAGAAACTCTGTATGTGAAACTAATAAACAGTGGTTTACTTGTAAACTGTTTATTAAAGTCCATATTAGGAGTATACATAAAGTCAGTTTATCTGTCGGTGTAGGTAGCATAGCACTAACATGCAATTAGTAGTTGTAACATTGTTGTGGCTAGGAAAGCTAACTTAGCGGAAAGTCGGTTATAGGAAACCAAGTTTATCTAGGTCAGAGTTATGCGAGCGACCCAACAGTACTTCTTGTGATGCCCATTATCACGTTATGACTTTTATGTAGGCACTTAAGTCTGCTTTCCATTTCTATTTTGCAATTTTCTAACTACACGTAAGGAGAGGTTCATAGTATTAAGCTAAAGAATATCTTGCTATGTTTTAACCTACGGAGAACTGTGTTAAAATTGTGAAGTAGATGGCACTTTATCCGCTTAGTAACTTATTTTCGGACATCGACTCCAATTGAGACAAAAACCAAACCAAACAACTGACTTAATTAAATTCTCTTGTTTCTATTGCATAGGCCATATCTTTCTTTGTAAAACAAAGGTTTTTTAAGCTTCGTATATTGTTCTCTGTTAATATGTATTAAAATACAACAACAACACAATCATGACAAGAGGAAAATAAGAGAGAAAATTACTGATTCATTTCCGCGCATTACAGAACAAGTTTTCCTGTGCAGAGGAATACAAATTCGTTTTTTTTGGACAATTATAAGCTTTTCAGCAATAGAAAACAATTAGAAGACCGATTCGTCAATTCGTTCCGTATTTGTTTAAAATGAGTAAAATAAGGTTAATTCATTTTTACATGAGAACATATCGACTCCATTAATTTATGTAAATAATATGTTTATCACACAACATAACATGTTGATAACATGTTGTGTTGTGTGTGTGTTTTCAAATTTCTCGCAGAACAATATTATAAACAAATTTTACCAACATTTCATTTTATTTTATTATATCATTGAATTTACGTTTTCTATATCAAAGCTCGGTCCCGATTAGTTACAATCAATAAAGGTTATGGATGGAACATTTAACTTTGGACTCGAATTTAATCAAATAACCGCGGCGAACTGAATGCAATTTCCGCGAAATTGTCGTGCAGGGTTGTCACAGAGAAGCTGATTTATAGAGAACTTTACTGCAGACTATAAATTATAGGAGAATGTCAGTATCTCCTCGAATCATTTGTATTTAAGTATACCCATACCAAAATTAACATCTAAGGTAAAATCTCAAAATACAAAATTCGCTAAAGCAAGATTCCAGACGATTTCGTTTCATCCACAATTTGAAAATATACATTTCTTGCCTGAAACTATTTTATTTGAACATACTAAGTAGGCTTTTATAGTATACACAATATATATAATAAACAAGCTATATAACATTCTCCCGGCACATATCCAACGAACATCAGAGCAGAATTGTATTCTAAATAAAATGTTCAAACAAATTTAGTACGGAAGGACACATATGTTTAAAGAACTTGTAAATAAGGCAACTTTCGTGAGTTTAAAATATACTGAAATATAATAATAATATTATAATTGCCCGTAAGTATTTAAATATAAATCTGGTAATTTTTACAAGCTTTTATTTAACTTGCAATGTATGTAAATGTGTGGGTGGGTGGTAAAATGTTCGGGTCAAATCTTGCAACTGAATTTTAAAGCAGTTATCCTCCTCCGATTAAGATGAAATTTTGCATACACGTTTAGTTTCGAACACAATGCATGGTTAGGTAAGTGACGTCATTCTAAATCCAATATGGTGGAGGACCCAATCTGGCGAACGGCCCAAGATGGCGGACTAGTTATTTTTTGTGCACTGCCATGATATGGGTATCAAATGAAAGAGTTTGCTGAGAAGAATACGAAAAAAGCTTGTTTTAAAAAAAAAATATATATATAATAAGTAAATATTATATAAGAAAACCAATACGGCTTTAGAAAGGGACAATCTACAGAACAGGCTGTGAACAAACTAATTGAATTTATTAGTTCCAACCTGGACAAAGGGAAAAAATGTCTTTCTATTTTTCTAGACTTAGCCAAGGCATTTGATACGATTTCTGACTCTCTCTTACTAAAAAAATTGTAGGCGCTAGGTATATGGGGAACCCAGCTTGAACTTTTCAGTAGCTACCTCTCTGGGCGAACCCAATGTGTCCGAGTGGATAATCAAAAAAGTACATACCTCCCAGTTACACATGGCGTGCCCCAGGGAAGTATACTGGGGCCGACCTTATTCCTCGTGTACTTAAATGAGCTTACTAGTCTTAAACTTACCAAAGGTGAAATTATCTCTTTCGCGGATGACACGGCGCTGGTATTTGCGGGTGATAGTTGGGAAGAGGTCTTCTCTATCGCACAACATGGCTTTGATACGACTAGGGGATGGCTGCAGACAAACATACTAACCTTAAACGTTGATAAAACGAAGTATATATGTTTCAGCATTAGGCAGGCGGTGGGTATCCGCAGCGACCTACGAATTGTCTCACACGAGTGCCCTTCTGTGGATTGCTGCGCATGTTCACCCCTTGAACGCGTTGATACTCTCAAATACCTTGGTATTACTTTAGACAAGAACCTCAACTTTAAAGAACATGTCAAAATTCTCTGTAATAAAGTTCGAAAATTAATATATGTCTTTAAAAACCTACGTCATATCGCGGACCCCACACTGCTGAAGCGAATATATCAGGCCCTGTGTCAGTCGCTTCTTAACTACTGCATTTCGTCTTGGGGAGGTATCTGCAAAACCACTATAAAGACAGTTGAGGTCGCCCAGAGAGCTATACTGAAGGTTAGCACGTTTAAACCAATGCGCTACCCTACTGCTGCACTGTTCCAGTTGTGCGAGGTTTTGACAGTAAGACAGTTATTTATACTTAAAATTATCCTGCAAGAACATAACAAACATCACTACAACCCACTGTTATTACAGAGACGTCGTAAACATAACGTATGTGACAATTTAAACACATTTAAAACAAATTTTGGTACAAGATTTGTAAGTTTTCTGGGCCCATACCTTTATAATAATCTTAACAAAAAACTTCACATTTACCCTTTGACTAGAAAACAATGCAAATTAAAAGTATGCCTATATTTGCAGAAATTAAGCTATGAAGAGACGGAACAACTACTATACATACCACACTAAGATAAAAACTAAGAGCACAGTTGTCGGTGATACAATCTACATAGCTCACCTATACACACATACACTCACGCATACTCACACCCTCACACTCACCACATTATTACACTCACATCCTCTCGCATCTACGTATACTCATATACATACACTACTTACACTCCTACATATTCTCAGAAATATACTCCATACACACACTCACTCTCACGCCCAAACACTTAATTCTATTTAAAAATTAAATTGAAATTATATACCTACTTATAAATTACCTATTTAAAGTGTCACGGTGTGTTCGTGTTCAGTTATCAACTATTTTCTGTAGTATTCACTTAATGTATTACGATACCATTGCTGGCATTTATTCTTCTATTGTAAAAACTCGAGGGGAATGGTGCTGATAGCCGAAATACAGGCTATGCCTAGTTCGGCCATAGACGCTAAACTCTTTGCCAAAATTGAACTTGCTGCCACACTGCCATTGTAAAGTAGTATTAAGTTTTTTGGAAATAAATAAAATTATTATTATTAAATAGATGCCTTGTTAAATTTTCTTATAAGTATTATTTTTTGCAGCAGGACAAATTTTGTTATTCGGACATCGGGCAAAAAAGTCATTCACAAACAAAGGTTCAGTTACGATATCCTTCCGTCGTTATGATCATATTCCCGGAAGGCCGCACTGTCCGGAATACGTTATTAGCATAAACCTTCCCAAATGCTACGGTTAAGGGAACAGTAGAACGTTCAATGGACACAAGAGATTTAGTAAAGACATAACATTCAGGCTTTAAATACATAAATTACCAAAGTTTATGTATTTAACCTAAACTAAAAAGAGAAAAATAAAAAACGTCTTTGAAGTCATGCAAATACCAAAATCGCTGTATGTCTGCCTATAATATTTGAGGAGTGACCTCGATTTCCACGGGACCACCTCGAGTAGTACACCCTCTCAAACAAAATAAGAATTTAGCAAATCTGTCTACATATTATGCAGTTGTGCCAGAATATACATAAAATAAACACCCGCATTGAGTACCTCCTCCTTTTTGGGAAGTCGGTTATAAACAGTATCACCAGTTCCAAGTAATACATAGAATATTGATAAAGTTATACCATAATCGTTATTCTGAATGAATCAATCGGCATCAATGAGAGATATCTATTACAACAGTCAAATAATAAAACTAGACTGGCGATTGTTCATCACAGCACAAACTTTACTTATGAGATTAAAATATTCAAGTTTCAAAATTGGCTCGCAACCTCTTTTGTTTTGGCTATATCGAAAAAAAAAATTAAGATGCCATTAAATTTTGCTTTTCATTTATTTTTCTTTATCAAGAAAATGGCATTCCAATTTTATTTTTTTGTGAGTTGTCCAGTACATTTTGTTTATTGGAAAGGCATGGAAACCTTTCTCTTACAAAAAATATTTTCTGTTAAAGCAGGTAGTAGAGGAGGCTGACAAAAACTTGAAAACGTTGAAATTTCTGTGCCGACAATATGACGCGGCTAAATTTCAAAGATAAGATTTATCATCGGATACTTGTGCTTGTGTTGAAGTGAGTGCACTTCACTTCACTTGGACCCGATTTAATTGCAGTGCTGAAATTTATTGGTTTGGTCTAAATCGAAACATTGAATAATAATCAGTTTAACATAAAGCTCAGTTGCCCTAGCACTTGTACAATTGTACTTTTTGACATTTTATTCTTTTGGTTTGTTTTAACAATCCTGGTTTTTATGACATTTTATAATTTTACTCTACTTTTTTGACATTATTTTTATATTAATCTTGATCTTGTAAGACATTTTATAGTTTTATTGTATTTTCTTGCACAGTTTTATATGATTTGATTGTAATTTTTTGACTTTCTATTATCTTGGGTTAATTTTTTATCAATCCTTAGTTTTATAACATTTTATGATTTTACTCTACTTTTTTGACATTTTTTTATTTTATTAATCTTGCAAGACATTTTATGATTTTACAATATTGTTTGACATTATTTTATTTTAATAACCACAATTTTCTATGACATATTATGATTTTTTATTATACCTCTCTGACATTTTTTTTTAAATTATTTTAATATAATTTGATTTTTTATGATATTTGTATGATTTATTAACTCACTATCAATTTATTGTGTTTTCTTTAAAATTTATATTTAAATGCTTTATCATTTTTATTAATATAAATAATTTTGTACAATTTATATTTGCACGCCTCGTTAGGCAAAACATGTATGTGCCACAAATAATAAGTAAACATCTTGCATGCATAAGGTATGTAAACACATGTTATGACTTAAATAAATTATCTTTATATAGCAATCCGGGAAGTGCCTGATATAATTGTTATGTATAAAGGCCTTCCAAATCTTAGGTATAAGTATTTATAACAGAGGCAATTTGGTGGTTTTAATCTAAATTGAATCTCAGAAATTCGGCAGTACCAATATGCTATAAATTTCACAGGACTCGTTGAATCAGTAAAACTAACAAACTTATTAAATTTGACGCACGAATTAGCTGTCAATACTCAATATTACCATATCCATTATTCTGACGGGTGTTCTATAACATCCATCACTAGTGCGGCAGTGTAAAGCCTACCCTTTCAATAGATGTCATCAGAACAATCGATTGTTCAGCTCTCTCAATAGACTTCACTAGGATTGCCATTATAAAATGAACTTTATTTAGTGTTTGGTAAAGCACTTATTTCAATGAGCCAAACTGCAATATTGGCTACTTGTAGCCTGTTCAAAGATCTTATACAACGCAATGACATCTTCGTTTCATGTAGGAGTAGGTGCTTAGTATAAACTAACAAGCTGCGGAATGTTTGAAGCGGGGCCCTGTGACGCAATGCACCGATTGAGTTTAATAACTAACGTTGATTGAACACCTGTAATTATAATTTAGAAGCATTTGCCTAAATCACTAGTGAAATGCAAATTAGCGGCACCCAGATTCATATCAATCAATCTACAGCAATGGAATTTCTCGAAATTGAATCAACAGTTTATGGCTTCGTGATCTAATAACCAGTCACCTGTTTGTTCTATTCTTTCATTTGCTTTAACATTTAAATGATGATGCCTTTATTATTTGTCACCTCGACGTCTCCCCTCGTTACTGTGACTGTAACATTTTTATTTCGTTATTTTGTCATGATGTTCCGCTTTTATTTTCCTTGTCGGAATTAAGCCAGCTTTTAAGTGTATGCTTTGCATTTCTTTTGATATTAAATATCTTTTTGTATTTTTTTCAGGTTTACGGTTTGTTTGTTATGAATGACAAACTTTTGGATATATAATGAACAAATTTTTGTTTCAAACTCACAATTTATGGTTTCAAAAATTTATATATTTTTCTTTTTCCCGATTGGCAACAATAAAAGCGTGTCATAATACTAACGGCATTTATGTTCAAAAAACAGGCACTTTATTAATACAATTTTCCACCCAGTGGTCTTGATTATTTCCCTTGGCTTACCCTGAAAGTTTGTGGTAAAGAGCCATGAAAATCTTGCAACACAAGCTCAAAAGCGAAATGCAACATCAAATGAATTTAGTAACATCAAACCCTTTGAGCCAGTGAATCTTTGATATGACATGTATCTAGTAACAAATTCTATTTTTCAGTTTGGAATCGATTCTTTTTCCAAAACGATCATATGAATTCAACCAAACGTAGGAAAGTGAAACTTATTTTAAAATCATACCATGACTTTAAAAATATCACCTTTTCATAGCAGGAGTTCGAAAATTTAACTTTTTCATACCCTTTCTAGTTACTGTTGCTTGATCTATCTCTCTGGAGAGTACAGACGATGAATTTTAAACTGCAAACCTAAATTCAGGAGGTTGAACTTTTAAAACAATAAGTAATGGATACTGCTTCATTCTCCGGCGGTTCTACCATGCATAGTATATGGTCAGAGATTCGTACAGTTAGTGTCTCGTTGAGCATTTCATATATTATGCAGCCGTATTTGTTTCAGTATTTTACTTATAAATTGCGAGAAATTAGATTTCAAAGCCTTCTATTGGATTTAGCATTTATTTGTTTGCATAACATTCTGATTTTGAAATAGAATGACGAATGCTATTTGTCTAAACTATACCTAGCTTCAATGTGTGTTTTAATGTGAGAATATAATAAAACAATCCTTCATCAATGTTGCTGTTAAAAACTAAACTACTTGCAAGGATTTAAGTTTGTAGTTGAAGTTTTAGGTATTTTTTGTTTTTTTTAAAAACCATCATAATTGAAAAGCTTTTGGAGAGTTTTGTAGTGAATAAAAACAACCTTAATTGTTTGAGATAATGTAGCACTTTTATTAATCACAGCATAAACATTGTTTTCTTAAATTGTTTTGCTTCTTAATCCACGATAAAATTATTAGGTAAGGACAACCCGCAGGTTAGTGTAGCTTTTGAATCTATTAGTCAGCCGTATAACAAACAGTTTTTCAAAACCAATGACAGGAACTTCGTTATAAGTAACTATATATTTGTATTTATTTTAGTCCATCGACCTGCCTCCGCTCTAATGGCGATATACAATACTTATTTTATTAGTAATATTTTGTTAACGGGCACATATAACTTTTATTTTTGTTGTGTTGTAATTAAGAGTCGCAAAATTTTATTTTGTTAGTTTTTAACAAAAAATTCAGTATTTTATAAATGTGTTGGTGTTTTCGAGCGTATGGCACTCGTGGGCTGCAGTTGAAAATTAGCGTCAGGTGGTATACCCTGTATTATCATTTGGCATTATACTGAGCTGAGGCTCGTTTGGCATTATTTAATTATTTATTTTATTAATTTTAAGGTGTTTTTTTTTTAATGCCTATTGGCAACACATATTTCTTACTTTATTTCTTTCCTAAAATCGGTAATTAAATATTTATTCTGGAGAACAGTTTTAATATTCTAGTTAACAATCGCTTACAAATGTAATTCGTTCCGCTCGATGGCTTGTTCTGTGTAAAAAAATATATTTCTTTCAATCCTTTAAACCTAATCATTAATAAGGAGTACGCTTAAGAAAGTAACCGTTTTACGTCTCTAAAGCGGTGTAGGGCCCTTAAGAAATTAAATGTAAAACTTAAACAACATAATTTTCAATTTGTGCTACGGTGACGTAGCTCGTGTAGCGGTCGCGTAGGCTTACTACGCCGTAGCAATAGTTCAAAACATATTGTGTTGGTTATCATTTAAATTTCATAATTAACAACAGCGTAACTGAGACAGCTGGTAAGGCTATTAACTCTTCAGTCCAACCTGTCTGCTTGTTACTTAATGTTTCAAATGCTCTCCCTTTAATTATGTACTGTGTGAACTCTCTTGAGGGTACCCTCTTAATAAATTATGTTCCACCGTTTTAGTACTGCGTTGTTGTGTCATAAATTATTTAAGATGTTAGGGTGACTCGTCTTACTACGAGTACCTATATAAACCAAATCACGTCACAAACACTAGCTTTATCTTCCCAATGCACTGACCTCAAGTATTTATGTGTACCATACTTAAGTAGCTCAAAGTTAAAAATATGTAGGTAGTTATAAAAGCTTTTCCACGGCGAGTGTGGTCTCTTTGATCTCTGCCGTGCCGCCTCGTAGGACTCGGCGCCGCTCACACTCACTTCATTGTATTGCAACCGCGACACACACCATACACGTGACACACATGGGGGATTAAAAGTAAAAATAAGTAGATTTAACCTAAATTACTTCCTTAGAAAACATTGCAATCATGCTAAAAGCCTCTAGGGAAATACTTAATACCATCAAAGCTGAATATTAAAAATAATCGGTGTTGAAGCACAACTGCACAAGGAAAGCTCCTCCGGCATAACTGACCGTCTTTCAAGGTCAGTCGCAAAATAGTTTGGTAAAAACGAGCGTGATGTTTTGGTCTAAATTGATATGCGTGATTGTAAATTCTGATCACACTATAACATTCTAATATACCTGCAACAAACACGCTTCAAGATATTTTCCTTCGCCGGTGTACATGAACGATAAATTGTTTATAAGCAAAGCAGCATACCTAGTCTTAGGTCTAAAATTTGTCATAACTTGCTGTGGACTTGCTTTAATGTAGTTGTTGTAACTTTAACTCATTTTAGTTGGTGTGTTAAGTTTAGAACGTAAACTTCAAATTGGTATCTTCAAAGTGGTTTTGCCGTGAAAGCATCTCATGAACAAATTTAAATCTCTTCATCTAACTTATCTTAAAATTAATTAAACAGCAAAAATACCTACGAAAGAGAGGAAGAAGATTTTCTTGTTTTTGTTCTTGGTTAAGTGTTATTGTTATACGAGTTAATTGTTTAAAAAGCTCCATTATCTCCTAATTGCTCTGAAAGCATATAATACTCGGGCTTAGATACCGATTGTGAAACATTATCGAGTTACACCGTAAGAAAATAATGAGTTAGTATAACTTATTTATTTTTGTACAAAAAGGTATCTTGAATGTTTCGCACTGCGTTATATTTATTAGTTTTAGTATGTTTAATAGTTATTCTGTCAGAACACGATTTATTACATATTGAAACAAAACACTCAAGATAATCATGAAATACATTCTGATCAACTAGATGTTCCACTAAGTTACTGGTACACTTAGTGGACTGTGTCAGTTCATTAACTTTTATCCCATTTTATGTTCTAATAGGTTGTAAAAGCGACATTTAAGAAAATAGGGTAACGCCAACAAAATTTACCGGTAGTTTAGTTAGCATGACTATAACCAAACATCCTTTCACAATTCTAAAATACTCTTGGTAAATAATACATCACAAAGCAAAATAAATTACCTTATAATGTAATACTTTTCAACATCTGTATCAAACGAACATTAATCTATAACACAGCATCTACTTTGAATCTTATGTCCGAAACATTTTCAGAAACATACCAAAAATGTGAGTCATAAAAATGTCTCATGTATATTAACTGTTTCCTTGAAAGTACCGCAAAAAATTGTTTCGGTATGTACCACTATTTCCGATGTTCTTAGTTATGTTTGAACTATGACATGAGCCGAGTAAGCATAAGAAATGGTATGTATTGTATGAAGAGGAAAGGTGCAATCATAATATTTTAAATACTGTTTCTTAGAGAAAGTAGTTCCTTAACATAGGCAGAAGCAGTATTTGAAATATGATCGCTCTTATCCTTATCGATCGATCTTATCCTTTACACCCTGTATTCTATATTATTAAATGACAAGCAAATCTGATGTCAACTATTCTGCCAATATCACGAGTTAAATGGAGTGTATATTATTTATTAATACTAAACGAGAAGGAAAATTGTATGTATATTTCAAAAGTGAAGGTGTTGAGTTCTCCAAATATATCCCAACATTTAACTCCCCCATGTTATCGGCACAGATCGGTATTTGTACATTAATACTCATTGATCGTCCTCCACGACCCGGAGCTTCGGTAATAAACAGATGACGAGTTAGTGGAATTCCTTTCCGAGCAACCTCTGAATTAATTCAATAAGATTCGGGTCGCCTTTAACGCAATTTAATACCGTTCCTTGTAATTATCTTTCTGTAATGTGATTTTAAAAGGCGACGATAGAAAATTATGTTTTGTTTTGTTGCTTGCTCCGGCAATTGAAACTGTTGTTCAGCTAAGGGAATATCTAATGGAAAGTTTTACTTGTATGAGGAAAACTCGGCGAAGTTAAAAGTAGAATGGACTAGGTTTGTCACAAAGAAGACACTGCGACGTACCCACTATAGTGCTCGCCAAACTTCTGGGCCACCCTGAAGTTGGCTTTCCGATGCGCAAGGCATGAAACGGTGCTGTTTTTGTATGAGATTTACTACTGCGCAGCCATTGTAGCCCAACTTCAGGGCGACCAAGAAGTTTGTCGATAACTATACTTGCATTCACCTGGGTGATAAATACTTTTAGCTTTAGATCATGGCCCTTAACTTTTTACCTTTATTTATTATTGTTATGAAATAACAATATCGAATTAGAACCAAATGTTGGCTTTATTCAACTTTAAATATAAAGAGACATTAGGTAATATAACGACAACTTCAAACACTAGAAAGCATAGACTCCTAATGAGTCTGAATGTGGCGACTAAGAAGTTCACCACATTCTCCCCCGCTGCATTCTAGCTTGAGGTGTCGTAGTCCTGCAGATAGGCCGGTGGTCTTTTATTCCTGGTAGTCTGTAGAATTGAAGAAGTATATGGGGCAGCACTCTCTGTAGATACAAATGAGGAGTCGCTTTCTGTTTCTACAGTTTCAGTACGTTCGCTTTCTTCCCCGCTCTCTAACCCTGTTGGGGCTAAATGTCTGTTAGACACGGTCGTTTCTCGGCCGTTGCTCAGTCTCACAAAAGAATAGTCTGGGTTGGACTCCAACAGCTCGACTTCCTCGACTATGGGAGAGTATTTGTTGGTTCTGTTATGCTTCTTGATTAGGACAGGACCGGGTGTTAGAAGCCAAGTTGGCACCGAAAGTCCGTTATTAGATTTTCTATTGTGTACAAACATCATTTCATAAGGAGTTTGGTTCGTTGCTGTACATAGCAGAGATCTTATTGGGTGCAGAGCTTGATTTAGAACTATTTCCCATTGCTCTAATTTAAATCCCTGCGATTTTAGAGCTAATTGTATTGTATTCCAAATTGTTCCATTTGTGCGCTCTATTTGCCCATTGCCCTGTGGGTTATATGCTGTCGTTTGACTTGTAGATATACCTTATATAATATATATTCTACATATATATATGTTTCGTAATTTATTCAACTTTAATTATGCAAAACACTCTTCAATACTAACTGTAACGATGGAGAAATATCTTCGACCAAATATTCTCGACGTTGATCCGTCATCGCCTACTGCGGCTCAAGAATGGACCCATTGGGTATCTACTTTAAAAAGAATTCTGATTGTGAATGAAGCAGAGATGAAAATTAATGATGCGGTAAAGATGCAACTTTTGATTAATCATGTATCATCCAAAGTTTACAAATACATAAGTGAGTGCACATCATACGAAACTGCAGTAAGTATAGGTCTACCAGAATCTCATGGCATTTTTTATTTTTTTTTAATTGTGATTTTCATATGGCAATGTCAATTGTCAGCTGTAAAATCAAAGTACTTGATGTGTCAACCGCTGCTGAAATTTTTTGATATTATCTTGAAAATTTGTTATTTTTGTGAAAATTTCGAAAAACCCACTTCGATCTCAAGCGAGACATATTGTTTTCAATGTGTATCATAAAATAAGGGAAGAAGAAGGCGTAAATCAATCTCAATCTTTGATTTTAAAGTGCGTCGTAGAGTGGACCGGTAAGTTGGACTGACTTGTTTTGATACTTTTAGTTTATTTTATATTTTTCTCACTTAATTTTTATTTCTTTTCATTACTATTATATGGTAAATCGTAGGTCAGGGCACATCGAATGATGGCCGGAAGGAAATGGCAACAGTAATGTAACTGTTACTAATTCTTCGACAACATATTGATTTTAACGGAGATTTAGAATCTTTGACGTAAGAAAAATATTAAGTAATAATCTGCGCCCTGCAGTGGGACGTGTATATAGACGGGAGTTTTTGGCGGGATTTTGTCGAGTGAAGTTCAGTGGCTGTTTGCAAATTGATTCCTAGTGGATATTGTGATATATTATTGGTGTAGTTTTGTGTGTCAACTGTCTACGCAACTGGACAATTTGTAAAATCATTGACAGAAGCGATCTTGGGATAGTGGAGCGGAGTATTTTATTGTAGTATTGACTGCCTCTGCAAAGCTTACTGGGAAGACTGACTTGATACAATTTGCTGCCAAATACTCCAAAAAACATTAGAATCTGTTACATCCGCATTCTAATGCATACTAAAGAATAAATATAAGATCCAAAACTCTTTCCAAAGACATGACTAAAAGGTCCTAGCAACCAGGCCATAAAACTTACATAAAAAAAGTATATATAGACTGATGATGATGAATGACTATAAGTAACATGATACATTTTATTATTTTTTACAGACTTTATACATAAAGAGATCGGTTTTGAATGCCAATGAAAAAGAACCATTTTGATGGAGAGAGATGACATAAAACTACAAAGATACAAGTTTTTGAAATGCCAGTGGAGTTCATCCAATCGTATTCTAGTTTTCTAGTTCTGAATGAGGTTTTAAGTTATTAGTATGATTTAAATGATATATAATAAATTAGTACATACATTAATATTCAATTGATTTATTTTTCCTATGTTAAGAACCCGATGTATAACAACATTATTCATACACATACCTATAATACTCACAGTGGATCTTTGTGTCTCTGAATTGGTTGCAAGACCCCGCGCAGTAGCTATTTTTGTGTCAATGTTGAAGGTGAAGATAGCATTGTATAACTGTCTCTTTCAATCGCTCATGTATGCCACATCGTCCTATCTCGCTTACTCTATGCAGTATACTCGATGCCAAACTGTTTCTTACGCAATGGTTGGCAGGACCAAGTTCATAGACACAAATATCCGCTGTGACTACTATAATATAGGTACCTCATGTTCATTAATACTAAAGACATAAATAAAAAATAAACAGTATCAAGACCATTTAATCCAATTTCCCCAGTATTGCACACAACAAATTTTTATTTCCACATTTGCCATGAGATTCCGGTAGACCTATACACTCAACACCATATTTGTTAAACCAATAAATGAAATTTTTGCGAGACATATTCTGGCCACAAGAAAACAGCAATGCCATGAAAACATTCAACAATATCTTCAGCACCTGAGAATTTTAAGCAAAGACTGTCAATTTAAAATTGTTGATGTAGAAAGTAATAAGAATGATTGCATAAGAGACGCCTTTATTTCGGGCATTATTTCGCATAAAATTCGCGAGCGCTTGCTAGAAAATTTTAACCTGACGTTGGATGAAGCTGCTAATCAGGCACAAACATTTGAAACTGCTGAAAATAATGCGCAATCATTCAACAATCCGACTATTGATGAATCTCTAGTCATGGCATTGCCAAAGACGGCAACGGAAGACAAAAATAAACTACTAACACCAGAATACCTTTTGAGACGATGCTTTTTTTGCGGCAATAAAGTTCACCGGCGGTTCTGCCCAGCGTTAAATGCCAATTGCCAAAATTGACATAAAAGGGAACATTTTGCAAATGTTTGTAGGAATCCTAAAACTAACATTAACGCTACTGCTGCTACTGATGCGGGATCTCCGAAAAATATATTCGATGATGTTACGGCTATTGTTGCTCCGGCTAGTTTAAAGAAATCAGTTGTGACCATTGAAGTTAACGGCAAAAAAGCAAACGTCTTAATTGACTCTGGAAGCTCAAAAAGCTTTATCAATTATGATTTTTATTCGAATTCTTCTTTTATGAAATCACAATGTACTGAATCTGTAACAATGGCCCAAACAACTCACACAATCAATTGTGAAGGGCTACTTCAAGCAAAGATTGTTCTTGACGGCAAAGTTTACGAAAAAGCTTCGCTTCTCATCGTTAAATACCTTTGCGCTGATGTTATCATAGGACATAATATACTGAAAGAACACTAGAACGCATAGACTCCTAATGAGTCTGAATGTGGCGACTAAGAAGTTCACCACATTTATGACGGCAATTAATTGCTAGAATGAACTTACCTACCTACAAGCCGGCCAATAATCTTCAGTCACATCTCAGGGCATTGGTACCTCGTTGTTTGCGGGATTTGTTCAGCCGATGATGCACTATATCGATCATGTACCTGCTAAAACCATAATAATATGTAATTATGACCATGTTAATAAATTAATCAATGCAAATTCATTGTTTCGCATACCTATCTGATCTTGAAATCAGTTTCTCAGAGTCGATTTAAAAAAGTACCACTGCACCAAACCAACTGGACTTAGCAGTAAATTAATAGCATAGCAATTACAAATTATACTAATAATAGAAAATAGAGGCCCACCGGTATCGGGAACAGGGTTCAAGCTACCGGCGGTCAGAGCTCTAGAGAGAGGAACCTCGTATTGTTAGGAGGTTCCTCTCTCTGGAACCCTGATCACCGGTAGCTTGGACCCTGTTCCTGATACCAGTGGGCCTCTATTTTCTATGTTTTTTTAAATTTATTCTGTATGTTTTATAAAAATACTTAAAAATGTATAAAATAAGAAATGCAATTAAATAAAGGACAAAACTAAAATGTAGTGAGTACAACATGAACGACGAATGAAGCTCATACATTATATTCTATCCAGCCAGTATATTTTTTTATGCGAACACATTTTTCAATCATGTAATGCCCGGTACAGACTTTTAAATAATAATAACTTTGACGCGGCAGCAATTTTAATAAAGTTATCTAAAGCTGAATAATTAATCAATTGCAGGTGCAGTCACGAACCGCGTCCGAGCAGTAGAAAATAATTTATTCAACCAATAAGTTTTAATCAGAACTATCCGTGCTCGCTGAGTTTATCACGGTGTCAATAAGACTGGCTCTTCATTAGTTAGGAATTTCCTTTTCATCAGGAGGTACCGCTGCCTACATTTAGATTGGATTCTTACGGACTACGGATGAGCGTTAAAAACTCACGTTGGTTGGGCTTGGTTGATGTGCAAGACTTCGTGATATAGAATTGGGTTGTTGAGCAATGTTTTTTGTAATAAATGGAAAGATTTGAGAAGTTATATCTAATTATAATTGAAAATATTTTAATCAAATTATAAGTTGTATAATAACGTAACTTGAAAAATTTGTTTTTTGTTTATGGAGATATTTTAATTATTATAGTCATAGATCTATATCTACGGAAATATTGGTTTTACGCTTATGCGTAAAGCGTTGGGTAGGTACTTTAAAAGATTCCTTTTCTTATACTATTAAGTAAAGCTACATATTTTCAGCTGGGTTTGGTTCAAGACTAGGAAACGTCACATTATAATAAGGTCAGAACTATACATTTTATACATTTCTAAATACTAAGCTTACAACTCCAAGTAAGTTTTTCTTAAAGAAAATACCTGGCTGGGTTTATGTAGAAAGTAGTATAACTCTAATCTTACCTTCATAAGGCAAGGAAACGGGCAAACAATAGGGCAGTACTCCTCAGTAACTGCAGATGATGCGCAGAAAACAACGTAACGTTCGCGTACCTGTTTAATGCAGATGCCATCCTAAGACGGAACACGATAATGGTTTCAGATCTGAGGGAATCATCTCACCAGGTGGCCTGATAATTATGCACAATTGGGGGTTTAAGGTAGTTCGAATGTTCTGTATTTTAATTTCCCTTATGTATCTGATTAATAAGTTGAAATAGATACATACTTTTGATTAAAACTTAACAGACAAAATAGGGAGTGCATTCATCATGCATCACTATTAATATTGAAAAAAATATTGATGAATGCAATGCACAATGATAAATGCACTGCGCAGATAAATCGCAAAAAATATTGTGCAAACTTTTTTTTAAACTTTCATTAATAAAATACTCGGCACTTGATCTTAAAATACATTGAAATGCCATAAAAAAATTGTATGTGTTTTTTTATTTCTAAATGGCGATGAAAATTATTCATCAAAACTAACCCCTCCACCGATACGTTTTATTGCAACCACTTTATGGTGTTCCTTTATGATAAAAGCTCCAAAAAAAGGTTAGAAATACATTTTGCGCCGTGTTTGGAGTAGGGTACAGTGACGACGCTAACATCACTCCTGAAAAAGGGCTACTTAAAAAAATGTGAGGGTTCCCGGACAAAACCTTGAAGGTTCTTTATGGGGTAACCAAAGGAATCCTCAACCATTACGACTGTTTGCACGGAAACAGCTGACTCGAGCTTCAGATTTTATCGACTGATGTGATGACAGTTTTACTTTATTAAACCTTTCGTCAATTTTCGTATATTAGGTCCTTATCTATGAAATTGGCGTTTTGTCGTACTGGCCACTTTGATCTCAAATATCTCCTCTTTGGTTTGGAATTCCAATTTTAAATTTATACAGCTATTTACTCATGCTTTTGTGTTTAGAAAACTATAATTCATTTGTTTTTTCCTCTTTTGGTTTTTCTTTTCGCCAGTCAGTTTATAAAATGGAAAACTTGAAATATCGCGTTATTTACGAGTAGGAGTTCCATCGTGGCACCAGTGCTACAGAAACGTCTCGAAGGATTATTGATGTGTATGGCGACGGTGTTGCAATAGAAAACACTGTGCGTTTTTGGTTCCAACGTTTTCTTTGTGGAAATTTCAACCTACAGAACAAGCCCCGTGGACGGCCGGAGACCAAAATAGATAATAAAGAATTGAAGGCTATTGTGGAATCGGATCCATCGTAAACTACGTCCGAGTTAGCTGCAGGCTGCGGTGTTAGTGATAAAACTCTTAATCCACTTGAAGCAAATTCGAAAGGAGAAAAAGCTTGAAAGGTGGGTACCTCATAAATTGAGTGCAGCAACCCGACAAACGCGCGTCGACTGCTTCTTTACATTACTCAACCGGCACAATAATGAAGGGATTTTAAATCGAATCATTACCTGTAACGAAAAGTGGATCCTGTACAATAATCGAAAACGCTCATCGCAATGGCTGAACCCTGGCGAACTATCCAAATCCCGTCCCAAGCGAAAATTGACTCAAAAAAAAAATACTTGTGAGCGTTTGGTGGACTAGTGCCGGTGTCGTTCACTACAGCTTTCTTAAATCTGGCCAGATGATTACGGCGGATGTTTATTGTGAGCAACTGAAAACTATGATGGAAAAGCTAGCTTCTAAGCAGCCGAGTCTGGTCAATCGCTCTAGGCCACTGCTGCTTCAGGACAACGCTAGACCACACACTGCACAACAAACGGTTACCAAATTAGAGGAGCTTCAATTGGAATGTCTAAGACATCCACTGTACTCCCCGGACCTTGCTCCAACAGTATACCACTTTTTTCAAAATTTAGATAACTTATTGCAAGGAGAAAAATTAATTCCGATGGGGCAGTCCACAGCGCCATCAAAGATTTTATTGATTACCGTCCGAATGTTTTTTTTAGTAAAGGGATCAATGAACTACCTATGAGATAGCAAGAGTGCATAGATAGCAAAGGTACATACTTTGATTAAATAAATATACTATATTAAAAAAAAACGATTTTATGTTCCTCCCTTACAAAACGCCAATTTCATAATATGTAATGACCTAATACTTACCTAAGTAGTAGCACAAAATAGAAAGTATTGACGCCGCTTACGGACTTTGTGGTAGTAGAAAGGTAATGATGAAGAGTGGATTAGGTTCCAATTTCACGTGAATAAACTTGATGGTTTCTCATCATTTTGTATTTATGGATAACCATAAGCTGTGATTTTTTGTCATCTATGTACGTGTCAATTTATAAGTTCCTAGTTAAAATACCAATCTCTGAATAAAAACTGGCAAAGCGCGGGTCGTAATCGAGGGTTCCGTACAAACAGCTACATTCATCAAAATAATAAGATAACATAACGGCAGGTGAACAATGGAACAATGAAGGCACAAATACAAGAAGTAATATAGAAAAATTAGTTTGCTAGCTCTCAGTTAACCGAAAACTGTGGGTTGCCAATTTACCTGCTAAACCTGGCAATCTTGTTGACTATGTTATTTGACATAATTATGTCTTATTTGTTGTTGAACCGAAAATCTAATTTTAGAGTGTGCGCAAGATAAGTCTGAGCGCGACGGGTGGCGTGCCTTAAGTTGCCAGCATAACTGATATTTTTTCCTTCATTAAATCAATAGTAATTTTTCATTACTGAAACCTTAAAGCGATTTAAGTTAAGCATAATTAATTACTAGCCTTTTCTACTTGCATAGAATATTATGAAAAAGGCTTCATGAAATTATGGTAAATCTTTTATTGAATACTTTACTAAGTATTCAATACAGTAGATACTACTGTACCTACTGTTAAATTTGGTCTAACAATGGTACTGCAGCGGCTCATACCGTCCATTTCAATTACAATCCTTTTTTAATTTCTTCTTCAACAATTTTTGAAGAAGCTGCTGCCACATAACCCTCTTGAGTTATTTGGGTGACGGTGCGTACAGAAACACCTAAACCAAAATAAAAATTATGCATTACATTACCAGGCCCCTCAGAAAGTATTGCGAAAAAAAGTTTTTATATATGGGAGACTGGCCAGTTATAATGTTTTTCGAAAATATGATTATTTATAAGTAAAAATAAGTAAGTTCCAATTTCAAAATTTCCCTCCACATTTTTTGCGAGTTAATTCAAAGTATTGTGTCTCACTGAAATATGGATCTGCGCCGGGAACATTTTAGAGCTATGATTTTATACGATTTCAAGTGTCGCCTGAAACCGGATGAATCGTACGATAGACTTCAAATGGCATTCATGGATGAAGGCCCTTCCAAGGCAACCGTGTATCGTTGGTATAACGAATTCAAGCGCGGTCGACCAACTTTGGGGGATGACGAAAGAAGCGGTCGCCCTTTGACGGCTGTTACCGAAGAAAACGTGCTAGCAGTGAAAAATTTAATCCAAGACAATAGGCGAATTACATATCAGGAGATTCAACACATATTGAAGATTGGATCGGGAAGCGTTCACGAGATTCTACACAGCCATCTTCGCGTGAGGAGGATAGTATCACGCTGGGTGCCGCACAACCTCACCGATGCTCAGAAGCAGGCCCGGGTGGAATGGTGCCGTGATATGCTTAACAAATTTGAAGCAGGCTCGTCTCGGCGTGTTTACGACATCGTTACAGGTGATGAGTCCTGGATTTATCAATACGACCCAGAAACCAAGCGCCAGTCGACTGTTTGGGTGTTTCAAAATGAGCCAACGCCTACCAAAGTGAAGCGATCTAGAAGCGGGGGTAAGATTTTGATCGCTAGCTTTTTTAATTTGACTGGCCACTTGGTATCAATTCCCTTACGGGATCAAAGAAGCATTAATGCCGAATGGTATACTACCAAATGTTTGCCAGAAGTTTTCTCTGTTATAAGCAACAAGCGACCAAACACAGGGCTCCGCGGGCTACTGCTCCACCACGACAATGCACCTGCGCACACCGCACTCAAAACGAGGGACTTCCTGGACAGCACGCCAGTCAAACTCCTGGGTCACCCTCCTTACAGCCCTGATCTAGCACCGTGTGACTTCTTTTTATTCCCAAAAATAAAAAATCAGCTCAAAGGGATACAATTTTCGTCGCCGGAAGATGCGCTGGCTGCGTTCGAGCAGGCTGTAAACGAGGTGTCTGCGGCGGACTGGAAAAAGTGTTTTGAAAACTGGTTTAGGCGCATGAATCTTTGTATAGAGGCTGGTGGAAAGTACTTTGAAAAGATTTAATAAAAATATATGTACGTATAGAACAATTTTTTTTAGTTTCGCAAAACTTTCTGAGTGTCCCACGTATATGATGCCGGTCCTGTACCGCTGGTACATTTATGTACTACTCAAAAACCAATACTGTCAGGCACCGGTAGTATGAAAATTTAGGGATTTTTTTGTATAATGGTATCCTTAAAAGTTACCTGTCAAATAAGCAACGCGGGCTCTATCTTTGTAAAACGGTACCGTAGGCCCATTATTGCCTTGTTCACTTCAAGAATACATCCCTGCCAGCACTTTAAATTACTTTTGGCATCATGATGGCGATTATTTACTTCGGAAACGAATAAAAACATGGAATACAACACACTCTCTTTGACACCTGACATAAATGACAAACGATTAGTTCTGATTTTGGCCGCGCGCAGGCTTATCTTGCGCGCACTCTAACGACATGGTTGGCGCATTGATTGAGTGATCGGCTGCTACGCTGCGTATCTCGATTCCCACACGGCAGAAATATTTTTATGACCTGCAGATAGTTGTTCCAGTCTGTTTATATGTTTGTAACTGCACCCTCGATACTGGAGAAGTGGCCAAGTGCGAGTCGGACTTGCGCACTGAGGGTTCCGTACAAACAGCTACATTCAACAAAATAATTAAATAACATTACTGGAGTTCATAAACTATGAGGGCTCCGAACATTGCTCTAACGATAAGATAAATAGAATTGAGGGACGAAATTTACTTCGCCGTTGGAAAACTATAGTCCCCATGCATCGACATAAGTCACGGTCAGTTTACCAACTGCAAATAAGTAATCAACCTTTTTTATACAGGTACAAATTTACGGTTTTCGGATTTTTCCTTTACTTGTGCTATAAGACATTGCTTTTTGCCAAATTTCATGATTCTAGGTCAAACGGGAAGTACCCTGTAGATTTTGATTCCACTGCGAGTGTAAAATATGTGTCATTAAGGCTGTATCTCTTGATTGCGTTGATCTAGAAGTTTGATTTTTTCACAGCTGCAAGTGGTTGCAAACTTGAGTATATAATATGAATTTCAACTCGATACCTCCACGCGTTCACGAGATAAAGGGTCTTGACCGATAGACGGACAACAAGGCGATCCTATAAGGGTTCCGTTTTTACCTTTTGTGGTACGGAACCCTAAAAATGGGGGTGCGGCATAAGCAAGAATTGTAACGCTGACCCTTTTCTGAAAATGTGTTCGAGTAATCTTGATACCTACTTTTTTCATAATTATGGATATAGGTGAATTAAAACTGTGGTTTCGTTCCCAGGTGCAGAGTCCGGTGCTGGTGGTGGAGCTCACCCTGGACAGACTAGAGGGCACACAGCTCAGAGCGCTGGGGCTGCTGTCCGTGTACGGGTTCAACGTGACGTATGAGGTGCGAGGAGCGGCGCAGTCACCGGGAGCCAATTCATGCAGCGCCGTCGAGTGCAGGTTGCTGGGACACTGCTACGCCACACACGATTATCAGTAAGTTACAGTGAATTAAACTATCGAGAAGGGCAGTGGTGGCTCAGTGGTAACGACCCTGACTTACGTGTTGCAGGTCGTGGGTTCAAACGCAGGCAGGCGCTTTACTTTGTGTAAATTATTTAATGACCACTGCTCTTTTAACGGTGAAAAAAATAATCGTGAGGAAACCGGCATGTCCTAGAACCGCGGCTTTTTACCGCACGGTTATTTACAAAACTTATTGATGCCTTCAGAATATTTTACACCTCCCAGGAAGTTCTACTGTTCGTGTTTCCCGGGTTACTCCGGAACGGACTGTGGAGAGGGTCCGCTGTGCCCAAAGTCCTCCAATATGTGTAAGAACGGCGGCACCTGCAGGTGAGCAAACTCATTTTGGTTTCCATCGTCTCGTAGGTAAATTGTTTCACAAAAACGAACAACGATGTCAATAGTATGTTGGTTTGTAGGACTTCATGATTGTTACTATTGACAGAAGTTCTTTAAACGAATTGTGTCTTTAGTCGTTTCCTACAAGATTATAAAACGAAAACTTTGGACGTTATTCATTCAAAAGCTGCATGTTCCGACAGACAGATGGGACCGGCCGCCGTCAGCTGTATCTGCGCGCCGGGCTACACGGGGGACATGTGCGAGGCACAGCTAGCACCGCCAGGTGAGGAATTACTTAGTCTCTTCCTTCTTCTAGCTATGTAAAAACAGGACTGATTCCAGCGCATTGGGTTTTTACTGTTGCCGCTATTTTCTATTATCCATTGAAATCCGCATTATTTACGCCATAAACAAGTAAACTTGATCGCGAACAAACTTGTAAATTAAATAGGACTGGTCTATCTAATTTACGAGTTTGTTCGTTCGGTTTACTAAATTGTCAGCAATTTTACAAATAAACAATGCTCTTACGTCAATGTAAACATGTCACAGTCACACCCTCAATTATTATCACACGATCCATCATTATTGCGAAACCGTAAATTACGAGCCTATTTTCAGGAAATGAATTAGGCTTGCTAAGGAATGAAATGCTGTTCAGCCATTATCTACTAGTACACACACACATGATTGGTAAATGTTTCTACTACTGAACTGCTTATTTTCAAAACAAATTTATTAAATTAAACAATAACTAAAATAAGCACCAATACAACGTCTCACCGTCATCTGGTATGTAACCATGGCGAGACTGAGGCAGCGGTTTCTATGTATATTAAAATTTTGTTGCCGAAAACGTCTGCTACTAAGTATATTGTATTTTGTTACAGAATGCGGTATAGAGGAATGTGCAGAAGTTTGTAAAGAAGGAACACCTTGTGTCTGTAACCCGAAGGATACAGACGACTGTGAGTATTTCAATAATTTTCAAAACCAGGTAGTGGTCATTAATTCAAGTATTATCTCCTAATTGATAGTGCCTGTCTAATCGTTGTATATTACAGCATCAGCACGATTTGAAACAAGACTGGAAGTAGTGGAACATGCAGGTGTAAACATATCTCAAGAAGTCAAAAAACAGGTGTTTACTAACAACTTATATACGAAAAAAAATAACCCAAATGGGAAAAAAAAAGGTTAATAACAACAATTTTACCTCTTTCAGTTAACAAGCTATTTAAAAGCGTCAAACATTACAATAGAAGGAGAAATAGAAATTCTAAACACAAGGTTAGTACTGCTATAGTAGTGAGTGCTGGTGGTAGTGGTGAGCGTGTTGTGAACATTGTGTGTGTGTATAATATCAGCGCAGCTGGAGAGAGCGGCGTGCGCGGGCTTTGGGCGCGCGTGTGGGGCACGCGGCGCGAGGCGGGCGCACTGCGCGCGGCCCTGGCGCGCATGCGCACACTTCGCGCCGACAACACGCACTTCCACATGCAACCTGCACTAAGCCAATTTATTCTCCTCATTTACTTACTTCTGCGTCACATGCACATGACACATACCATGACAACCAATTTTCACTCAATTTGCAGTCACCGATAACTCTGTCAGAACTCAGATGAGACGAATCTTCAGGTGCAAAACAAACACTTGTAACAAAGCTTACTCTACTAACTAAAGTCTATAATTCATATACCACGATTTTAGAACATAACGACACCATCAAGCTTATCGCAGCAAAATTAACTCAAGAGCTTATTTCCTAAGTATCCGCTCGTAGTTGATGAAAAGAATGGCTTGAGCTAGATTAGTGAAATGCGTGCGCTATATGGCTATACACCGTGACATTTTAGTCGACTTACAAAGGCAGCCCACTTCACGTGTGCAATGAATACTAAAATATTCATAAAATAAAAAGCTTTTTAACAAAAAAAATAAACCGACTTCTTACTTAAACTTTCTTTTCAGAAGTCGGGGTATTAGGTACCTATTGTTTTTCATTTTTGACGCCGAAAAAGGAAGTTATTTTTAAGATCCAAAACAGTTAATATAATAATTATCAATTGCGGCGATACTCTAAACCGTACTTAATCCCTAGACACTTTTGATTAGTCATTTAACTATTCGCGATATATTATATCAGTGACATAAATAATAAATAAAAATTATTTATGTTTATGTTTTTAGCTGTGTTTTTCAGTTTTTTTTTTTTTTTTTATAAGGCTTTTTTTTTTTATCAGTGACATACCAATGGCCATCTGTGGTCTTCTTCATTACTTCTACATCACCAAACAATACTTTCTGAGTTGAAATGATTGAATTGTAGATGAAAATACCAAAATCAGAATTGACAAAGAAATCGGTGAACATAATTATTTAAAAAAAAACATACATACAATCTATCACAGAACCTCCTCCGTTTTGGAAATTTGGTTAAAAAATAAAAGTATTATTCATTAAAATAACGCATGAAGAAATTTTCATTCCCGTGAATGAACTCTGCTAAATAAAAATTGAAATAATGTTATTTCAAAACATCATGTTTCGATTGCGACACATCTTTTTTATTTAAACTGTGTTTTTATCGTTAGAGCAGAGTTCTATTTGAATTCAACATGCAAATACGCTTTTAGTAAACGTTTGATAGGATATATTGATATAAATAAGGTATCCTGCCGCAGACTCTGGTTGTGAACCATCGTCCAGAAATATGGGAGGGGTCAGAGTTCATACTGACTTGTATGGCGTATGGATCTCCGGACATCACTTTCACGTGGTATAAGGATGGTGTCAAGATAAACTTCAATGGAACGACGAGGTAAGTTAATGGCAAGTGTACGCGAGAGGGACATTGTATTTTCTAGATTATAAAAAAATAAACCTTATAAATCTAACCAGATTGGTAAACAGTCTGGGCATAGTGAGTCATCGAGACTGACGAGTGTGCGCTTGTGCAGTGCCGCCATCAAATAAGCAACTGTTATTTAATCGCACTGATTACCCGGTAACATGCTCGCTCCCTCATGGGTTTTAATAGTTTAGGTTTTAGACAAAAACTAGTCTGCTAATCAAATCAGTGATTCTTTTGACTTTTATTATAGAAAAACTATTTACTTTCTATGTAAAAAGAGGCTTATTTAGTTGTTTACAACGAGACAGATTAGTACGTCGACATCTGGAAGACACTTTAACATATTGCCATTAGAAGAGTGTTCTTTTTCAGAGACATTTGGACGCGCACGGTGTCAGAAGACGCGCTCGGTCGTCGCATGTCAGTGTTAGGTATAACAGAAGCAAAGAGCCCCGACAGCGGCAAGTGGTCCTGTGCAGCAGACGATGCTGGCAGGAGACGATGTAGAGCGCTGAGGCTTACGGTGCTAAGACCGCCCGAGATACGACTCGTGCCTTCCACTATCACTGTTAATAAGGTGAGTCAATCGATACAGGCATTGGTACGCTGATCGTAATATACACCAAAACACACCACTTTGTTTTGCGCAGATACCTAAAAAACTTATATAAATGTGTGTCAGGGCGACAACGTGAGTATAACATGTCTGGCGGGAGCAAGGCGGGTGCACGGCGCGCTTGGGTTCAGTTGGGCGAGAGAGAGGACGCTGCTACGGATGGTGCCGGGCAGAGAGGTCTGGGAAGATCTGTTCCCCGCTGGGAGCGTGCTCAAGCTTTATAACATACAGGTTTGTTAATACCGTTGAATTGAATCTTCCTCTTAAATTAACGTACTTTTCGAGATGCCTTTAATTATTATTATTTTCACAGAAATCCAGCGAGTTCCGATGTCAAGTATCATCAGTGGCCGGCACTAATGCTAAAGGCGTGACCATGTGGGCTCTAGGAGCTGACGACGTAGCGTGTGAGAGTGAGGCTTCACATGGCTTGCGCTGGCCGAAGACCGCTCCCGGAGCGCATGCTACTGCCTTCTGTCCACATGGATACAGCGGGGAGAGCACTAGGTAAGTAGAAATGTGATACAAAGATACTACGTCTAATTTTGTATCATCTCATCGTACAGTAAAAGTTAAATGTCGGTAACTTATTTGCAGGTTTTGCGAGCCCAAAACTGGACAACATGGTGCTAAATGGATGCTACCGAATTTCTCTGGTTGTGTTGCAGACTCACTCAAAGACATTTATGAACAGGTAGTTAAGTGAAACCCAAAAATACGATGAGATGATACGAAATTCTCTACACATACCTACGATAAAATATTGATGTGTTCGTTAGTTCAGTCTGATATCGCTGGGCTACTCTTGGAGCTCGGTGTTGCGCGTGTTGCGGCAGTACAGTGCAGTGCTGCTTTCCCTGCCGACACACCCAGGTGAGGGCAAGCCTCCCCTCAATCATGCAGTACACATGCTGCACTACCTCATGTCTGCTGCAGCTCAGCCAGCCGATAGGTTTAACAGCGCGGAACATCTGCTGCACATCTATGACCACCTGCTCACACATCCTGATGTGTTCCTTGATGAGGAGGTAAGTGATAATTAATGTCAAGGTGAAATAAAATTCTAGGTAAGATTTATTTCTGTTATTTAGTTAAAAAAGGATAATAATTAATCGCGTGATCTCTAACTAGAAAATCTTCGAACTCCAAAACGCGGTAGTGGACACAGCGGGACTGCGGAGTAGCTTTGACAAGCGCTGCCACGAGTTTACAGTCACAACTGCATCAGTACAGTTGGACAACACGGCGCACTTCTCGCTTCAGCCAGCTCCTGTGGCTCGCGAGGAGTGGCTCGTGACGTCAGCATCAGTAGAGCTGGCAGATACAACAGGCAATGTTTCCGTGGTCACCGTGCTGTATCATGACTTGGGAGCGAGGCTGCCTTCGCTGAAGAGATTTGTCGAGTATAAGTAAGAGCCTTCTTCATGATTGCGTATTGAGCAATAAATTATTAAGATTTTAATGCAACAAAGTGCGGTATTAACTTTGTAGTACTTTACTTCCTTGGTTTTTGTTATTTTTCATATTGTTTTATTATCTTTTATTAATTTATCTCCTACACGGTAATTGTAGCGGCAACTGTTCCAGGTCTGGCCGCGCAACAGAGTACACAGTAGCATCACAACAGGTGCAGGTGTCTATCAGCGGCACGGGAGTTGATCCCACGCTCCCTCACACTGTCACTCTGCTGCTCACGCACTTCAAGAATTACAGCGCTATCGGTAAGTAGACACCGCACAGCATACAGTTCCGGCATCAGTAAGAATTTAGTGAGGTGACGTAAATGTTGTGTTCAGCATCTCAGCTCGCGTGTGGAAGTCGGTCGCGTTCGTCGCCGCGCGTGTGGAGCACGCAGGCGTGTGAGCTGCGCATAACGCAGCACACACATGTCGCGTGCCGCTGTTGGGGACCAGCCGCCGCCACCATCGCGCTCTTCACACAGCACACAGGCGCAATCGTGAGTACTACGAGAGAAGTGATGTGATGTTTATTACGCTACTAAAACGATAACCACTCATAAATGTTTTCTTCAGACAGGTACAGAGAATGACTTACAAGACGTAGTGAAGATCACAGTGAGCCTGGGAGCTGCGATGTGTCTTGTGGCGGCATTAGTACAACTCCTGAGCTTAGTAGCTGGCAGTACGATCAAGCTATCAGTGCTGCTCAAAGCAGCCACTGCGGGCTTTCACTCTGCAGCGATGTTTGCTCTACTGGAGTGTGATACGAGCCAGGTGAGTCCCAATAACTTGCTGTTATATAAGAATGGTTGTTGCAATGTTTGCCGTGGTATATGTGTAACATGGGTGGCAGGAGGTGGCATGCTCGGGTGGCGCGGGCTGGGTGGCGGCGCTGTGCTGGACGGCAGCCTGTGCCGCGCTGTGCGCTGCGCCACTGTTGCTGCACGCCGAGTTGGCTGCCACGCGCACGCGTGCACCCTCTGTCGGACTACTGTGCGGTACGTGTAGGTCAGACAGTCCGGTGTACAGGAGGGCTGGACGTGGCGCTATACTCATGTGAACTGTTTGCAGGCGTGTGCACACTATGCTGGCTGACAGCTCGACTATGGGGCGGTGCGCCGCTGCAGTTGGGCACGGCCGCCAACGCTGTGTGTGCTGCAGGCCAAGGGTTACTAGCCGCACTCGCGCTTGCACTTGCGCTCGCTCTCAGAGCCAGAGCACGAGAGCACGAGCACAAGCCGAGACACGAACACGCGCGCTCGAGAGCACGAGTAGTGCGGCACACGCTAGTGCTGCTGCTCACTACGTGTGCCTCGCAAGCGGCCGGCGTGGCGTACGTGCAGCCCGCGGCGAGCAGCGCGACGCGCGCCGTGCTGCTAGCTGTGGCCGCGCTGGTTAATGTGAGGCGCGACTACCAACACATTAATTCTTATTTCTTTTCTTATTATTTTTTCTTATATTATCATACACCCCTACTACATCTCCTACTGCTTGCTCAGGGTATAGCGATGCTGCTGTGCTACGTGATCATGGACGTGGAGTGTCTGCAGGCAACGCGGCGCCTGCTCGCGCTCTCCTCACACAGCGAGTGGCAGCCCACACTGGGGGGAGACGCTGAACATACTCGTGAGTGAGATGCTTCTGCCACATAATATATTGCTGCGATTTCGAGCAGACCTCGAGATTTAAGTGAGTTTAAAGTTTTCATTTATGTTTCTCAGAGGAATGTATTTTTAAATAGTTATGAATGCAACTATTTTCAAATACAGAAGATATATCGAATGATATTTTTTAAGTTATTTTATCTTTTCTCATTATTGGTACAATTATGATTTGCCCTTTCAGCTTAATAAAAAAAAAACAAATTTAACTATCTTTTTTACATTGAAAAGTCCCAACTAAACGAATGTGAAACTATGCAGTCAGTTATAGTTTTTAAAAGCTTATCTAACGACTTCGACACTTAATACTATCAATTGTTTTGTCTTTTGTTCCGATCACTAAATATATCAAAGACAACCCTGTTGTCTGAACATCAGATTGAACCTCTCATTTCTCGAGCATTTCATTATTGCATCAGTTTAGTACTAACCTGTAAGCTGTTGTCTTCTCATTGTTGTAGTGTACATAAAGCAAGGTCGCGAGGTGGAGTGCTCCTCGTCTCACGTGTCTCCCGCTAACACCTACTGGCAAGCGCCGACGTTAGAGAGCCCGAACACCATGTACAGGTGCGGACTGAGGTACAATCTCACTAGTATGCAGTCGCGATGTACAGTTTAGTTGTTCAGCTGATAGTACGTGTACATCACTCCGACATGTTCGGTTGTTGTGCAGGCGCCAGTCACGTAGTGCGTGCGTGGCGGATATAGTGCGCTGCGTGCCCCACGAGCAAGCGCTCACGTCACCGCGCACTCTCTGCGACCTCATACCCACAGGTATGAGTTTTCGGTTCCGTACCAACTTTAAAATCTCCAAAGGCTCGTGTCTAGTTTTTTTTTGTGTAATCGTCTTTAATAACTGATGGCATTATTTTAGAAGATGGTGCAGGTGTGTTGCGCATGTGTGTGGAGCTACGATTATTGCCGCCTAATGACACAGACACACGCGTGCGCTTCTTTGGGAACAACACCGATACTCCCAAGGTAAACCTATTGTGCAGTGTTCTGATAGAAGCGATTTCATAACAAATATCAAATTTGTATTCTAATATTATCTTCTGTCTCCAGGAAACCTGCACGCTCTGTATCAAGTCCACCCCGGACGTGTCAGCGCGTCCTCACAAGTCATGTCTCAAGAAGCGTGCGTCGCAGTTGTCGTGCAGCAGCTCGCTGCCGTCCATCCACCGCGAGTGCAGAGCCGAGCACAACCATTCACACATAAAACTAATCAACACAGACGCACACGACACAACAACTACTCACAGCACGTACACACACACTGACAAAGTGCTGCACAAGATATCACATGACCTGGACTTCCTACTCAACAGGACGCCGAGCCGAGCCGCCGATCACAGCTCACAGCGAATTCAAGAAGCGCCCATTTAGTATAGCACCCGCGTGATCACTGTATTAGTGTAGGTTACCTAGCGACAAAGAACCAGGGCTGTGATATATCAAGTTTAGAGGTAATAAATGTACCAATACATTGTGCTTGAGATTATATAGATGTACAATGTACATACTTATAATTTAGGATAGGACAATTGTGTAATGTATTTTTGTAAAAACAACGAACAATTTGTACATAGGTACTTTAAGAGTTGTAAATAAATGCGAGTTATGAAATAATTTAATTTATGAAAAACCTAATGGAAAGGAATTATATTTTTGTAAGTTTCAAAATTAATGTTGTTTTATTAAATCATTATTTTATAACAAAGTACATAATAATTCAATGATCCCTAGGTATGTGCCGGTAGATTCTGCTTTGCCGCAACATGCGTAGGGTGAGGGGCCAGACTAAGAGAGATACAATCCGCAGGGCAGCTTTGTGGCGAGCTGGTGGGCAGTGGTGAACCCACGGAACTGATCTCCAGGGAGAATTCTAGTTCCATCTCTGGTTTGCCTTTATTGGCCGGTTGGAGTGAAAACTGACGGGGACAAGAGTAATTGATGTAATTGGTTGGCTTGAGTGGAGATTCGCAAGAGCAAACATGCTCGAAGTAAGGAAGTTAACCCAGTAAGGTGCTGGTAGGGATCTTGACCGTATACCTCTCCACTCCTCAAGCACCTCCGGATATGTTGCCCCCTTGGCGCTTCGTCACTAAAGTCATATCGACCTTTTATGGGGGCCCATTAACTGAGTGTGTAAGTCACCCCCTGCCATTTTATAGCCGTTTATTTCAATAGTAGGTGAATTCGGTCTGGCTTGGCCGCATTTGGCCATTTCGACCCCGATTTTTGCCGGGTTCTCGTTTGCTGCCTAGAAAATTGCTCGTTCTTTATTTTCGTTGTGTGCTCATTTTTCTTCCATCGAACCTAAATTTTAAGGACCGAGGAAGTATCATTAAGGCTATATTTATGGATCAACTGTTGTTCTAAAATTTCACTGGAAAAAAATACAATGTTCTTATAATACCACGTCCATTGAACCATTGCAATACTTATTGAAGAGTGGAATTTAAGAGCTTTTGTTTTGCAACTTTGCAAAGTGATCCCGAACTTTTGATTATTCAGAAAAAAAATATAGACATATAATGTATTACCGTATTTCTTTTCATAATTTATCTTAGGCGACGCGGGAACGTTATGAGCAATTGCGCGACATGTGAGCGAAATACAATTACTAATCTTTACTTTCTCAGCTGCTGAAAGCGACCTTTAGAATTTCATGTATTTTTGCGAAACTTGAAATAATGAAGAAACAATGTTAGTTATAGGAATATCGATATGGAAGACCTTCAACGCGGAACACTTTATTGATAAATGGTAGAGTTATAAATTTCCATGTTATCTGCAAAACTTCGACGTCTTGTGAGTTATTCCTATCGTAATAGAAAATGTATATAAGGTAGAAACAATCTCTGCTTGTTAGTTTCAGAGGTGAATATTTAGTTTGATGATAAAACAGCGTACCAGTATCAATCAGAAACATGCATTGCTAATTGATGCTAACAGTGGTCATAAGTACGTGAATCAGAAGCAACATACTACATTAGAGACTGCTTACGAGGTTACCCTGAGAGCAAGCAATAACTCACATAACTACATTCAAATTACAGCCTCACTCTGCACTTAGCAACGTGAACTGCTGCCAAGTTCAACAACTCATCTATTTTTCTGTGAGTACCGCGAACGTTCGCTGCAACATTTGCAAACATTGTAAGAGCTTTAAGTCAAGAGTGAATAGGGTTCTTCTAGGCAAACGTGTTTCATCGTAGACCACAACATCGCTTAACATCAGGCGAGATAGTGGTCAAACGTGAGCCGAATATAAAAAAAGCTATTTTTTTATATTTTTTTTCTTTGTCACAATTGCGTCGCTCCCTAGTTTCATTCAGTGCAATGAATATATTCATACTATATGCGGAACCACGGAAGAGGCCGCGTTGAAAAATGCTTCACTAATTAAAATACTGGCAATAAGAATGTGGAGCGAGACGAGTGATGAGTGTGAGGTCGGGTAAAAAAGACTATTGAAATAGCTTCTCTGTTTTGTTTTGTTACAAATATTAATTCTAATAACTATTTTTTGCGTAAATAAAATAAAAATATTCTACCACCATCATGCAAGCGGCATTCCACATAAAAACAATTTAAATAAGAGTAAGGACTCTAAAAGGGTCCACATTAAATGTACAGTGTCTAACTCAACTAACGATAGCCGGTCTCATTTGCATTCATTGTTCTTATCGTCACAGTTGACGTATCATGTTTATCTTTAACAATACATACTTGCACATCCGTAAGCCATGTAACTGAATGAAAAGATACGAAAAAACGACCCTGCCATATGTACATATTATGACTAGGGAATACTAACTAAATACCCGTAACTTTTTTCGATCATTTTGTTATTTTGTACAAAAGAATATTCATCAAGCAAAGACTAATGGCTTGTAACCCTTTCAGCGTTCACTGGGACTTTGCAAAAGGACCCCTTTAAGTGATAGTGTAGTTATGGCGGCACTTGGAAAAAGCCAAGGGAAATTTTAAATCACCCTGTGTGAAAACTTTAGGAATTTCCCCGAAACTATGTGCAATCTTAACTTGTAGGGCAGCATGGCAGTACGACGTGAAATGTTAGTGTTCGGTTAACATCTAAAAGATTTTCACACTGTTGTGTGTACATCAGTTTACCTCTGTTCTTTTTATTTGGATAATATTTTTGTATTCACCAAAAATCTAAAGGTACATCTAAAATACTGATCGTGCACCAAATATTAGTTGATCTACGAATAAATTATGGTCAATGAATCAGTCCAAGAGCGAGCGAAGCGAGCTCGGGAACTTAGGGCACCCCGACACGGACAGGTTAGGTTCGAACGAGATGACGGGAGCTGAAGTGAGCGAGCAAAGCGAGCGATCTCAGCTCCCGTCATCTCGTTCGTGTTAGGTTACTTTTGACCCTGCAGACAGAAACAGGAGCCCCGCTCAGCGGGGCTACGTCGACTTATATGAACATATTTTGTTGCACATTCAGTATATTTGGTGGAACACAGGCAAAATTAGGTAAATGAAATGGGAATAAATTGAAGTACTTTTAAATACCATCCTTTTTATTTTAGTTTTACATAGTTCTGTGAGTCCAGTATTAAAATATGTCGATTCCGGAAAGTATTGTTTATCGGGCATGGCTTTATTTTTATGTACCAAACAATTTCTTGAAATATGGAAGAAAAGTTGGTAAATATTAACTTTCTGCCGGATCACTGAGACACTGTTTGACCTCATTGTCAAGTTTAATAATGAAAGATCCATTCTATTATATAGTAGACGAATACTAATGTGATAGACCCACACTAGTATTCGTCTGGCAATGTTCCAGTCAGTGGGTGCCTTGGAAAATTTAAAACTGAACTTCTGACTAGGGCATACAATTCGAGTGTTCAAGTATTCGTTTAATTCGAGATTCACCCTCTTTTAATATTCGAATATCACACGCATAAGTATTCGAAGTTTTCGAGTTTCTCGAATATTAATTTATTTTTGTGACTAAACGTAATGTAACTTAAAATTCGTGATAGATAAGCTTAGTGAACAGAGAGATACCATTAGTGGCCAACTTATTGATGAGCTGTCTAGGTGAATACAAGAACGACGCAATGCAAATTTGGTGAGCACTTTGAAATACTTGCATAACCCGAATAATTTCAACCAAGAAACTAAATCTGATGGATCTCTTACTTTCCTAAATTCATCAAATCAGGCCGTTCTTGAGATAATTTTAAACATTAACAAGACTTCTATAGTGAAAATGTCAACAATGCTAACATGAGTGATGAGGCAGATAACATTACGTTGATAAACTTAAGGCAAAATGCTGCAAGCATTAAAGAACAGTTGCAAGAAAAAGTACTTGAGTCTTTACGTAATACTGCTGTCACATCGAAACGAAACTGAATACAAAATTGAGACTTAGAGACTACATTGAAGGTGGAGGTGGCACAATTCGATAGAGCTGGACCCAGAGCAATTCACTTGTCGCAAGCGTACCAATTTATTTTATCTGTACCAACGACAAGCGTGGAATCTGATCGCGTATTTTCAGCCAGTTGATTTTTTTGTGGCCATTTAAGATGTTATTTTAATGACGACACCTTGGACGCAATAAGTTTCTTGAGATTTTACTATTTGAATTAAAAAATAGCAGAATCGTATCCTTAATTTTATTATCAAGATGGGGGTTTGGTTTCTCTCTATTTCATCATTGTTGTGGTTAGTACTAGAAAATTTGAATTTAAGTGCGTCATCGCATCGTTTTGATCTCATATATATTTCAGTGGAAACTATTCTATATCAGTCAGTAATAAATAGTGTAGTTGTAATATTTTAATGGTAGTAGTATAAGATAAATTATTCCTTTCGATTTTTGTCAAGATTGTTTAAATACAATAACAAATTTTAACATAATGTTAAGGTTAATGATTAAGATAAGATTGCAGATTTTGAGTGAAGAGTCTTTTTTGAGTCATAATAAGATGTAGACTATGTTAACTGTTTCATATTTCTAATAAAGTTATCTAAAAAACAAAAGGAGATTATTATTTATAAAAAATAGCAAATTATTCGCAAAACTCTTTTAACTCGAATAGTGTCACGCAAGGTATTCATAAAACTCGAATACCAAAATCGGGCGAATATTGCATGCCCTGCTTCTGACTAAGTTCGGCAATACGTATTAGTAATAGTACGTAGTGTGTGGAATAAAATGCGTGTAAACTTTGGAAAACTTGAAAATTTAATTTTATAGTAACAGAACACAGCCACTTTGAACAATCGTTGTAACAGGAAGAGAACAGACTTGCCACACTACAAAAATATAACAGATTTCGTCTAGTGTTGCAAGTTTATACATAATTAATACAATTACAATCGTCTATGTTTAGATTGTTCTAAACATAATTGGGGCCGGCATTAACTTATTCTAAAGGTAATTGACAGAGCCGTTTAATTGACCTTCTGTAAACCTTATTTTTCATCATTACATCAGCGGCTCTTACTCTACCATCTGTACCTGGGTATGTTTTGACAATACGAGCCATTTTATACTGTAATGGAACAGCATTAAAATCTTTCACAATTACTAAGTCACCCTCTTTGAGGTTCGGTTCTGGATATTTCCACTTGGGACGGCTTTGAAGTTGTGTTAAATAATCATTAGACCATAATTTCCAAAATTGTTGTTTAAGTTTAGTGCAGAGATTCCAAAAATTTAACCGATTAACTGAGACCTCTGTTAAATCTACTTCAGGATAGCTAACCAAAGCCGTTCCAATGAGGAAATGAGCAGGAGTCAAATATTCACTATCATTTGAGTTTGCAGAGAGTAGAGGCCTAGAGTTTAATATTCCCTCGATTTGAACAATAACTGTATAAAGCTCTTCAAAAGTTAAACATAAGTTGCCTACAACCCGCTTCAGATGGTGTTTTACACTTTTTACACCTGCTTCCCACAATCCTCCAAACTCAGGTGAATAACTGGGTATAAACCTAAATTTTATATAATGTTGGGTGCAAAACCCATCTACAGCATCCCTGTGATTTTTGGAAGATTGCAGGTCATACAATTTTTTCATTTCATTAGACGCTCCTTTAAATGTTTTAGCGTTGTCACAATATATATTTGTGGGCATGCCACGCCTCGAAATGAAGCGCTTGAGACATGCTAAAAAGGCTTCAGTTGTTAAGTCTGATACTAGCTCTACATGAATAGCTTTTATAGCAAAGCAGACGAAAAGCGCGATGTAACATTTCTTAACAATAGGCTTTCTAACCCTAGCTACCTTCATGTCGAAGGGTCCACAGAAGTCAACGCCGACATGCTGAAATGGCCTGGACGCTGTTATTCTTTCTTGTGGGAGGGAGCCCATCAACTGTTTAGCAGCCTCAGCTTTTGTTCGGAAGCATTTGACGCATTTGCGCACCACTTTCTTGACCTCCCGGATACCATTAACAATGGAGTACCTTTGTGAAAGAGAACTCAATACTAATCTGGGGCCTGCATGTAACAGTCGCAAATGTTCACTTTCTATTAGGAGTTTTGTTAAATGAGAGTTTTTCGGAAGAATAGTGGGATGTTTCTTATCGAACGACATTTCCCTAGCATTATCGAGCCTACCTCCTACTCTCAGAATACCTATTTTGTCGAGGAATGGAGAGAGACTTCCTATTCCTGTCTTTATAACTTTTCCAGCAGTAAGTAACTTCACCTCTTTGGCAAAATATTGCTTTTGAGTACAACGTACAATAACTGACATAGAGTAGCGAAACTCTTGCGGTGTTAAGTAACCCTCTGTATTTTTATTTTCATTTTTTGAACTATTATTATAGAATCTATAAATATATCCAACTACTTTTTGTAATTTATATAAGTTTGAATATTTTTCAATCAAATTGACTGCAAATGATGGCTCTACCTGTGTCACATTACACAGTATCTCTTGCTCATCATTTTGTTCTATATTTGTGAGAAAATCAGGCAATTTAAAATTTTCAGAACATACATGTGTATAATGTTTATCTACCAAGTAGGTTGGCCCGTGCCACCACAAAGTACTTTGTTGCAACTTATGCGGCAAAACTCCCCTCGACAACAAATCAGCCGGGTTGTCACTAG
The DNA here is from genome assembly GCA_949775005.1 of Orthosia gothica. Classification (NCBI taxonomy): domain Eukaryota; kingdom Metazoa; phylum Arthropoda; class Insecta; order Lepidoptera; family Noctuidae; genus Orthosia; species Orthosia gothica. The sequence continues at coordinate 11,057,154 of OX459053.1, read as the reverse complement.
TCTTAACAAATCCCCATTGCTTCTCATTGGTCAACTCTACAATTTGTTTGACTCTATTATTGGCATAAACATTAGATTTTACATTGCCTGCTTTGATCCAGGCTAACACTATTTGGGAGTCACTGTACAACAATGTTTCTACTTGAGAAAACCTACCCATCAGGACTCTACCAACCCTTTGTGCCAGCTGTGCCAAGAGTAGAGCACCATTAAGCTCTAGTTGGGGAATTGTAAGGCTTTTCGCTAATGGAGCAACACGTGACTTGGAGCAGAGTAATTCTGTTAGCACTGAACCATCATTTTTTATAATTCTGACATAAAGACAACAGCCAAAGGCTTTAAATGATGCATCAGAATACCCTACTAATTCTACATTAAAAATATCATTAGTAATGACACATCTGTTCACTGTGATTTTACCCATAAGTTTTAACTTATTTAAGAAATTTTTCCAGTATAGAAACTGTTCATCTGGAACTATAGCGTCCCATCCAATTTGCAAAGACCATAGCTCTTGCATAAATATTTTGGCTACCACTATAATTGGGCCTACTAAACCGAGAGGGTCAAACATCTTCCCTATAAAGCTCAATATTTTTCTTTTTGAATTTAAGTTATGAACTTCATCAATATTGGGGCTAGAAAAAGTGAATGTGTCTGAAGTGATGTCATACATTAAACCTAAAGTTTTGACCAGGTTATCTCCACTCATATCTACATTTTCAAACTGCCTTTGTTCATTTGGAATATCGTTTATGACTTCCGGGTTGTTTGAGCACCATTTATGCAAAGTAAAACTACCTAACTTGAGAAGCTCTACCAATTGAGTTTTAAGTTCACAAAGCTGCTCCACATTGTCTGAGCCACACAAAATATCATCAACATAAGTATTTTTGATCATTGTTTGAGCAGCCAGTGGGTAATTATGTTTGTACCGATAAGCAAGTTCAAGTAGGCATCGAGTGGTCAAGAAAGTAGAGGCCTTTAAACCATATGTTACAGTCTGAAGCTGTAAACAGCTGATAGGCTTTCTGGGATCATCTCTCCAAAGAATGTTTTGAAGGCAAGTTTGGGGACCATTAATGAAAACATTGCGAAATGCCTTTTGAATATCACAAATTAGTGTGAAAATGTAGGTCCTGAATAAAATTAAAATATCAAAAAGTTCGCTCTGTACCACAGGGCCATTCAGCATGACGTCGTTGAGGGACACCTGACTGCGCGACTTCATACTCCCGTCAAACACTACACGGAGTCGGGTCGTCTTACTTGCCTCGTTGATAACAGCATGATGTGCTAGAAAGTAGACAGGATCTTTATCAATATCATAATTCGCAAAATCCACCTTTTTAGCATGTCCCAGCTCTACATACTGATCTATGAACAATTTATACTGTTCTAATAACAAAGGATTTGATTTGAATCGTTTCTCTAACATTAGAAATCTTTGATAGGCAACTGAAAAAGAGTCACCAAGCTGCAGTTGTTCCATAGGATTGATGAGAGGCATGTCAACATAAAAACGACTGTCTTTAAGACTCATTGATTTTTGAAAAATTTCTTCAGCCTTTTGAAACTCATCACAATACTTCCCTGCAGGCTCTGGTAACTTTTCAGTCAACCAAAACTTTTCCATAATATAAATATAACTTTTCATAATTTCTAACTTTTTCTCATCATGGATAGCAAAATTAGAAACAATATCAAAGGTTACGTTACTTACTTCACTATTGGTAGACACTTTTACAGGAACATTGCCACCAACTACATACCCAAATAGGGTGTTTTGCAAAACCAGTCCATTCTGGATTTTTATACAACCATCTAGTAAAACACTAAAATAAATATCTGCACCCAGTAACAATGAAATTTCAGCTGGGCTATTGAAATCATCATCTGCAAGTTTTACATTTTTAGGTAAATTCCAGCCAGATACATTTATAAATTGTTGTGGCAACCTTGAGGTTATTTTGTCAACTATGTGGCATTTTAAGTTTAATTTTACATTATTGTGGCATGGAAGCACACTTATGTTTACAAGTTTGTCAATTTGAGTTGGTTTATTACCTATACCTATAATATCATGGTGCTGATTTATAGCAATCAGCCCAAGTTTGTTTACAAGGCTTGTTGTAACAAAAGATGCCTGGCTGCCTGTGTCAAGCAGTGCTCGGACAGAAATCTTTTCATCTTTTTGATTTAGCAAGGTAACTTTTACAGTCGGAAGCAAAACATTATTGGATACACGATTTGACAGCAATGAAACTGCAGGCTCAATAGGGCTGGCCGGTTCTTCATGTAGCAATGTGTTATGTCCTTGTTTACATATTTTACATTTAAAAGTAAACTTACATTTTCCGCTGTGTGTCTTTAGACATGTAGTACATAAATCATTGTCCCGCACAAATGTTTGGCGGTCTGCTAATGCTGCCGTTTTGAATGCCGGACAGCTGAAAAGAGGATGGTCAGTTTTATTACAATATTTACACAACCTTTTGACTTGTGAGGCAACATTGGCCACCTTTGATTGTGATGATTTAATAAATCTATTAGTACTTTCATAGCAAGTACCTTTAGGGGTTGAACTATCTTCTAGTGCTATAGCGCGCTTTTCAAGAAAGTTCAAAAAGTCTACCATGGAAGGCATCTTTTCTAAGTCCCTATCTAATTGATAAGCTCTGTTAGTGATTTGATCTAATTTTCTAGTTAAAATGGATATCAGTAACATGTCCCATGTATCGATGGGCTGTTCAAGGTTCTTCAATGCATGCAATTGTTGCTGTACTTCGGACACAAAAGACCTTATAGAGGCTGCAGTGCCTTTTTGCATTGTAGGCAAATCTAACAAAATACCTATATTATTTCCTATTAACCGCGATTTGTTGTCAAAACGCTTTTCCAATAATTCTAATGCCTCCCTGTATGATTGATTCACTAGTGGCAAATTGACAATGACTGCCAATGCATCATCTGTTACATACTTTCTTAAATAGAACAACTTCTGGACATTGGACAATGACCTGTTATTATCAATAACAGCTATAAACAAATCATAAAATGGTTTAAATTTTGTAAAATCTTTCCCATCATAGGGAGTTATCTCGATGTTTGGTAGTTTACAGGTTGAAACATTATGACATTCTGAGACAGATTTTATGCCTATTAGCTTCAGAGAAGCATTGATTTTAGCAAGCACAGAAAAATATTTTTCTTCTACTTGACCAACCTGTTCGGAGTCACTTTCGTCAATACTTAGGATATCCAACTGCGCCGCCTCATAACTCTTGAGAGCACAGATTAGTTTTTCTCTGCGCGCCTCCAATATGTCTACAGTTGCAGACGCAAAACTTATGGGGTCGTCCACAAACCCTTCGATGCGTGTTATTGTAGCTTTGCACTGTCCACGAAGTATGCGATGTTTACGTAATGTTTCCTTAATATCCGCCATGGTAGTACGGTATGTAAACGACGAAACGACTTATAACTACGATAGAACACTCCGCGCACTAACTTTTTGCACAAAATATTTGTTTGTTTACACAAAAGCCGATTTCACGTTCGGGTTGACACTGACAGGTAAATGTTTGACTGACACTGACAGCACGACTTGAAGTTTGCAGAACTCGTTCGCAGGAAATTGATCAACGTAGTACCAACCTCACAGACCAACCTTCAATTTTAGATTTTGAAAAGTGGGTATCGGAAGAAGAAAAAATGGCGAATTTTTCGTCCACAAAATCGCAATCTCACGACTTTTTGATGATAATACGATGCTGTTTCCCAATGTCGCTTCTTTATTTTCGTTCTATTATAGAATAGAACGAAGTTGCGGGCCTTGTACAACCGGCACAATAGCCCGGCAATGGCGACTTCTTATAGTAAGCCGACCACGTCGAACAAAAAACTTCACGATATAGCTCGCGAAAACTGCTCGGCACTGATTCTAAAACTCCTCGAAGGACCACCGCACGCATTTGTGGAATAAAATGCGTGTAAACTTTGGAAAACTTGAAAATTTAATTTTATAGTAACAGAACACAGCCACTTTGAACAATCGTTGTAACAGGAAGAGAACAGACTTGCCACACTACAAAAATATAACAGATTTCGTCTAGTGTTGCAAGTTTATACATAATTAATACAATTACAATCGTCTATGTTTAGATTGTTCTAAACACGTAGAAATACGAAATTAATGTGATTAACTAAATTGAAATTAGTTACGACATGCACTGAAATTAGAACTTATATCTTTGTTACTTAGAGGGCACGTATGACAATTAAAAAATGTTTTATTAAAAGACATCTTCCTTTTTGAATTATGTTTTATTAAAAGACAAATTTTGTTAGGTAGTTTTGTTTTAAGTAATCTCAAGACAAATGAAGTACAATTTTCCCCAGGGAGCGATTTTACTAGTTTCAAAGGCTTTGTGATTATTTTTGAAAGCTACTGAAAGTATTCACGCAGACGCTGAAACTGAAGTTGTGAAGATTTCTCAAAGCATCGTTTAGAACAGTTTTAACTAACGATGAGCAATCTAGAAGTTCATGAAGTTGTTGGTCTATCGTATATTTTTTCTAGTCATTGGTCTATCGTCAATCTCATATTAGCACTAATGTTCGTAACTTAGATTTGTAAAAACGCTTTCATAATACAAATAAAAACATAATAATGTATGAACAGAATCGATCTCACTACTTTTTGCGGTAGAAGACTTGCGCTGAGAGACTTGTGTTTTTTTATTACATGTTATGTGTTTGATGGGATATTGCTTTTCTAACATGTTTTCCTCCGAGAGTGGGCCTTATGGGACTTTCCACTTATATGATAGAGACATAATGTATTTTATTCATGGACAGTAACGTTTACTTTAAGGTATAGTAAAGAATAATCAGATTTAACTTGTTAGTAAGCACCTCCTAAAATATAAGTACATTACGTAGAACAAAGAAACCATTTTTTACTTTATGTGCTCTATGAATAAATATTATTTTTTTGTCATGTAAAATAAGTTATACAAAAAGTTAAATAACCACGATTATGAGAAAACAAAATATTCTTGATAAGAACTCGCTATTCAGAAAGAGAAGTTCTGCTACAAACCTCCATCTGATGAAGTGTATAAATAACAATTTACTGTGCAATTAACGCTCAATTATCTTGGTAAAAACTCTACTCAATCCTTGCGTGAAACAGTTTGCACATAACAATTACACTGTACTGTATATTATTCTCAAACTTAAACACTTTTTGCATCGTTCCAACAGATTTATGAAGAGCGGAACATGTAGGCTTTGGCAACGGACGGGAGTCTGCTGGAGCCACTCCAAGAATCGCAAACTTTACGATACGATAAAGTTTACGATTATTTAACCCACTTAAACAGACACGAATAATATAAATTTGATATTTATACACGAAGTGTAACATAGGTATTTTTGATTATTGGAACGGTTCACATTTGTGTATCTCCTGAAGCCTTATGCAATATTGTGTCTATAATATTTGTCCCTCATCCTCGTCGTTAGCTTCTGCTAACGGCTTCACTTAAATTCGTTTTGTGAGATTTCATCACAGATACGAGTAAAGTATGACAGGCCCTGATGAATAATTCAACAGACTGCCTGATCTGAACAATGGAATTTGTCAATTCTAGTATTTATTTTAGACAATACAAGTTCATTATTTGAATATAAAGGCTTTTGTGGCATCAAGTCGTCCACCCGAACGCTTCTTATACGAAATTAGAGTTAAAACCTTTTTGACTCCGACATTTGATTAATAAATTGTGACGCGCTGATTTACATGAAAGCCGTTGGAGTTTTATTTTCTATCTAAATAGCGATTGGCAATTCTGTATTTGATGTTCATTAACGAGGCGTCACGTTTTATTCCGGTAGAAATAAATCACAGAATTTCATGGCACCTCATCTGTCTAATTTATCATCCAATTCTATCTATACCAATATTATAGAGAGAAAAGATTTTTTTGTTTGTTTGTTTGTACCGAATAGGCTTCGATACTACTGGACCGATTTCAAAAATTCTTTCACCTATGGAAAGCTACTTTATTCCCGAGTAACAGGCTATAATTTTGTCGGGAGCAAAGCCGCGGGGATCAGCTAGTCACTAATAAATTGTAATTTAATTAGTCACTATAGTGCTGTTGATCAATGGTTCTTGTGCAATGTTCTAGTCAGTTCTGTTCGATAAAATCAAAAAACTTTTATTCGAAAGTGGCGTTAAAAGTACAACAATGTCATTTATTATTGCGGACCCAAATCAGATAACTAACACTTACTCGGAATGATTGTTAATAATCGGTAGCGTAACACTTAAAAAACGTCTTTCACAAATTCTAAATTGTCTTTTAACCGCAAATGCGCCCAAAGGAATAAATCCCTAACTGTGTACTCTATGAAATAGTCATAATAAAATATTATCTTCCATGTTGCTGCAATATGAGGCTGTAGGGCTGCCATGGAACGTGTTGAGAAATACTGATATATAATCATTCGTTTGATGAAATTAGATTATAATAAATAAATCAAATTAAAAAATGAAATATATATATACATATAATAAAATTGAAAAATAGTAACTTAATGTATTTCTGTTTACTGAGGTAGTAAATAAAATAAAAATTTATATGGTTTAAAGACAAGAGACAAAGACAAAAGACAAAAGATATTTATTTCAACTGGGCCACCAAGCGGCACTTTTGAATGTCACAATATAAATTTAAATGGAATACAAGTTGATTCTACCGTGCATTCGGAAAGTAGCTAGTTATGGAGAAGAATGCACAAGAAACTCCATACTTTTTAAATTTACATGGAATAAAAGTTGATTCTACCGTGCATTCGGAAAGTAGCTTGTTATGGAGAAGAATGCACAAGAAACTCCATTAATTAAACTCCGTTTAAAAATTAATGTTAGCATTATATGAAAAAATATTGTAATTGCATGAAATAAAAGATTGTAAATTTTGTAATTGTTTTTTTTTTATTTTATAATCATTTGTTTGTGCACTTACTTATTACCGTGTTGGTATACTACACTTATTATATAAGTACAAATTTCTACAGGTTCGAACCACTACTCCAAACCAATGTAATGGGCTCATAGTAGTGTGTGTGTGCTTACGGTTGACTGATCAGAATTCTTTGGTGATATCTATGTATTGCGCTCGCTTTATGACGCTAGTGGTCCGTGAAAATCCTCTAAATGGAATTTGCGCCAATCCACGCCATGTTCGCAAAGTGAACAAATAAGTAATTGGCTAGTGACTGTGCTCCAGATAACACTTGAAATTATATATGAATAGGTTCAGCAAATTAAATTCATGCAGGCAGCAGGATTTAGATCAGGTGTCGGTGTTCTTTCGTTTCATCATTCTAAAAAATGACGGAGCACCTGCCAAATTCAATATATCACTGTAAGTCGCAGACCATGACGAAAATCTCCGGGGACCATCAAACCAATTATCTACCTGTCTTTCAATAACAGTTGCTCATAAATAATGTTCAGTAGTTGTAAATAGCTGTGTGCGATAAATTGTCACGTACATTACATCAGGATATCTTGTCTTAAGTCTTGATTTTATAAATCAAATTACTACCTTTTCTTTTTACCAATTTTTACTGTGATTCAAGACAAAGAAGGTCTTTTACGAAGCTTAAAAAAGGCACTTTTTTCAAAATGTTAAACATTTTATAATCAATTTAATGGAATTAAAAAGCGATTTCTTCGAAAACGGGTTTTCAATTAAATAAAATGTGTTTGAACAGAAACAAGCGCAATCACATTGAAGGAACGGCTTAGAGAAGAACATTTTACTTGAGTTTCAATGCTGACTTAGCCACTCATTGAAATTAAAAATATAAAACCTCTAGCATTACTTCTCTGTAGTAAAACTGGATTTAAGTGGTTATTAAAAATTGCCATAGAGTACAAAAGTATCGAGTTCACATTTCTTCATTTAGATAAATCGAGTAAAGTTTGGCTCATTTTAATATTGAAATCTCGTAATACGTTAAAATCACGATTGAGCCGACGCGACGTGAATACTTTACGAGATTTATTCATTAACCGGGATTTACGCAGTATATAGTGATTTCGACGGTGGAGACTGCGATCATCAAATATATATTTTTGTTATAATATCTACTTTGATGTATCTGCAACACTCGTTTTTTCTTAAAATTAATACCCTTCTAAATATATACAAAACAAAAATACGACGTTGACATTTTCGTTTTCACGAGACCATTTTTTTTGAAGTTACAATTGGAAGCAACAGCAGCTGCAGTAATATAAAAGTTTGTAAACAATACAAACTATTATTTTGAAGGATTTCAGTAAAAAATAAATGAATTTCTTCCGGACGGGATGACCATAATGCCTTGGAAGTTGGGTAGGCCTTTGGTGTGGGATGCAACATGTGTCGATACCCTTGCGCCATCCCATCTTCTTAGCACGGCGGGCTGTGCTGGGGCGGCTGCTGCTGGTGCAGAAAACCTCAAACGGCGCAAATATAACAACTTTATTGGCAGTTATATGTTTGAGCCGTTTGGGGTTGAGACATTAGGTCCATGGGGTCCGAGTGCTCACCGAGTTTTTCGAGACATAAGTAAACGGTTAGTCGACTGTTCACGTGACCAGAGGGCTGGCCTTTTCTTCAGCCAGAGGATCAGCATTGCCATTCAACGTGGCAATGCTGCCAGCGTTCTGGGCACGTTTCCCATTGACATCGATGTGGACGAATTTTTTGATGCGCAATGAGCCCTTTTCCTTCTCCCCTTTGTATGTAATTTTGTTTTGTTATTAGTCATAAGATTAGAAATATTCAGTTGTATATATTATTTATCAATAAAGATTCATTTCTTGCCCTTGTTGATTTACGAGTCACAACAAATCCTAGCGCCTGTGCCTAGTACCTTCTGATGTTCAGCTCACTGCAAAAAAAACGAGACGATAATAAAGAATCGGATCAAGTGTGGCAGGGATTGAGATATATCTACGATCATTAGGGCACACTTTAGGGAAACAAACAAGTATTAACTACCTATGGCGAGGAGACCGATTTTTTTCCCGTAAGAAAAGGTAAAAAGATTCGTTTATAAGTTTTGTTACGCCTGCTTTTTAACTTGTAACCTAAGAAAAATAGCTAGGTATATGCAGCCTATCGTTACATAAATCCACAGACGTCGTTAAAATATAGATTAATTTTTCCACCATAAAGGTTTTCATTTCAACCAAGCTGTAAAAACTTCGTTATCTTCCAACTTATTACCAATTTCAATGGATTCCATAATTCTACTAAGTTTCAAAGTCAAAGTCAAAGTATTTATTCGTGTGTTTTTTGGTGATACAGTAGGTCTTAAAGTTAGATTATGGTGACAAGTTGACAAGTTGTAGTTTGTCTCCTCTAATAATCTTTTGATTTAGTTTACCAGCAGCAAACGAAACCTCACTTTTGGAAGGACGCGCACAATACTCGTAAATAACTGAATAACACTTATAGTTGGGAATATCTGAATATTTTAGGGCTCGAGGATAACCCTGCGGCCTGTATGAGCTATAATGTCTGTTTGAAACATAAGGGTCAGCTATTAATTCGCTGTATGGTGGTCAGAAATTAAAACTATTAAATTGTGAAATCTACCATTTTGTGGGCGACACGCGCGTTTTGGGTTTTACTGTCGTATTTTTGTTTATGACAAACCTCCTGTTACTGATCCTCATACTACATGTCCCGTCGAAGTAAAGTCTTGTCGGTGTTCAGTCTGTCGGCGTAGTGTCTTTCGGCGTTTAGTCGTACTCTCATCTTATCTATTGTAAATAAACAATGGTAGGCGTCTCAAAAATTTGCTCTTCGTCCAACCTGTAATTTTGAATTTGACAGCTCAATAATCAATAATTTTGTTATAAACTTACTAGCTGTTACACGCAGCTTCACCCGAGTTAATATGGATATTGTATAATATTGTCAATCAAATGTGGTTGTCGACATACAGGGTAAGAAATATCCAATGTTGCAGTTTTAGTTTTAATCAGAATTGTCCCCTTGACTACTTTGATTGCTTTGTGCTATTCTTCATAGTGATGATTTGGCCATTCACACCCACTTGGAAAACTCAGCCTGTATAGTTGCAGGAAGCATTAACGTAAAAACGATTAACCTATTCAATTGAAAACGTTGGTCAATACAGGTAAAGGTTAAATAATTACAAAAATAAACAAATAAACTACAGAGTCATACATTCTGCTTTGCTGCGAATTGAAGATACCACTCTATTATAATTTGTATCTACAGTTAATTGACATTCCTTAATTATGCCGTTACTCGTACAACATTTTAGGACGCTACTAGATACTATGTTGTATATATATCCTTTCATTTGGTGCTAATACATACACATTTTGGGCATTGGACATTCGCAAACATCGAGCAGCTAAACTCGTATGTATCTGGCCGTACAGAAAGCACGGCTTTTCCAAATGCACCCCTGTGCTACCCTTGAGCTTTGTTAATAGTAATAGCAAAACTAAGTTTGATTGGAAACTGCAGTCTTTTGAATTGAACTGGTAGTTCAGTGGGGATTATTGGGATTCGACGTATGAACACGCTTTCCCCTTTTCGCATACCGGTTAATATATTGGCACCTATTTATTATATATTTTGCTTTATTGTATAATACGAAGCCTCATCCCATTACATTATCTAAATAAATATGCTCAGATCTCAATCATTTTGTGACTACACGTCATTTATCTCTATATTTTAATATTTAAAAACTACGCATGGCTGGCCAGATGTGTTGAACACATTTAGACGCAGACCTTTGGGTTTGACAGGCAATGTCATAAACTATGGAACTCGAATGTTAAACAGGATAAAAAAATACCGAACCCTTTAAAGATGCTCATAAATTGCCTTTTAAAGTAAAAGCTGTCAAGACAAAAGTAATATTCTAAAGAGTCTTGGCATATCTGATTTCTAACACGAACCAGCCCCAAAGCAATTAAGCGTTGCACAAAAAACTGAACTGAAGAGAAAGCAGATGGTTTGCGGATGAAAGAAGGTTGGAGACGGGCTTGTAGAGGCGAGAGGTAGGGACACTGGACTTGAGGCGGGCAGAGAGTACGGACTGATTTGGAGAGATCGAAAGAAGTCGGTACTGGTCGAATACGTACGGGATACGTAAGGGACACATAGGGTTTAGCTTTGGAAACGAATAATCTAAAGTCGAGTCGTAGTAGTTATCGTGTGACAAAGTTAATTATTAAGTTAATTTTAATTTAGTCTAATCTCGTATTAATATGGTGTGAGTGAGTGCCAGTATGAATGAGGTAAGTTTTTAATCTTTGTATTACATAGGTAGGGATAATTGACTTAGTACTATTTATTCTAGCGTGGTGAACCCTTGTATTTACTTCCTAATTCCACCCTTTGGCAGATATTTGTGGCTAATATTTGGGTTAGGGACGCGGTGAAGTCTTCTTTCACACTTTCATACCCTAATTCACCATTTATACACAAAACAATTACACATTTGATTAAGGACCTTTATTGAGAGTTAACTGACATTACATACATGGAAGGCGGAACCGCTAATACTCATTTCTGTATAAAATAGGCTAAATATGGCCGCTCTTAATTGAGCACGTAGGAGAACCAAATGTTAGTTGTTAAAATATACTGTAAAAGAAGGTCTAGCTCAGAACACTTCGCGAAATACTTTCTGTCGCTCAGACCCAGGGAGAGGGGTAGGTTTCAGCCGGTAGGCTTTACAAAGAACCCCAAATTACATCGTCTAATGACGCTTAGGGAACGTGTCTCGTTAAAACCACACCAAGCCGTTTTGTAGGCAACTACTAAATCGTCACTATTTAGCGAGACACGATATTGGATGGCTGCCGTTCCGAACGGCCCCAAAATCCACGCAATGGGCAGTTTAAGGAGATGAGAAGCGACGAATAAATCCGCTCCGACGTACGGCAAGTATCTTTCGCATTGAGTTCTGCTACAGACTGAGTCTACGGTACGCTTGCGTTACTTTTGTATTGTCTTAGTAAAGGGCGAATAGGCCCAGAGAGTGCTACTTATTATAGCCCGCGTCCAGTTTATCTGGTAGCATGTCTCGCTCAAATGGCAGAGGCAAATAGGCACAAAACTGACCACTGTCTTAGGACTGGGCAAGGCATGCTAGAGCTTAGGGAGCCTGTACTCTTGGAGCCGCAGCAGATTCTCACTAGAAAATGCAGTCTAGGCCGAGTAGTACAAGTTACGACATACCTGCTGCTGAAAAGCGGTCTCACGTCACTTGGGTGGGAAGTCTAGACTTTTGTCAAAGTACTCATTAACGTAATTCAAATAAAATTATTTATCAATGCAAGCGTAGCGATCCTACCAACTCCCTTTCGTTAGGTAAATAATGCACTTTGCAATCCCTTGTCTAATTAACTTCATACTTCACTATTGTTTTACATAATTAGCCCTTAAGGCTATCAGACAGAAATGTGTGCTGGAAAGTTTGTTTCATCATTTCTTCTTACCAGCTATTACACTACGAAATGAGGGCGGGATGGGCGCTTTTGGGGCTGTCTGTAGGTGAGTTGATATTATCAACTCCAGTTACTTCCTGAGTTAAACTCTTTCCTAATTTAGTTATTTGTATTTGTAGTAATTCATGAATGTAAATTCATTATCCGCGACCATTATTCGGTCTTTGATTTAAATACTCTATACATTAGTGTATAGAGTTTCTCACACAGGCTTTAGTTAATTATAACAATTTAGTTTATATCCCTTAGTTATATTTTATCCTTCTAAACCTCTTCCAAGTTATAATTTTATAACTGTGAATTTCAAAACAAAACAAAAACATAATTTGGAATTCACTTGTCGGAAGAGAATTGACCAAGCCAGGTGACGAAATTAATTGTGCAGCGCGGAATGGCGGGGCGCTGCACCTCTTTTATCAGGAGAGCAGACTTTAACACCAAATCTAGGACATTTTAGGAAAAATGAAATTTTTATCAGCCTAGGGTCGTTTAGGAACAGTCACAATTTGTTATCAAAAACATGCCTGCAAAGTTTCAACCAAATCGGAAGCTGCAATTAAAAGTTTCATACAAAGATCAGCTTTATCCATTTCATCATCATAATGTTTGTGTTCATATCCGACGAAAGACGTCCACTGCTGGACTTAGGCCTGCCCCAAGCATCGCCACATTGACCTATTTCTCATTTACCCCCTTAAAATTTGAATTTACATAAATCTTTTCTTAACTAACGTTAACTATCTTTATACTACCACCTGCCAAAATTCAGCTTCATGAAGAAAATTTGTTCATCTTATCTTTACAACCCTCTCAGGGATAATTAAAACAAACGATAAACTTTAATTATTTGTTATGGAACTATTTCCGCAAAGTTTGAAGCGAATTATACCCAAAATAAGAAGTAACAAACAAAATAACCCTCTCCCAATTTCTCCCCTTCGTGTTTTATGCAAAAAAGTGGCCTATGTCCTTCTCATGGTCTCAAACTATCTCCATACAAAAATTTCATCTAAATCTGTTTATAATAAAAAAAACTTAATTCAAAAAATCAAAAAACCCGACTGCTTCAAAAGCGAACTAAAAAGTCGTAAACAAGGAAAAAATCATGCCATGCAGTCGGAGGATACATATTCGCGGGCTGGCTGACCAAAATCTGGTGTATCCTTCGCCTGCACAGCATGAGTTTTTCCTTGTTTACGACTTTTTAGTTCGCTTTTGAAGCAGTCGGGTTTTTTTATTTTTTGAATTAAGTTTTTTTATTTATAACTTTTTAGTTAGTCTTTTCGAATTAGATACATTTCAACATATATGTGTTATATATTTTTGAAATCACCTCATAAAACCCTTTATTTTGATACCCCACACGATGGGTTTGGGAGAAGAAAAATATTTGGGTCCCCGATTGACGTACTTATCATCAAAATCGGCCAACGCGTTTGGTCTCTGGAACGCCATATAGGAACAAACATACAGACATACATACATACATACATAGACTGATAAACACATTACCCTCCTTCGGCAGTCGGGTAAAAAAGGAGTTGCATGATAAGAAGTTACAAACAAAATTAAACCTCTCCCCATTCCTACCCTTTCGATTTTTATGCACAAAGAAGTAGCATATGTCCTTTTCAGGGTCTCAAACTATCGTCATACCAAATTTCATCTAAATCAGTTCAGCGTTTTAAGCCATAATAAGAAATTACATACAAAACTAACCCTTCCCATTTCTACCGTATCGTATTTTTTAATAATCAGGTGTACCGCAGATAATTCTCATTAAAAACATGTTTTGTAATAAACTGAAACGTGGTGAGGTACGTGAGGATTAACAAAGGCTGGACTACAATGTTATTTAGTGTCCCACTAATCCTACCGTATTTGAAAAGTTGTCGAGGATAATGGACGCAAACTCTATTCTGGGTCTACAAATATTTACCAATAGGATTTATTTTCAGAGCTTCCCTTATTTACACCTATTATATGTGCTAAATAACGACTTTTTGTTTTCTTATTGAAGACGAAAACAGTGCTCAAGTAAACAAATAATTTGCTTTTCAAAATCTTCGGTAAACATATTTTGATTAAGTACCAAATGGCAGAATACGTAATACCGATCTTGGCAACCAGTGACAGGAGAAGGTGTTTTCAGTCTAGCTCGGCCGCATTTGCCCATTTCAACCCCGATTTTTTGCCGGGTTTTCGTTTTGCTGCCTAGAAAATTGCTCGTTTCTTATTTTCGTGTTACGTAAAAGCCCTACTTTCTTCCATCAAACCTAAAGTATAAGAACCGTGGAACTATCAACTGTTGTTCTAAAATTTTACTAGAAAAATACAATACAACCGTTTATTGAACCTTTCCAATACTTTTTCAAGAGTGAGTCTTAAGAGCTTTTGTTTTGCAGCTTTGCAAAGTGATCCTAAACTTTATATTATTTAGGAAAAAGATATAAAAATAATGTTTTACCGTATTTCTTGTCATGATCATAATCAAGACATGGCGACGTGGGAATGTTATGAGCAATTGTGCGACATGTGAGCGAAACACAATTCGTAATCTTTACTTTCTCAGCTGCTGAAAGCGACCTTAGAATTTCATGTATTTCTGCGAAAGTTGAAATAATGAAGAAACAATATTATGTGTAGGAATATCGACATGGAAGACTTTCAACGCGGAACACTTTATTGATAAATGGTACACTTATTAATTTCCATGTTATCTGCAAAACTTCGACGTCTTGTGATTTAATCCTATCGTGTGAAATTGAAAATGTATATAAGGTAGGAAAAATCTCTGCTTGTTAGTTTTAGAGGTGAATTAATAGTTTGATGATAAAACAGAAGCGTACCAGTATCAATCAGAAACATGCATTGAAAGAAAGAAAGAAAGAAAACATTTATTGCCAACTGTAACAAAACAAGAACAAACACAAATTAGTTGATGCACAATATTGCAATTTGCAGACACAATATTATTTCAGAATGGCAAAAGGAGCGGGCTCAGCATATGCTGAGCAGTGTAAAGCATGGCTATAACGCTGGTCAACGCTGATTTACAGCCCGCCCCCTTTCTTACAAAACTTTCACTACATTAAAGTAATCACTTTATAAATAAATAGATACCTTACCCACCCCAAATATCAAATTATACCTACATATACAGTAAATTTACATTAAAAAAAAATAGCACAAAAAATGAAAAAGAATTAAAAATGTCAATCGCAAATAATAAGTACTTAATAATAACAAAATCCAATAAAAAATAATAAAACATTCCAATCAAAAGCAATAGTAAAAAATGTCAGTTAAAAATAGTAAAAAGTTCCAATCCAAAATAAAATTAAATAGAAATACATAAAAGCCACTAAAACATCCATTAAAAAATGATTAATTAAAATACCAAAAAAATATTTAATACAACAATAAATTATTAAAATGCATACGATTAAAATTATGATACAGACAATATTTGAGACCCTGGCTAACGAGACAGCGCTAAGCAGACCGAGGCAGCAACCAGTAAGAATAAATTATGCATTTGAAATTTGTTTGAGAAGCAGTTTCGTCTTAACTCTCGCCCTGAAAACTGGCTGAGAGATGCTCTGTCTAAGCGGTGGTGGCAGATCATTCCATATTTTGGCCGCACTATATTTGAAACTACCTCTATAAGAGGCTGTTTTGTGCTGGCAGACTACCAACTTGTTAATCAAATGACTGCGAGTGGGTCGGTTCCGCTGGTCAAAGGTCACCTTGTCAAAGAGGTACCCTGGTCCTCCCGTCCATATAACTTTTTGCACAAGGCAAGCCAGGTGCAATTCTCTTCGCCCAGCCATTTTTAAGCATGTAAAAGGCGTTTCTGATTTTCGTGTTTATGTGGTCAATGAAACGTAGATCGCAGTCCAAAAGAAGACCAAGATTCCTTGCCTTCACCACTCCTTCGACCGCCGCCCCATCAATAAGTATTTTAGGCTCATGGCTCATCACGAGTTCACGCTGGTGTTTACTGCCCAGTATAATATATTTTGATTTGCTAGGATTGAGAACCAGGTTGTTTTTTTGTGCCCATTCTGAAACTGCAGCCAAGTCCTGATTTATTAGCTCCATGGCGCTTTTAGTGTCACTCGGGTAGAAGGAGTAATAAATTTGGGTATCGTCAGCATACAGATGCACTTTACAGTGTTTTATATGCTTGCAGAGATCGGCGGTGTACAAAATAAGCATAAGCGGACTTCCAACTGAGCCCTGAGGCGTTCCTCGTTTAACATCGCCCACTTTGGAAGATGTTTCTTCACCGTTAACGTTTTGTGTAACCACATATTGCTTTCGCTGCATCAAAAATGACGCAAACCAGTCCCGCGCTGACGGTGAAATCCCATAGTAAGACATTTTTGCTAGCAAAAGATCAACGTTTATGCAGTCAAAAGCCCTGGAGAAATCCAATAAAACCAAGATTGTACTTTTACCGGCATCGGACTCTGACAGTACATCATCCGTCACATGAGCCAGTGCCGTATCAGTACTATGTCCACTTCGAAAGCCCGACTGGACACCGGGTAACACACCATTACTCTCCAAGTAAGATGTTAACTGTGCACATACTGCCCTTTCCACTAATTTCGATGCAACCGGTAGAATGCTAATCGGACGGAGATCTTTATAGTTTTCGACAATACTACTGTTTGGTAAGGGCTTTACTTTTGCTAATTTCCATGCGTCAGGGAAAACATTAGCTGTTAGCGATTTATTAATTATGTTGCATAGTACAGGTAAAGTATGTGGTAACGTCATACGTAACATCTGTATTGTTATATTGTCATGGCCCGCAGCATTAGTACTTATGTCTCGGATGATTTTAAGTACCTGTTCCTCACTACATTCCTCAAAGTTGAAAACACTGTCATTAAACTTATTCTGAATGAAGTGGTTATATGTATCCATATCCAGACCAGAACTCCCCGGCACATCCAAAAAAAAGTTATTTATACTATCTGGGGCATTTATATTATCTGGTATTTCAGGTAGCGACGAGCTACCATTAACTGAGGTACGCTTTAAATAAGTCCACATTTTATATGGGTTTTTGATATTGTTGTTTACATAGAACGAAAAGAAAGCTTTTCTTTCACGTTTAACGGAAACATTTACGAGGTTACGGAGGCGTTTGTAGTATTCCCAGTGAACATCGAGCTTGGTCTTGCGTGCTTTTTTCAATGCAGCGTCCCGTAGTGACATCATCTTTTTAATTACATCTGTAAGCCACGGTTGAGGCTGCGTCTTTATGCGGATTCGACGTAATGGTGCATGTTTATCAAAAAGAGCTAGCAGCATCTTATTGAAATGCTCAACTTTGTCATTTATGTTACAGGCATCCTTAGCCTGGTCCCATGATATACTGGTTAAGTCCGCTCGAAACTCTTTTTCGTTGATATTATGTAGGCAGCGCCTATTCACAAAAGCAAAGCCTTTCTTTGGTCTTCTGATATCAAATTCCGATATGATTAGAGCGTGGTCACTTAGTTCGGGGTTGTGGTGTACATTTATATTTTTACATATAGATGGAGTATCTGTCAGAATCAGATCCAGCAAGGTCTCCGTCTTTGCAGTAATTCGTGTTGGTTCCTGAACCAATTGTTCCAAGTTATGATACCTCAAAAACGTAAACAATTCAATTGCGCGTGTATTTTCCGGGCGTAACAAATCGACATTGAAATCAGTCAGGATTATAATATGCTTGCAATAGCCAAACACACTTACCGACTCGCTGAGTGCCTCGATAGCGCTAGTCACGGATACTGACTCCGGTCTGTAGGCAGTCCCAATGGCCACTCGCAGCCCGCCCGGCGCGCTGAGCTCCAGCCACATTTGTTCAAGCACCGATGCTGGGTAAGTTTTTACGCGAGTACGCAATTCGCGTCTCACATAAAAACCCACTCCGCCTCCTCTACCAGCTTTAGAGCGCGGCTTGTGCTTGAGAACGTAGCCAGGTATATCGGGAGCATATCTACCTTCACCATCTCTCAACCATGTCTCATTTAGCGCTAGAATGTCAGGCTTATACATATCCATCGAATAGAGAAGTTCACTTTTGCCAGTGTTCAGTGATCTTACATTTATAAATCCTAAGGTTAAATTCATCACTTTGTTTCTAGGCATTTAAAAATAAAGTTATGTAATCACCCAAAGTAAATTGTATAAAGTCTGGCATTGATTCGTTGGCATGATACACAAAACGAAAACATAGGACACTGAATGTAATCACCACAGGCAACTCGAATACAATGGTTATCAAATTATGATCAATCAAAATACAAAGACATGTCTGAGTAAAAATATTGTCAACAAACATACTATTACAACTTAAGATCAAATGCGGGTATAAATAAAAAAATAAATTGATGTTTGAATTTAAAAACAAATGAAGGTATAAATTAAAAAATAAATGTCGGTATAAAGTAAAAAATAAATGTCGGTATAAAGTAAAAAATAAATGTCGGTATAAATTAGAAAATAAATGTCGGTATAAATTAAAAAACACATGTAGGTATAAATAAAAAAACAAATGTAGGTATAAGTTGAAGAACAAATGAAAGTATGATTTTAAAAACAAAAGCCGGTACAAGTCAAAAAACAAATGAGAGTATAAATTAAAAAACACAGCAGAATATAATAATTTACAGTACACTAGTCATTCCTTACTTTCTGACGACAACTGCTGTAATTGTTGTTCATTCTTAACTATAATGTACTGACTTTCTGGGTTCTTTTTGATCATTACACGACCGTTTGACGTCCAGCAGAAGTTAAAGTTGTTAGTCTTTGTAAAGCTTCGTGCGGCGTAAAACAATTTTCTAGACTGTTGAGTGAGCTGCTCACCAACATATACAGGTGTAGGTGGCACAGCCAAACCCAAATGAGTCGAATTTATCTTACTACCGGGATTCTTGTTGTTGAACTGTTTTGCCGATGTAAGAAAATTACTTTCAGAAGGGTATTAGAGAACTCAACACTGATGTTCGATGTCTTGCTTTCTTTCTTAGATGGTAGCCTTGACACATCTCGAATGTCAGATAGCTGGACACTTGTTTCAAATTGTTTTGAAAGGAATTGTACAAAAGCAAACAAAGTTTGCTTATTTTCTTGTAGTACTTTGGGGACATTCCTTAGTTCAACACAGGTTTTAATGGAGTGACGATCCAAGGAGTCAATTTTTTCTTCGAAAGAGCTCATTTTTTTCGCCATAGTGTTTCGTTCACATTCTAAGCCCGTAATTTTTGCCTCTAGTGAGGTCAGCTGGTCCGATATACATGTAACAGATTTCTCGATTTCAAAATTAGTTTCCTTTATGTCTGTGTATTGAGATTTAATGTCCATTATTAGGGCCTCTAATCTGTCCAGACGCTCGTTTTGGGAAATTCTTAATTCCTCAATCCTGTCCCTAAATTCATTCCTAAGCTCGTCAGTCGGGTTCGAAACGTCACCAGGCCCGCGGCGACGCTTGTTAATATTTGTGCGCTCGCGCTGGGCAATGTTGGTTTGTTTACCTTCATCTGCAAAACATTCTTTTCGAGTGTCCGGCTCTGAACTTAACTGTTGTTTATTTTTAGAACCCTTTGGTGGTGTTTGAGACATTTTGATTGTTCAGCGTAAGAAATTAAAGTAGCAAAAAAAAATAATACAAAGAACAGACAAAAAGTAATTTAGTCTCTTCCCTGGTTTCGAACTTGCGACTCGTAGCACACTATCTTAAGCTTGAGCCGCTAGACCACAGTAGTAACAGTTTGCGTGGTGAATTAAGTGATTAGTTGTAGGTGTCCCGCGGTATGTGTCATAGACCTGTTTATTTAGTGTGAAGGTCATCAACCCGGTACCCACACTTAACTTGCACTTTTTAACTCTTCAACCGTTTTTATATAATGTTTTCGTTAATAACTCGAGTAATTATTTATGCACAGGTGTGGTTTTTCAACTAATATATTCGTTAACAAGCTGATCACGTATATATTAGTTAATTGCACTGTTTACTGTATTATTAACAACTATTATCAAATAAAATATACAGAGGTCACAAAAGCACGTCCGCTCGCGACAACGCTCGGGGGCGTGTCTCCTCATTGCTAATTGATGCTAACAGTGGTCATAAGTACGTGAATCAGAAGCATCATACCACATTAAAGACTGCTTACGAGATTACCCTAAGAGCAAGCCCTAACTCACATAACTACATTCAAATTACAGCCTCACTCTGCACTTAGCAACGTGAACTGCTGCCAAGTTCAACAACTTATCTATTTTTCTGTGAATACCGCGAACGTTCGCTGCAACATTTGCAAACATTGTAAGAGCTTTACGTCAAGAGTGAATAGGTTTCTTCTAGGCAAGCGTGCTTCATCGAAGACCACATCATCGCTTAACATCTGGCGAGATAGTGGTGAAACGCGAGCCTATAGATTATTAAAAAAAATAGACGTGTGGCACTCGGGGACTGCCGCGGTAAAGCTATTGCATAGCATTTTTATATCAACTTATGCAATTATAATGACTTATTTATTTATTTTATTTATGCAGTATTTTTTTCCTTTGTTTTTTTTCTATTATATTAATTCAAGTTACACTTTTTGAGCGTGGTGACCGATAAGAAAACATTTTTTTTCTTTTATTAGATAAATGAGAAGTTAATATTGTTCAAAATATTTTTATTATCTTACAATACATGAAGGTTATTCAGGAATATTTATAATTGAAACTATAGGTTTATGGTAACTGAAATAAGAATTATAAGTTTGAGACTTGATATCTTCTAAATGTCTGGAAAATACCGCAACAATGGTGGTCCCATATTTTGTTGTGGATTCTTGTGGATCATTATTCATTTTCAAATTCAATATTTTGAAAGAAAAGTAGTCAACCGCTCTGATAACGAAACAACCATTGCCACCTAGAGGCGAGTTGCTGAACTAAAGAGACAAGCATGATATTTCAAAAGGTCATTAAAAGTTCTGCTATTCATCGATAGATGGCTCGACTTTATCTTCAAAATATCTGGAAAATACCACGTCAATGGTGGTCCCATATTTTGTTGTGGATTCTTGTGGATCATTATTCATTTTCAAATTCAATATTTTCGAAAGAAAATTTGTCAACCGCTCTGATAACGGAACAACCAATGCCACCTAGAGTTCTAAACTTTCTGAATTATTAAATTTAACCAGCGAATATTGTGTTGACATTATCTCAATATGTGAAACAAGACTGAGTGAAAACTGTACGTTAGATACGCCTGGATACATTTGTTACCGAAGTGATAAGGGATCGAATAGTACTGGTCAGGGGGTCGCTATCTTAGTAAAGAATGATATTCCTAATACGTCAATATTTATTCCTCCCATGTATAACCTTGAATGTGTAGGAATCCGCTTAACGTCACCTAAGAGCAATATAATTATCGTGTCCGCTTATAATTCACCAAATCTTCCTTTGGCTTCCAGTGATTTGGATATATTATTCGATTTAGGGACAAAAGTGTTAATCATGGGTGACCTAAACGCCAAACGTGAGTACTGGCGATGTGATCAAAACAACTCCCGCGGTACGGTACTGTTTGATCATATGGTACTCCATGATTATCAAATGTATGGACCTTCATCTTCAAAATTGGTACATTACAATCACGCACATACTCCTTCTACACCGGATTTACTTCTCAGCCAAAATGTCACGTCTGTGTCTGAACTTCGCACTTTGTCAGCATTATCATCCAATCACCTTCCAGTGTTTTTTTCAGTGGGTGGTGACTTTACCCGACATAGTATTAAACAATATAGATATCTTGAAGCAAATTGGGTTGAGTACAGGTCTTACTTGGATAAAAATATCTCATTAACATCTACTACTTATAATTCTATAAATAGTATTGATAAAGCAGTTGACCAACTTCAATTTGCCATTCTAATGAGTCATGAAATAAACGTTCCATCGGGCCCTTCATCTGTTAAGCGCTACACCTTGCCAAGACGCGTCAAAGTCTTAATTTCTACTAAAAACAAACTTAGAAAAATGGCTGCAAAATAAATGAATCCTATAACTAAGATGCAAATAAACAAAGATATAAACATTATTAAAACAAAAATAAAATTCCAAATCCACATAGGACGATTTGACAGCCGTCACGTAAACATACTGCTCCCGTATTAAAATTGTTTAAAAATAGTTAATTACCAGTATCTACTGAAATCTTTTTATGAAAGTGATGAGAATAGTACAATTCGTGAGTGCAAGTGTTATCTAAATAATTTATTCAATGTAAACAAAATAAACACAACTTTAGTGAGTGATCAAAACATTGTGACTATTTTAGCTTTGTGAGTGATAATAACTACTTATTTTT
Source organism: Orthosia gothica (assembly GCA_949775005.1). Lineage (NCBI taxonomy): Eukaryota > Metazoa > Arthropoda > Insecta > Lepidoptera > Noctuidae > Orthosia > Orthosia gothica. Next base: position 11,034,199 of record OX459053.1, on the reverse strand, counting down.
GCATAAAACTGCTAGATACATGGCCAATATCACTGTGAGTTTTATAAACATTAAAAACAAAACGATATAAAGTTTAAAAACTAAATTTTATAAAAGTGACGCTTAGATAGTGTGTAAAAGCTAACATTCAAATTGTTTTCAAAATTGACGGGTATTTAACGAACTTTCTATTTCAAAGAGTTTACTGATCAACAATTTCAACGCCTTGACTAACTGTCGCGCTGGTCTAGTGTCCCGGCAACCAACCTTATAAGAAGTAACTTGAGTGGTCTGAGTTCGATCCTCGCATACGGATTGTCTTTTTGTGAATGTCTAAGGATAATATTATAAATATTCAATAATGAATTTCTTCGAGAACATCACGTTCAGAATACCGAACACAAAACGTCGTTCGTTGACCCAGACCAATTCGGTAGAAACTAGTCCCAACAGTTCTAAGATAGATGGCAGCACCTGTAGCTTACCAAATATATCCACCGATGAAAATGATGTGCAGGTTCAACAACTCCAAAGCCAAATACAACAGCTCAATTTACAATTAAACTCGGCACACGAGGAGATTCAGAACCTAAATCTCGAAAATACTTCACTAAAGAATACCGTCCTTGAACTCACTTCTAAATATGATATTTTAAAAAAAGCTACCAAAACATTAACTTCAGTAGGAACTCCTGGCAAAAGCAAGAATACACCTACCTCATCAACTCCACGTATTAACTCTCAAAAGAAAAACAGGAAGCATTGTAATAAACTCCCCTTAAATGAGAACCTGGACTCTAGCAAGACGTCTGTTATTACACCTAGAAACCATGAAAACCAAATAATAGAAGCTGTAAACAAACCAGTGAAGAATAAATTATGTGTTGTTAGTGCTAACAAAGCTAATAATATTACATCAATAGCTGAAGAAACATTTAAAAACTCTCAAATATGTCATTATATTTTGCCAAACTGTGGTATATCACAACTTATTAATAATTTAGATAAGAAATTGGCGGACTTTACAATGTCCGACTATTGTGTCATCTTGATTGGTGAAAAAGACTTTCAGCAAACGGAAAACTATGTTAATATAATCATAGAATTAAGAGAATCCTTGCTTAAAATTCAGCATACAAATGTAATTTTATGTGTTCCTACCTTTAAATTAAGTAATTTCTCAACTATGTTTAATTGGCGAATTGAGACCTTTAACAACTTACTACATCTTGATCTTCAAACTTATGGTTACGCAACTGCATTTGATACTAACTTAGATCTACTGTATGATTTGTCTATGTTTTCAAGAATAAATAGAAAGTTAAACGACCGCGGAATGCGCAATATTTTTAATAACTTACTGCAAACTATATCTGAGATTTCGATAGAATGTGATGCCTTTATTCACGAGAATGATAACAACGTCGTTGCATCCCCAAGTCGTGAGCTTTTTCTTTGATTCTATGTATATTCTTCACCAAAATATTGCCGGACTTATAAATAAATCAGACCTTTTAAATATTTGCATTCAGGAATTGTTGAGTCAGCAAAAAGTAGTAGACGTAATATGTATAACCGAGCATTTTATAATGTCAGGCCAAGAAAAGTTATTATATATTCCTAATTATAAGCTGGCGGCATGCTTTGCTAGACAGAATAAAAAACGTGGCGGTGCCTGTATCCTAGTAAGAGTTGGACACGAGTATAAAGAACGACCTGACGTAATGAAATACTCGATATCAGGAATTATAGAATGTTGTGCTGTAGAATTTCCTTCTCAAAAAACTATAATTATATGTGTATATAGGCCTCCTAAATTATGTAATCTAAGTAAGTTTTATGAAAATTTAGATCTCGTTTTAAAAAATGTCTGTAAAAAACCCCTTCAAAAAGTTATTTTATGTGGAGACTTTAATATAGATGTTTTGAACAGGAATAGAATCACCTCTGAATTTGAATGCTTTCTCAGGAGCTTCAACCTTAAACTAGAAATTAATCAGCCAACTAGATTCATCAGTAATACTTGTTTAGACAATTTTGCACATAATCTTAAGCAGAAGTGCCAACATGAAGTCACTGACTTTGGATTATCTGACCACTCTGCTCAAATAATTAAGATAAAAATTAATAAAACGAATCAAATAAAAACATGGAGAACATTAAAACGAGATATAACTCGAGAAAACCTTATTAAGTTTCGATCGCACCTCGAAAGTCTATCATTTTCTAATGTATATAATATAGAGGATGCTAACAAAGCCTGTGATAACTTTCTCGATATTTTCCTACTGTTACACGATCTCTGTTTCCCGTTCAAATTAGTTAGTGTAAAATCTGAGAAAAAAATAAAATGGGTCTCTCGAGGGATACGAATATGTAGCAAGAAACAACGGCAACTGTTATGGCAACAGAGACTAAAGCCAACGTCTGAAAACAAAAATAAATTTAAGATTTACTCAAGGAGGTTTAAGAAAATTATTAAACTTACTCAAAAAGCGCAGAATAACTACTTAATAAATAACTCAAAAAACAAATCCAAAACGGCCTGGCAAATTATAAATAATAACAAGAGTTTAAGAGAACCCATTTCTCAAATAAAAAAAGGAGATGAAATAATAACAAAACCTAATTTAATAGCCGAATTTTTTAATAATTTTTTCATTGAACAATCCTCTGGCATACCTAAACGTACGTTATGCGATACCACTAACATAAATATAAACCCACATACAATATTTATGGCCCCAATTATACCTCAAGATGTAATGCGTATAATTAGAAACCTGAAAAATAAAAAGAGCACTGGCCTCGATGGCATTTCAACAACAGTTATTAAATTTGTTGCACATTGTATAGCTGAACCCCTTGCTCATATTATTAATTTGAGCATACAGTCTGGCGTATTTCCAGAAAGTCTCAAAAGCGTATTAGTCATACCAGTATATAAAAAAAACGATAAAGAAGAAATGGTAAATTATAGGCCAATTGCTCTTATTTCTATATTCTCTAAGATCATAGAGAAAATTATTTATGAATCTCTTAACAACTTCCTAACTAAATACCACATACTATGTGACGAACAAAAGGGCTTCAGGAAAAACAAAAATATAAACATGGCCATCTTTGATTTTCTTCAGGAAATAATGCCTAAAGTAGATTCCAAAATACCGGTATGTGCAATATATGCCGATATGTCGAAAGCTTTTGACTGCGTGGACCACGATATTCTCTTAACCAAACTTGATGCGTACGGTATTCGTGGAAATGCTCTTAATTTAATAAAAACCTACCTCAAAGGCCGTAGACAATGTATAGAGATATCAAGCCTATGTTTAAAATCTAGGAAGGAACTAAAAACTTTATCGTCATTTAAAGAAATAAAATATGGAGTCCCGCAGGGAAGTGTCCTCGGACCTCTACTATTCCTACTATATATTAATGACCTGCCACGTCATATATCTAATCCAATGGTTTTATTTGCCGACGACAGTACTTCTATTGTTTCATGTATCAATAAAGACTCTTACATAAATGACATCAATAACTCAATCAGCAGTTTAATAAAATGGCTTGACAATAATAACCTAGTTATAAATCTACAAAAAACTAAAACTATGCATTTTCACCAACGTATATCTACAGGTGACATGGTTATCAACTACAACGGCCAAACTATCGATAAAGTGAATAGCACAAAATTTTTAGGAATCTTGATTGATAGCCAGTTAACATGGAAGCCGCAAGCAGAAGATATCTGTAAACGTCTGAGCACAACCGCGTTTATGTTATACAACCTATCCAAAAAAGTAAATCTGACAACAATACTAGTGGCCTACCATGGTCTTGTAACTTCTACTTTAAGGTTTGGTGTAATATTTTGGGGTTATTGTAGTGAACGAGAAAGCATCTTTAAAGCTCAAAAGCGCTGTTTGAGAGCTATATTTGGCCTCAAAGTTACTGACAGTTGTGTGCCTATATTTAAGTCTCAGAAACTATTAACTTTCCCATGCCTCTATATCCTCGAATTAGCAATATTTGTTAAAACAAACCGTAATCTATTTGCCACACTAACAGAAACCAGAAAGCGAAATACATCATTAAGATCACAATATCAGAATTTACTTCACACAGGCACATTTAAAACTAGTTTATTAAAAAAAAGTGTGATCTGTATGGCTCCTGTTGTCTTTAATAAAATTCCTGATCATATGAAAACCTTGCCATTGATGAAATTTAAAAAATGTTTTACAGAACTACTTGTAGATAAATGTTATTATTCTGTTCAGGATTTCCTAAATGATACATTTTAATAACCTGTTTTTATAACTTATATAATAAGTATTGTATTTGCATGCCAACAAGGCAGAATGTACACGGTTCTTTATTATGTTATTTACGATCCTATTTGTATTTACCTGCATTCAAAGCAAATAAAAGTCTATTCTATTCTATTCTATTCTATTCACATATGTAATGACAAAATATGGAATGACAAACTTGCCCAAATTGATAATCCATCTACCGATATCTGGCGGATTGTTAAATCTTTGACCTATAAGCCGTCAGTGATTCCTCCTTTAAAGTATGAAAGTGGCCAGTTGACTGCATCCCCAGCTGAACAGTGCAAGTTACTTGCTGACACTTTTCATAATAATATGAGTCTGACTATGAACTGGCCTAGTGATAACATTACGGAGGCCGCCGTCAACAAGTCATCAAATAAACTTGATAACGTTAAAGATTTTACTCCACCAAATCTCGTACGTCCAAGAGAGGTAATCAAATCAATTAGGAAGCTCAAAAGTCGTAAGTCTCCGGGAGTCGATATTATACACAACTGCTTACTAAAAAAAATCTTTCACGTCAATGCTTAGTATTTATAACAAAAGTCTTTAATGGTTGTATGGCAATTGGCTACTTTCCTTCTGCTTGGAAAAGAGCCAAAATAATAACATTTAAGAAACCAGGTAAAGATGAAGCTACACCAACTAGCTATCGACCTATAAGTCTACTCCCATCTCTGGGAAATTTATTTGAAGGAATAATATCGGCGCGCTTAGCTAAAGCCACAACCACCTGCTACTGCCTGAGCAGTTCGGTTTCAGAAAGGGTCATTCTACAGCGCAGCAATTAGCCAGGGTCGCGGAGCACGTCACGCACAACCTTAACATGGGTAAATCTACGGGTATGATGTTGCTTGATGTAGAAAAAGCTTTTGATGCTGTTTGGCATGCAGGCCTTATACACAAGCTCTTAATGTGTGATGTACCTATTGGACTTGTTAAGGTTATCCAGGCGTATTTGACTGACAGATCATTCTGTGTACATATCGGCGATACTGTATCCCAACCTAGACCTATACCTGCAGGGGTGCCCCCTGTGGCACCCCTGCAGGTATAGGTCTAGGTATAGGTCTCTTTGCTGGGTCCTCAGTTATTCATACTTTTCATAAATTACATGCCCAAGCAAGCTCATACTCATCTTGCTTGTTTTGCTGATGACACAGCCTCTTTTACGTCAAGTAAAGACACCGATTTAATAGTTGCACGGCTCCAGTTATCATTACAACTTCTAGTTTCATATTTCACTAAATGGAAATAAAAATTTAATGCCGCAAAAACTGAAGTCATAATGTTCACAAGAAAGAGGTCATTACCAAAAAGGAACATACTAATAGGCGATACGGTTTTACCATGGAGTGTAAACATCAAGTACCTTGGGGTTATACTAGACAATAAAATGAGCTGGACAAAAAAAATCGATTACCTCCGCGTTAAAGGAATAAAAGCCCTAAACTGCCTACATCCAATTTTAAAACGGCGTTCTAAAGTCAGTTCAAATACCAAACTAAAAATCTACACAACCCTTGTCAGAACATGCATTACCTACGCGGCACCGGTCTGGAGTAGTACATGTGAAAGCAACAACAGCAAACTACAAGTAGTCCAAAACAAGGCTATAAAACTGCTTTTAATACACCATTTCGGACTAATCTTAAAAACTTACATAGTCAATTAAATTTCACTGGTTTCAGTTTAAAATAATAATGTTGTAACAATGATTTCTCTGTTAAATCTTATCATCATCAGCCTAGCCTTTTTCCCAAATAGCGTTGGGGTCGGCTTCCAGTCTTATCGGATTCAGCTGAGTACCAGTGTTTTACATGGAGCGACTGCCTATCCGACCTCCACAACCCAGTAACTGGGTAACCCGATACCCCTTGGCAAGACTGGTGTCAGATCTCTGTTAAATCTTATAATGTTCAAATTAAAGCTGAAAGGCGAATAAATTTACTGAAAATAAACATGTTCTTGGCGTTGGGTTGTCACAGTGCGGCTGGATTACATACAGTATATTCGTTGTTTGTCTCACTGAAGCATGATGCAGCAAATGGGGTCAATTTAAATATTCACAGATTTGGATGTGACTGAATATTATGATGAACGCGAGCTGAACTAAAATCATACGTTTCGTTTCAAATTGAAAACTTAACAAGTGCATGAGTTTTACGCAGTAATGGGCAATTAATGAAATATCTCATTTTTTTTTTTAAATAATCAATGAGAGTTCTCACTATCTCCGATATAAATTATAATTCTTCTCTTCGATATAATTAAAGGTAAGTGTTATTGTTTATGAATCTGTCCTAATAACAATCTAACCTTTATTAAGTTCAGAAGAGACTTTAATGACCTCGTAATGAGAACTTAAGTCATAATTATATTATACTTTGAAATAATAATTATGTTTAAATTATTTACGTTGTTAAAGAGTCATACCCGTAGGTTAATCATGATTAACAAATGAATTATACACTCTTTTGTAAGTTCGGAAACAAAATTTTTATATGCAATAGTGTCGATTTTATAAAGTATAGCTGTAAAGTAAGAGAAGTTGGTCACTGGGACTGTGAATACAGAAGGTCGGAGTAGCCCCCCAACTGGTGAACCTCGCACATGAACATCAGGAAACTAACTAGGGGCGCTGGTGTAGCAGCGCCCCTATCGGCAAATTCAAACGCGGTAGCCCTCGTTTCTCGCTCTTCTCAACATATATTATCTTTTTTCACCCTTCTCTATTCGTCTTCAACTCTAATCTCATCTCCTTTCATTTCAACAGCCTTTCGTGCAGAGCTACTTCACCGTGACGTCATCACTTCCTCAAGCTTTCGAGCAGCGAGTCACACAGCCAGCCAGTACCCACGGCATCTACGGGGGTATCCTGACCACCAGCATGCAGCGGACGCGCATTCTTGGTCATCAGCTTCTTTCATCACCGCTCCGACCCACTGGAGCCAGCAGCACTGTCCTGAATCACTGGGACATCATCACCGCTCCGACCCACTGGAGCCAGCAGCACTATCCCGACCCACTGGAGCACAATCGCTTACAGTTCCGACTCATTGCGAACTCTGCGACTTCCGGTTCCGACTCACGGAACCAACCTTCCACTGGCCAGGCACGCATCACAAGATGTACGGACGACTCAACCTGCTATTGAACTCCGGTCTCCGGAGGGGCGTGATGTAGCGGCATCGACGCCACCACTTACGAACTCATGACATGACGTCACACAAATCCTGCATCGTGCAAGCAAAGTTTTCAGCGCGATTACAACACATACAACAGTCCGCCAACAACCGCCGGACAGATGCCCGGACCAGACACGACAACCGTCTGGTCGGAGGATCCTCCCTTTTCGATGGAGGTTTGTGGGACTTTACACCCTGTTACACCTGCCCCTAAACTGGGCTTAAATATTTTCACACAATATTAGATTAAACATATTCACTCACTGAGATCTATTATCTTTATGCTATTTGTTTAGTGGAGAATGGAGTTCGACAATGCTTCAAATTACATAATTCCGGAACTAATTATGTTAATCCAGAAGTAATTATATGTCACTGGTAAGTACTCTTCCTTTGAAAGTTTATCAACGCTAACTTTATCAAGTGCGACCCGGAGACGCTTCTGTTAAATTGACTTTGTGTTTGAGTTTCTACTGAGAGTGATTAATGGCGGTGCACAGAGACACACATATCTTAAAACTTAGAAACGTGACAACTGAGGTATTTGTTCACTTTATGTTCGGACCCAACTCGCATTCTTGACAAACTTAGCTTAGCTTACTTAAACTAGTAAAATCACCTCATTTAGTAGGCAGTACTATGTACCTTTTGTTAAGACGGTTTTTTTAATTCACCTGTCCAAACAAACAGGGCCTACCTACTTTTAAATTAGACCGATGCAAATGTAAATAACACGACACGACTACAAATTTTTCGCCAGAACACAAACATGAATCAGGCGAACCAGATGAGAAAATCTCGCCAAAAGAATTTCGCAATTATTGTTACCAACTCGACTCTGAATATTTTGGGATGAATAAAATATATTTTGCCATAAATTTCCTAGATACAGACACAGTGACTTTGGAAGGCAGTGAAACAAGTCGTCGGTGGCTGCACAGCCAACATGATTAGAGTACCTGTTCGCGTGCTGATAAGGGAAGGCTCAGTAGACAAAACATAATCGCATCGATCGCATCTGTAGGTACACCCCAAGTAAAGGCGTGACTCCATTGAATGAACAAACCTGCATACAAGCCACAAGTTACCATACATGTTAACTATCTAACTACCAAGGCAAGTTAAATAAAAACTTGTAATTTGATGATTTCTGTATAATCTAGATTTGTGTTGGAGTACGTTTAGATCACTGGGGACGCGGAATGTGTTTTTGTAATATGCTTCACGATAGATTTTAAAGATTTTTATTGAAATCTGGCCAGTATGTTATTTTGGCCAGTTCAGCAGGGTCTAGCACAACTGCGATGGAGTAGGATGGAAGTTCGTTTACTGTGGGCACCGCCCACAGTAAACGAACTTCAATTAAATAAATTCAGTAAATTTACTACAATTAGGAGCTAAAGAGTTAATAGGACGTAACAATGGACGGTCTTATCGCAGCTAGTCGGTAATCACGGGACCTGCAATCTTGTACCGGGAAACTATATTGTAAAGATAACGAAAACAATAGATGAAATTCCAGCGAAATAGTTTAATTGTTTTTTACTACATTGAGTTTTGCTTAAAAAAAACTACACTATATACTAGTTCGTAAGTCATTCATATTCATACCCACTACTAAATATAAAAAGGATTTAGGATAACTTAACTTAACTTTTTTAGATAGTGGTCAAGCACGAGCCTATAGGATATATATATATGAAAAAAAAACTTAATAACTGTGACTCATTCAGCTAGTTTCTAATAATATTTATCCAAATTCAGAAGTTAAGGACTTACTAAGTATGTGTAGGAAGGATAGTACGTAAGTACATAATATCTTGGGTAAGTTCGTTTTTAGACAATACTGTTCAAGAAATATAGTTATAACCGAATCATATGTGGCCCTGAAAAGGGCCTTTTGTGGAGGTGCGTATCTACATACGCAGTGTATCGGAAATCGACAGTGTTTAACTGCCGAAACCGTACAGTGTTTAAGAGTTCAACCAATGGTTGAACTCTTAAATAAAATCCTTAACGATTTTCGATATTCTCTCGGCATTGTTTGGTGACCTCTTCTTTTTTACTCCTCACTTAATCAGATCAGCTTGAATTTCATCCAAGCACCACCTGGCAAGTTCTCGTCGTTTTGAGAAAAGTACAGACTCTACACGCAATCGAGGCTTTTTCAAAACAGCAACTACTCTTAAATCACCCTTCCTTTCAGCAGCTCGGGATTTCTTTCGAAGATGTCGAACCCAATTAGACAAGGATTCAATTTCTTCTGAAGAATCATCGAAAGACCGTGCATCTGCTTTGTAGCCCATTTTTGAGGATTGGCCGGAAAGTTCACAAAATTAGAAAAAAAATACACTTCTTGAAATCTCCGGGACACACAGACACTTATGCACTTGACCAGGATGATTTAAGAATGAGGGCATAAATGTAGAGCTTTCGCTGCGTCCCCGCATCGAGGAGCGCGGGGAGCGGGGAGGGCACATGACGTCATGATCGCATTATGTACCTACACGAGCTGAGGTGGGGGCTGTACGGCGCAATGAGCCGCAAAATGTCGTAATTTAAATACCAAACCAATGAACGAATCGCGGCGAGCATAACCGATATTTGGTAGATTTTAAATTTTGTAGGATTTATCTAATGTGTAAATAATAATTTCTAACAACAATAGATTTATATTTTAACTACTAACAGCGGCAGCGGCAAAAAGCCAAAATAAGTTAACAGACTCTACAGTTTAGATTCTTGTAAGCCATATATTGTTTATCAAATTCAAATTATTGACATTTCCTTGCTTATATATTTTTGAGATAGCTGTATTTATAAAGACCAATCTAGACTTCTAGAATCAAAATTTTTTTTTTTTTTTTTTTTACTCGCTGGCAACACTGGCGACAGGTCGTCAAAAAACGGCCTCGTAACTAATTTATTTTAAAATTATTGTTTTATTGTGTTTAGTTTGTTAAAAACCCTTTATTAATATTAGAATTCACGTATAAAGTGACTCACCTAGTGTTTGTGACCAGTTTTAATTGTAATATCTCAATAACAATTGATATTTCACGAAGTCATGTACCGGCTGTCAACGTTAGAACTGTGGATTTGAATTCTTCGAACCGGGGGAGTATTTTGTTTTGAATAACGTATTTATTGCTGTATTATTTACATACTATACACCACTCATACACTGCTCAGGGCTCTGAGCGACGTCCAGTACACACCGGCTACGTTTATGTCTCATTTTGTGTGACAAATTGTGGAAACAAAATCGAGGACGAAAACACCTGCCCCCAGACAAAACATTCACTGCAAACCCTACTTCACACATAATATATCTTTAATGTAGTTTAAATGTTATAGGTAAACTCTATAGTTCATAAGCGTTTTAAATAGACTTTGTTACCATTTAAACTAATGTTCTTAGCAATCCATACAAATATCTAATCTAACAATAAGAACCAAAGTTTAATAAAGTCTTTCCATAAAGTATATAACCTGTAATTAAGTCTGAGAATATTAAATCAAATAGCTTTTCTGTGTTCTTAGTTTTTCTTTCTTTTTCTTATATAGGTACCTCCATATATTTTTACAATCTTTTTTCTTTGAAACTTTTCTATTGTTTTCAAATATTTTACTTTTTTTAACTTTAAAACCCCTCCTACTTTCTCAAATTTTCAACTAGCACAGTATTCTCTTCACATACTCAGCTATTTCTTGTCACATTGCAGGTGTCGCCTAAGAAAAGCAGTTAATATGATGACCCGGGCAGCTACCGTTCGTGACTTGAGTGACAAACTGAAAGCAGCTCTGAGGGAGCTGGATTCATCCAGAAATGAGTGCAGCAAGCTACTGCGGGAACGAGAAGAAAGTGAAGTAGAAATTGAGTTAATAGTGAACAAAAACACTCAACTCAAGAACCAGCTTGCAGAGCTACACTCCCAGCATATGGATATACTGGAACAGCATCACCATCTCCGTCAACTAGTGTCAGATTTTCAGCAGTGCCATGACACTCATGACCAGGCACTGAAGCGTATATCTGTATTAGAAGCAGAATTGTGCAAGGCTCATAACACTATTACCTCCATTGACTCGCTGAAAGTCAGCGAAGAGGTTTCTAATACCAGTAACCTGTACAATGAGCTGATGAATACTGCATCGAAACTGGAGTGTGAGCAGCCCACCATTACCATAGACCTAACAGGGGATGATACCATTGCTAAATGTCCAATTCTAAGTAGTCATAATAAAATTAAGAAATATATTAAAATCAATAAAAGTATTAAGAAATACAAGAAACTTTTAAAAACTCAAAGTGTTTACAAATATGATGTTAACCTTAAAAGAGATTTCAGAAATTTAAAAAACCAATTAATTTTATGTAATAGTAAATTAGAAACTAGTACACAAATGTATGATGTTGACATTCAGAATCTTCAAAGGGAGTTATTGAGTAGGGAAAATACACTAAAAGAAATATTTTGTAAATATGAATGTAGTCAACAGATGTTAAGTGAGCGCATGCAGGAGGCCTGTGAGTTGGTGGACCTGGTGAAGTATAATGCAGAGAGGTATGAGTCATTGACTAACAACCTCACCTGTAGTTGTGCTGCCGCTCCGCCACCTCTCATTTCACAACATGTTGCTCCTATAACTTTACCCATTGAGCATACTGCAACAAATTTGAACCCCTCCAAAAGTAATGTCTTAGTATATTCTGATAGTTTCGAAACAGGTTTTGGATCATTGTTAAATAACCGTTCTAAACATACAAAAGTGAATTGTTATCATAAATTGCATTTTAATGAGCTTATTCATAAAATTCAACAGACACAATTGAATGAGCAAACTACTGTAGTTCTTATTTTTGGAAATAGCCTTAGTGTAACAAAAAGGGACATAGTTAATGGTATTGATACCCTACTTAAGTTAAGATTAGGCAAATTGATACTATGTGCATTGCCCTATTCTGACAAATTACTTGTTCAGGAAAAAGAATACATATCTAGTTTAAATAACTTGATGCATATTTTATCTTGTCGTCATAGTGACCGTTTATTGTTTTTTGACACCAACAATTTTGTTAGTGATTTTGTTTTGATTCGGGAACATATGTTTCTTCCCAAAAATAGCCGACATTTATTAGCTACATTGTTAGCTTTTAATATTTATTTATTTATTTATTTATTTAACAATCATGGACGACTTACAGCTAAAACAAACAGAATATAAATTAGTACGTGAGACTGACAGCCAATTAAAAGTCATCACTTCTAAAAATAGATTGGAAAGAAAGAGTGTGAACAACACAACATAGCTACCAAAAGTAAATTAACATTTCATAAACCATACAATGATAAAAACCTGAACATACAAAATCCTAATTAAAAAAGCCAAGGCTCAGGCACTTTCTGGCCGAGGACACACCCGTTATGAAAGGATCAAAATCATGCCGCTTACAAATGTCATTAAAGTTTCTACTTGCACGCACTATAAATGAATTTTGCCTGTAGTTCGTAGAAGCAGATGGAACACGCAACGGTGCGTACCATCGCTTTGACCTTCCAGGAACGTTAAAATAAAATTTGGATAGAATATCGGAGTTATTGATGGAATTATTGAAAATTTTAAATAATGTAGTGCTGTCGGAGACTGCTCGCCGATTAATTAGGGGTAATATATGATACTTCTTGCAGAGATTGAGGTAATCTTCAGACCGGTAGGGCACTTTCTGATGATAACACAAATACTTGATGAACCTTTTCTGAATGCTCTCTATACGATCAATGTACTTGTGATAACATGGATTCCAGATTTCAGACGCATATTCCAAGTTGCTTCTAACAAAAGTACAGTATAGAATTTTTAAAGTTTTGGCTTGAGTGAAGCACTTGGATAGCCGCATTATGAAACCTAGTGCTTTAGATGCTTTAGCGACTATGGCATTGATATGAAATTCAAACGTAAGCTTAGAATCATGATATACCCCCAGATCTCGGATGCAATTCGTTCTAGGTAGTACTTGATCACCCAAGATATACGATGAAGGTATAATTGCGCGCTTTCGAGAGTACGTTAGAACTGAGCATTTAGCAGGGTTAAGATCAAGCTTACTCCCACGACAATAAGCCTCCAGACGACGTAAATCATCCTGAAGTGCAATCACGTCCGCATGTGATGATATTGTGGCATAGATTTTCATATCGTCAGCAAAACACAACAGCCTGGATGAAAGCAAGCAAGAGTTGATGTCGTTTATGTAGATAATGAAAAGTAATGGGCCGAGCAATGAACCCTGGGGCACCCCACTGGGGACAGGCACCCAACCAGACATATAATTGCTTAAAACTACTGCTTGGGACCTGTTCTCCAGATAAGAAGAAAACCATCTGAGTAAATCGCCTCGTATTCCCATGCCATATAACTTAGATAATAAGATCTCATGATCAATTCGATCAAAAGCTTTACTGTAATCAGTATAAACGACATCAACCTGCCCACCGTTATCCATGGCGTCAGTGATAAAGTCATTGAGTAGTATTAAGTTGGTGACGGTAGACCTACCCTTCAAAAAACCATGTTGAAAGGAGCTAAACGAATTTCTAAGAGCACTATACACCTGGTTATAGATGATCCTTTCGAAGATTTTTGCCACAATACAGAGCTTGGATATCGGCCTGTAGTTTACAATTTCGGTTTTGACTCCTTTTTTGTGAATAGGCGTTATGAAAGCCGATTTCCAAAGTTCAGGTACAATACAAGTATCTAAGGATTTCCTGAAGAGAATCGAGATAGGTTGGGCAATCGAAGTCGAACATCGTACAAGAAATTTGGATGAAATATTATCCGGGCCAGCCGCTTTAGAAGTATCCAACTTGCGAAGCAAGTTAGAAACCTCCTCAACGTTCACTACAATGCTACATATATCAGATAGGCTGGAAGATTCAGTAGAAAAAGTAGGTGAAGAAATTCCATGACCAGGGCTAGTATCTAGAAATGTAGAATGGAAGTATGTAGAAAACGCTTCGCATATTGTTTCTCCGGTACGCAACGCTTCGTTATTATAATTTAAAGTGCTCGGCACTGCATTTGAGTTGTGTCGTTTTTTAACGAAGGTCCAAAAATATTTAGGGTTCTCTTTAATAGATTTTTCAGTTAAGCTCAAGTAGTTAACATAACATTGCGATTCTAATACCTTTACCCTTTCACGAAGTAGCTTAAATGTTGACTCATCTGCTATATTGCCGTAAGTCTTAAATTTTTTTAAATACTTGTATTTTTCTTTAATTGTTTTAATTAATGCCGAATTGTACCAAGTTGGATATGTTTTGTAACGATGTATTTTTTGTGGAATATATTTTGTGTGTAAATTGAGAATAAATTGATTGAAAAAGTTTAATGATTCATCAACTGATCGTGTTGCAAACTCAGATTCCCAGTCAGTCATGGAAATGTCTTTGTTTATAGATTCATAGTCACCCTTGTCGAACAGATACTGCGTCCGTGGCGCGCACTCTAATAGAGGAGTTTCAATGAAATCCATATTAACTAATAGTGCTGGATGGTAGGCGTCGATGGGAACCAGTGGACTTGAACATTCTACTACACTAACAAATTGGTTTGAAAGTACCAAATCTAAAATTTTACCATGCCTATTAAGAACACCATTGTATTGACCAAAATCTAGGGAACATAATTCGTCACTTAATAAAACTTCGTCAGGACCATTTGGGTTCATTGGGACGAGTGATAGATTGTCGGATAAGACCCAGTTAATACCGCTCATGTTAAAATCACCAATGATAAGAAAGGTATCAGAAGAGTTACTCATAACTATTTGGTTTAATTTTGCGAGGTAATTGCAAAGTTGTAAAGAAAAAGAAAGCCCCAAGTTTTGCTGACATAAATAAATAACACAAATATGTAAGGTAATATATTTACGAGTATTAGTATTTTTCAGTCGTATGCTGAGCCATAAATCCTCTGCTGTAGAATGGAATGTAGGTTGGCATACAACTGAAAGTTCCCTACGTGTAGCAATAAGCACACCCCCACCACGCGATTGCCCGGTCAAAACATAATCCCGATCACGACGCCACACAATGTACCGTTCATCAAAGAATTCAGAATTTAAAACTCCATCCAATAACCACGTCTCTGCAAGAATAATAATATCATACGAATTTAGTAACATTTGACGATAGAAAGTATCACTCTTAGTTCTAAGACCGCGAACGTTTTGATAAAATATATTTAACTTAGGAGCCATTAAAACCAATACTAATAATTGAGTATAAATCTATATAGTCCATTAAAATATAGCATTTCATTAAATAATATTGTAGAATAAGGTATAATATAATTAAGTTAGTATAATGAGGGTAAAAGTCAATAAGATTTATGCGAGCGCAGGAATCATCCGATGTTAAGTAGTAAACACCAGTGCGAAAAAGCAAGCTATAGTGCGCGGTGCGTGCAAGTGCGAGAGATTAAAACATATTGTTGTGCGGTTAAGCTTTAAAGTAAACGGCGCGATAACGATCACAAAGCATACAAGTAGCTAAACAAAGGAGAGGTGTCGAACTCATTAGTACGGCAGAGGTGTTAAACATTTTGCATAAAGTTATTGTGACAAAAACGGTATTAAATATTTGGAGCCATTGAAGCAAAATATAATAGCAAGATAGGAAAGTATGTATAAAAATTAAGAAGCAAATTAGACAATCTTGTTTAAATCTGACTCCTTCCTTATGATAAAAACTTTCGAATGATTATTTTTAAGTATATGAATTTTACCATGTTTGACCCATACGTACTCATAATGTTTATCTTTGGCAATGGTTTTTACTTTGGTTAAAAGTTTTTTGTACTCCACGCTAAGGTGATCGTTGACATAAACGCGCTGAGATGAGCCTTGAAACCCGATGTCACAAGCGGATAGGTCCTTCCTGGCACGTGCCGCCGCAATGAAATCCTCCTCCACATACCGGTTTAAAAAACTCACTATTATGAGCTTTTCATTCGAACCAAAAATAGGGACCCTAGAAATATAGTTCACCTGAGCTTTGGGACAGCTGTAATTAACTTTACGGCCGATAGCGTCGATGATCGAGTACAAATTCTCATCCTTCTTTATAGGAACCCCCTTAATTTCAATATTATTTAGTCTGGATCTTTGTTCATAGGTCGAGAGTAGATGCTTCGTGCTCGCCAAGTCAGTCTGTAAACAATTGACTGATTCCTGAAGCTTTTCAAATTCAGACACTTTTGCTTCAACTTCCACGAGTCTTGTATCAAAATCATCAAGTTGCAAACCTGGCTATGTACTGTTGTTATGTACAGTTTTTCAGTCATACCATCAAGGTATACTATCTAGAACACCTAGACCGTGTTTCCTAACAAAATAATTTGTGTAAGGAAAAAATACGATTGGCATGTGAGTAGGACGCACATACCACTACTTGCGACCCTGCCATTTTGAGGGGGTCTAAATGAAAATAAACAAAATATTTTTTTTTTCCTAAAACATTACATACATCATATACTTATTTCATGTATAATGCTAGTATACAATAATATAAGCGCAATATGCATACTATAAGCTATGTGACGCCTCGTCGCGAACACATAGTATTAATGAAAAATCGTGGTAAGACTCAATGGAAATCCTATTTACAAACAAGACGGGTTCCTTAAATTTATGAGAATACTAGCGTTCCTGCGGAGCAAATACTCAGTGTACGCCGCTTACATAAATTGTGGTAGTAATACCACAATGTATGTAAGCGGCGGCGGGCGTGCCAGTATTACATAGCAATCACTGGCAGTCAGTGATGTGCAATAATACCTCACGGGTATTTTATTCTCTTACAATCTTGGAATGGCAACGACCTTTTTTCTTATTTTACGAAATTGTTATTTTTACCGATTTTAGTATTTCACACTAAAATGTCTTGTTGTACATAAAGTTACGGTGAAATAAATAAGGCTGGAACCTTTTACAGTGGGCATATCACTAAAGCACAGCGAAAACTAAGCGTTGTATTATACAGGTTGTTTGGTGCATCGTGTGCCAAATTGAAATGGTCGACTGAAGGGTTCTCCTGCTAGCCTTTGAGACCCCTTAACACCCCTCATGCCCTGTAGATTTTTTTTATCGACTTTTTATTGTTTTTCTAAAACACATTACCCTCCTTCGGCAGTCGGGTAAAAACGACCCAAATTTTACATTCAAATACAAATTAAAAAAATATATATAAGGCGTAGACTCTCAATTTTAATTTTATTTCGATGTGTATAAACAATCAGAATAACTAATAAGAGTACTTTTAAATAAAAAATTAGTGACATTAGTCACCTAGTTTTTTTTAATTCACTCACAAAGGCATAACTTAAATTAAAGCTATACATGTTACAGCTGTTTATATGGCTACAAAAAAAAAAAAAGCAACCGGGATCTTCCAACTCCCTCATTAATTCTCCAGTCTATCCTCTTGCTAATGATGTGCCACATGCCATAAAAATCTTTTAACAACTTTGTGAATTCACTAGAATTGTGAATCAAGTCACAATACAAAGTGTGAGCGTGATACAGATGCATATTAACTGTATAAATTTACAACAATCATGTAATCTGGGTCATTTTGTATGTTAATAATTAATTACGAAATTTACATATTTCCAAAAATAGTTAAAAAAAAAAATGTCACTTGTCAATGTCAATGCCAGAATTATAATGTGTGTCTTAAGAGTTGAATGGAAGTACTCGGTATACCAAGTTGTTTTGTTTGTACCACAGAAAACGGTTCTAAACCAAATGAAATACATCAGCAACTGAAAATGATGAAATCAGCAACTGAAAATGTTTTGAAATTATAATGATATTTTTTATTTTAATAATTTACGGTTAGCTTTAATTTATCGCTTTAAAAGTTACTTCGAGCAGCCATGAACTTTCTTGCAATTGAAATAAAATCATCTCAGGAGTGGATACTTATTAATATAACGTTTCAGATTTTTGGATTCATACACCAGCAACTGTATGTTTATAGTTACAATGATGGAATAAAATTAAAAGACGTGCACGTGTGCATGTATGTAAATCCGGCCCGTTCTCCGGTCGTTGTACTTAATGACCGGCTAATCACCGGCGGATATTCCGGTTCAGCTTCGCTCCACCGGCACCGGCTGCTATCCGGTATTACGTAAACAGGGTATCAGCAGAAATGTATTATATTTAGTCGGAATAATTCTCTCTGTAATTTTAGAAGTTTGTTAATTAGATATATTTTTTTGTAAATTATTGTAACCTGTAGGGGGACCACAAGCGCTCGGGGCGCCGGAGTTAGTGTGTGCACTTATATCTATTGATACTCCCGCTAATAATGTAGTTATGACAGAGAATGTGAAAACTTGTGATCGTAAATATAAACACAGTCAAGTTAATTTAAGCTTTTCACTCAATTTTCACTCTGCTAATCCCTGAACGAATAAACCCGTGAACGCTCCATACAATCACATGTCAAAAGCGACAGTTGCAATCTTTCTAACGCGCACGCTTTTCATCATTCTCGACAAATTGAATGTCCAGCGTGACCTGAGTGAAAAATCGGTATTTTGAACGACTCAAAAGGGTTAAGACAATTATTGAGACTAAAAGAAAGAAAGAAAGATATTTATTTGTGACCCGCACAGGAGACACGAGAAAATAAGCATACACTTAAACAATAATAAAATAAAAAACCCTGTGCGAGACCAAAAAGGCTCCTATCTCAGCATGTGCAGCGATATCCAAAAAAGGTAATAACGCTGCGCTGATATTCTGATTGGGCCTACTGTTGATGCCACGGACACACTTACGGAAACAGGACTTATATAATAAAATAAAATAGAAGAATATATAAATAACAAACAAAATAGAATAAAACACTGAAGGTGGGTCAAAGTAAGTGTAAGTACAAATATATAAACGCGATGCTCAATGATCATTTGTCAAAACCATAGACAAACGACAGAGCGCGCGGACCAAAGAGTGGTTTATTAAAAATACGTACAAAAGTAGAAATCTATGGTCGGCTGTCAAAAGAAAAATATTATGTAAGTTATGTTATAAAATAGTGTAAATAAACCTAGCGAAAAGAATTGCTAATTGCATAAATCAGAGTGGGGTGAATTTAATATGTGTGGTGTGCTGTTCGCAAGAAAGTTCATAATAAAGAAAATGGATTAAAGGCAGTAAACCTAACCGCGTGCAAACCACGGGTAAGCTTATCTTCCGGATTCTTTTTGCTGAAGTAATAAGTACTGCTTAAATTTAGTACTAAATGTTCCAATCGTTTTTATAGCACGAAACGGCGGAGGAAGATCATTCCAGATACGAGAGGCAGCGAATTTGAAACTTCCACGGAATGCAGCAGTTTTGTGTGACGCCAACAACAGGTAGGCAGAAGCTCTCGTTTTGACTTTATTTACATCGCGCGACCAGGTCAATTTACCGAACAGATAGTCTGGTTTTTTTGTGAGAATTGTGCCAAAGAGCAGGGTAGCCAGATGCAGCTTTCTACGATCTGACATTCTCATCAAATTACCCTTATTTAAAAAAGGAGTTACGTGACATCTAGGAGGGATGGTAAAACACAAGTAAAATTTCACAATTTAAAAACCCCCGACACATTTATCTTGGGAAAACACCCTGATTCTAACAGTAAAATGCCCATAACTTTTGAACGGCTGAACCGATTTTATTCAAACATAGCTAAGAACACTCTCAACAAAATTACCTTTCAAACAAAAAAAACTAAATTGAAATCGGTTCATCCGTTTAGTCGCTATGATGCCACAGACAGACACACAGATACACAGATACACAGATACACAGCAACACACGTGAAACTTATAACACCCCTTTTTTTCCGGCGGGGGTTAAAAATCTCGCACAAGCATTCTGTACTCGCTGAATTAACCTTTCACTTCTACCTAGAATGCACGCCCCGTACACAGTGTCAGCGTAGTTCAGCTTAGATAAAACTAGTGTTTCACAAAGCAGAATGCCCATATCCACACTTATGTCTAGCTTTGTAATGGACAAAGTGAACCAGCATTTTTATATTGTTTGTTATTATTATTATATAGATAGATAGCTTCTGCCTGCGGTTTCACCCTCGTTCAAAGTAAAAAAAAAATGCTCTAATCGCCAACAAACTTGACAGGATTATCCGCTGGGTCAATTTAAAACTTGTCTGAAAATTTCATTAAAATTTGTCCAGCCGTTTCGGAGTCTATAAGGAACATACATACATACTTTCTCTTTTTATATATTATATAGATTAATGTACTACAGTATTCCACAAATTACTTACAATGACTTGCACAGAATGAAGCATAATATTATAGCAGATAAGTATAACTTTAGTTTCTCAGAAGAAAGCTGTAATAGTGTCAGAGAACAATTAAAAGGCTTTTGTTTGTCACTACACCTTAATGTCTCCTCAGCGTTTTCTTAATGAACAAACCTTTTCAACAACGGCTGCAATGTACTCGTTCACTTCAACTCTTACATAGTAGTCGTTTCTCTAAGATGTGCCGTGAGAACAAATCTGTTGAATGTTGTTACGGAGCCTTTTTGTGCACTCACTCTATTAGGCAGCGCGGTGCTAAATATAGCTTTTCCGCATCTTTTTTTATTACTTCCTTTCGAGAGTTTTATGCAAATCTACAGCGAGGCGGCAGCCATTACAAAATGCACAACAAAGTTTGCTCGACTAAGTTTTTCTATAGCGAAACTTTGGGTTATCGTTTTTTCAAAAACATCTTGATCAAGTTTCGATAACTGGGCTTTCGTAACACGTTCAATAGTTATATTGTTTGTATTTATAGATGGGTTTTTAATAACTTCATACTTTTCAGTTCGTAGTAGCTAGGTATGAGTCAATGTTCTGTTCATTGTGGGAACCAACTACGGTACAGTACGCTATGAACTAAACCTATTTCTATTCTCATCGACGCGGCCACGTCCTGCACAATACAGACTGGGTCGTGTCCTCGTGACACAACTACGATATCGTAACATGCGGTTTGTGATTGGACGGAAGTCAGGTTCACAATATTAGTGACACTAATCGAGCACACGCATGTTTGATCGCGTTTAATTTACTTTTCTAAAAAAAGGATGACAGACGTCATGCAAATTAAATCGCGCTTACATTCGTATTCTAATTGATAATAGGGATGTTAACTGAAAATTTGTTTGTCGTCCCACTCTTAAATAACCACTCTGGTAAGTTTTAGAATGTACCCAGCGTGCAAAAACTCTGCAACGTATTCACCCACCCAACAATTGATATCCACGTTGACTTAAGACACGCGGCGGCATTACACGGTATCAATTAATAATAAAATTCAAATGTGCGGGTTTTGTAACGATAATATTCTAATTTCAGCTTGTTCGCGTGAACATCACGCCAGTCCTCGAGGGGTGGTCAGCAGAATTTGCGTTGTTTACGTATATCATGCTACCGGCGCATGATGACCATAAACAGAACGTCGAGTTAGATTTGATTTTTACCCGACTGCCGGAGGAGGGTAATGTGTTTATCAGTTTACGTAATTATGTATGTATGGTATGTTTATATGTTTGTTCCTCAGGGTGTTCTAGAGTCCAAACGCGTAGGCCGATGTTGATGAGTCTTACGTCAATCGATTTGTCTTAACCTTGCGAGTGTCACTGGTTACATTAAAATTAGAAAATAGAAAGAAGGCGGATTTTGGGTGCCATATTGTGAAGACCCAATTTATTATTTATTTCCAAACCCATCGTGTTGGGTATCAAAATAGATTTTATATTTTAAATGTACAAAATTTGAAAAATAAAAAAGTTAATTCAAAAAAGCAAAAACCCTACTGCTTAAGAAGCGAACTAAAATGTGTAAACAAGAAGAAAATCATGCTATGCAGTCGGAGGATACATATTCACGAGGTGGCTGACCAAAACCTTGTGTTATTCCAGACTATAATCTATCTCTGTCATAAATTTCATCCAGATCCGTTCAGCCGGTCTGGCGTGATAGTGTAACAAACAAACATTCATCCAAACTTTCACTTATATAAGGTTAGTAAGATAAATATAAATTAAAACAAGACGTGAAACCACTTAAATAGTTTACAGAACTAGAACAGATTCTAGATTATTGAGAAATTTGCTCACCAAAAAAGATCGGTTTAATCTAGGTCACACAAGTCAGAAACTGGTAAACTAGGCAACATGCATTAGGCAGGTGATGAAAAGCGAGGGATTCACGTCACTGACCGTGAAGTTAGCAAAATGGGTGACGCACTTATTGAATGAAAATGAACGCTTGTTACCTATTCGATGCAGCATTGTGGTATTTTATCATGTTGCGTACGTGTTGTTTACCAAGTGATGTAACTTAACTCATTTGTGAATAATATTCTAAATATTGTACTCATGACAATATTTATTTTCACCTGGTAGTTAAAAATAATTGCCATCTCTTTTTATGACCCCCAATTTATTTTAATAATGTAGCGATGTTATTCGTTTTTACTAGCTATTATTTGAATAACAATGATATCAAAAATTCTAAAACATGACACCTTTTTGGAGTGACGGCAAGGGCAACTCGCCGAACCGCGCAAAAAGACGCCTGTTACCAATAACGGGTACAAATCGTCATTTGTTTGTAGCGAGGTTGAAAGAAGGCATTTAAAATATTCTTGATATCATCCTTAATAGTTCAGAACGTCTCTGCTCCATTAATAACAGACAAGAGACAGCAATCAACTGCGCGACAGACGACGGTGAACACTTTATTATTTTCGTTGAAGACGGGAATTTGAGACTTTTTATTTCTTTCTTTAATAAATTTTAGCAAAAAGCGGTTTGTGGTTACATTAGTTAGTTTACTACAAGCATTTATGCTCCGATACCAGTTTTATCGGATAATCAGGTTGATTTAAACAAAACAAAACGCCAAGTATATGATCTAGCGGGTTTCGCCATGTGGACACAAGTAAATAAACTAAACAAGAAGTAATATGGATCCAAGCTAATATAGCATTAAGACGGTACCCTGACCAAAAAATCGGCATGAGATTTGAGCATTCCTATTGGTCTAGCGGCACTGGTGGCGCATGAATTACAGTAGTGAATACGCCCAGATTTTAGAATAAAATCTTTATAAAATCGAATTTGGGTAATTTGAAAAAAAAAGTCTACAAAAATGTTCGTTATTAAATTGTCTATCCATTAGTCTTATTACAAAAAATAATTAATGAACACTTTACGAGGAGATGCATAATATCAATAATTATTCCGCATTTTTATGTTTTTTTGGAAGGAGATTAGTGAAATATATACAACATTTAAAAAAAAACTAAATCTACCATTTTAGAATCAATATTATGTAGAATTTTAATGTATTTTTATTAATTGATATTTCTTTTTAAATAACGAGTAGATAGCTCCTTGCGCGGCGTTTTGATCGGGGTACCGCCTTAAGGCAAACATTCAATAAAAGGAAAAATGTCATTGGCGGTTATCAACGAAGCGCTAATAAGCTGTTTTTATATCTAATCAACACAAACAGCTATAAATAGTGTGACTGGCTATAAATATAAACCTAATCTAGGCTATAAATAGGTCATCCTGAATGATCACCGCGCGTGCGTAGCGCTACTCCGACGGCCATTAGACATAATCGCAAATCCTTTTGTTGTAGGTATTCCTTTTTATAGACCCTTTTCTATTTAATTGAAATATATGTTTAATTAGACGTGATGCTATTATTTTGTTGACTTGCAAAATTGAAAAGTGAAAATAAGCAAAGTCTACAAAATCTAATAATTTGTCGATGATGGGATACAAACAGACTACAATTGTTCCTTAAAGATCTTTAGGACATAACAGAAACTTTCCATGGTCGTGAACTATGTTAGTTTAACTTTTGGCTTCAATGTTTTTATGGATAACCTTTGTGCTTGAACAAATTGATACGTTTCCATGATATTTTGGTAGCTTTTAATTAGGTACTTGAATGTCTCTTTTATATCAATAAATTAAATAACAATCCTAAAACATAGATACGTTTCGAACAATTGCAATAATAGTACTGTCAAATAATGTTAAAAGTACTACGTGGTTACTACGACTTAGCAGACTATGCTGATGAGACTTGAATTTTAAAACATTTTGTCTGTAACATAAGTATACAATTTTGTAGCCATCTGTGATTCAGTTTCAATTAAAATTTGAAGAATTTTGATGTCGTAGACTTGGACGTCATTTTAGATAGGTACGCTAAGTACAGTTCCCCTACTCAAAATCTTTAGAGAAATTCCCTCAGTAGAAATGGGCTGTAGTTGAGTATACATAACTCATGCATAATTATGATTCCATTTTGATATTTAACATTATTTTTACGTGAATGTTTTCATAAGCTTTGAGAAGGGTATTAAATACGTTGTATATAACATACTTTTACTGACTTGGCAAGTTGATGGTATTAAATAAAATGGCAATATTACAGAAAAAACGAAACCTAAAAAAACAAATAAGTTAATAGCATTTAAAGAGAAATAACATGCATTAAATATAAAGAAAACTGAACTTATAATTACGAACGAACTTTGAACTTATAATTTCAAATAAAACCGAAGTTATCAAAGTTCAAAGGGAACCGTTTCATAAAACTCCAATTTTATAGGCAAAGGCCTAATATTTTTTATAAAAGTAAAGTGCTCTTTGAGCGTGTTGTTATTGGACCTGTGTATTGCTTTTCAAACATGTTTACGTTTGAAAGTGAGCCTGACTTTTAATAAGTTCGATCACTCAACGCTCACAAAGTGTAATCAGTCTTGTTAAGATGCTTAAGATTATTCTGCCTCTCAAAGAACCTTTCAGGCGATTAGTTTTATAGTAGCCGCAGTAAAAAATGTAATGGCACGCTTTGAGATGGATTTCCGTCTCTGGCAAGTCGCCAAAGTCGTGGCGAAGTAATAAGGAGACTGGATAGACTGGCAGTGGTATGTAGGTATCGTTATCAAAAGCGACTGGAATAAGTGAACTTTCGCAGCACAGGACGCCATTGGAATCTTTTGCGACCTCTCGAAGGCGTTCGATTGCGTTAACCATGAGACACTATTGTTGAAGCTCGAGCACTATGGAATTAGACATACAGCCCTTGAGTTACTTAGATCATATTTAAAAGCCAGACAAGTTAAGGTTCAGGTAAACGGCGTAAACTCACTAGGGTCTGAAATGGCAATGGGTGTGCCTCAAGGCTCGATATTGGGTCCTTTCCTCTTTTTAGTTTATATTAACGATTTACCCCAATTACTACAAAATCAACCGAAGATGGTGTTGTTTGCTGATGACACATCTTTGATATTTAAAATAGATCGGCGGTCACGAAATCTTGATGACGTGAATAACTCCATTTATCAGGTCCAAAATTGGTTCACGGCAAACAATTTAGTACTAAATGAAAAAAAAACCAAATGTATTAGATTCACATTGCCGAATGTTAGAAGTACCGAATGCGATATCATATTGAATGGCGAAAAGCTGGACTTTGTAAATCAAACAGTTTTCCTGGGAATCACTCTAGACGACAAATTGCAATGGGGTCCTCATATAACATCTCTTGCGGGTCGGCTAAGCTCAGCCGCTTATGCTGTTAGAAAGATAAGACAGTTAATGGATGTAGAAACCGCGCGTTTGGTCTATTTTAGTTACTTTCACAGCATAATGTCATACGGTATTTTACTGTGGGGTCGAGCGGCTGACATTGAATCCATATTTATATTGCAAAAGAGAGCTGTCAGAGCCATATATAAGTTAAGTCACCGTGAATCTCTTAGGGAACTGTTTAAAAATATTAATATTATGACAGTTTCTTGCCAATTTATTTATGAAAATATTATGTATGTAAGGAAAAATATACATCTCTTTAGTAAAGTCAGTGATAGACACAATTGTAATACCAGAAATAAAGATAAGTTAGATCAACCTTCTTACAGACTAGCTAAAGTACAATCATCTTTCATGGGGTACTGTGTTAAATTCTATAACAAAATACCTTGTGATATATTAAAACTAAATGAAAGTAAATTTAAAACTTTAGTTAAAAGCACCCTTTGTAAACAAGCATATTACAAATTAGATGATTATATTCAAGATAAGAATGCTTGGAAACATGCTGGTCCTGCTCCTTAGGGCAATCTTTGGTGTAGACAAAATCAAATTTGTTAATTTATATTCCCATTCATAGTTATTGTATTCATTGTTTTGTTTTTTTTTTTTTTAGGAATTGACTCACACACTGTTCCGTTGTTGTTGAATTAGGTATTTTACCTATGTTTGTAATATTTGTAAGTATGTGAGAACCATGTTCCTACTTATCAAATTAATTAATTTTCCTGTTAATGCTTTTTAATACTTTATACCTGTGTGTAGAGCTATTCTGGGTGCATCGTCCTCATATTAATGTATGTACGTATGTTAATATTGTAAAACACCAATTTTTTTTTTTTTTTTTAAAAGAGTAAGTATGGAGTTTCTTGTGCGTTCTTCTCCATAACAATCTACTTTCCGAATGCACGGTAGAATCATTTTTTTTTTTTTTTAATTTATTTTTTATTACTTTTAATTTTTAATTTTAATTTATGTGACGTTCAAAAGTGCCGTTTATTGGCCTAATTGAATAAATATATTTGACTTTGACTTTGACTTTTCCAAATAACTTGATTTAAAATGACTTGATTTGATTAATAAAAAAATAACATCATTGCTTATCATCCGGACGGTTCTGGCCACGTATAAAATTTCGAAAACACCAAGAAAAAATCGTGGCAATAGAACACTGGGATCACAACTCCGGGGAACTTATCCTTTTACGTTCTCTATGATATTCTATGCCGCAAGGTAGTTTTGTCGTGTACTTATTGTTTTTGATTTACATCTACGATCTCCCTAAAATTATGACAGAAACTTGCACATACAGTTTGCCAACGGCATTTCTATATTGACTTATTGTATTGACTCCCAACACCTACACGTTAATTCTAATCAAATAATGCCGAACATACTAAGCTGGATAAAAATCATAATCTAGATTATCTTTTCAGAAACCTAAATTATGCAATTTAGGCCATACCTAAAAAAAATATTTAACGAATCATTTTACTTCGGTATAAATTAAGAATGCATTGACAATTTTGCTTTGTTCGGTCTGGAATTAAATATTCACATACAGAAAGTAAATCCGAAATTATCCTGCTTTATTTACGCATTACGTGAGCTTAAAAAAACAACAGACTTTAAAACTACACTATCCACTTACTATGCATAATTGGATATTCATGGCTCAAGTACGGGATAGTTAGAATTATTAATATATAAAGCACGAGCCCTCGGGTAAAGTCTATTAAAATATTTAATAAAATACCTTACGACATTAAAATCGAGTAAATAAAAATAAAATCCTTAAACGCCTCAAGAAATTGTCGTTTCATAGATTTTATTAAACATTGAATCAATTTTCGATGATTTCTTTCGAACGTGACTATCCGGAGACGTTATTAGATCTTAATAATATTGCCATTTTTATTTTGATTTAATTTTTTCCATTAATTGACTATTTTTCTAAACTTATTTTGACGTTCATTATTATCATTACTATCATTTTATTCTGTAGCATCATTTATTTTACAATTAAATCTTACATTATAAATTCTCCATCTTCGTCTCTTGTTGACATTGGCATTTTTATTTAATTATTAAATAAACAAAAAAAAATAAATGAAATTTTACCATTTTATATCCAAACTTTAATTGGCATTCTTTATTTTATGATTGTTATTCTGTAGCATCATTTAATTTAAATTAAAAAAAGTTTTTTTCTAAGGGCCGATTTTTCGATAGTCTAATAATTTTTAACTAAGGAATGTGAAAAATAACTTCAATATTGGAAGTAGGTGTCCCTGTTTTCATTCTTTCGTTTTTTGACACCGATTTCCAAAATTGAAGTAAGTTTTCACGGCGGTTGAATCAAGGGCTTGATTCATAAAGCAGTACTTCTGGGTACGGCTCGTATTGTTTGGAGGTTCCTCTCTCTGTAGCCCTGACCGCCGGTAGCTTGGACCCTGTTCCCGATACTACCTGTACCACCGATGGACCTCTATTTTTTAATGTTTTTATTTTTATGTATTATATAAAAATCATTTAAAATTTAGATAGAATGGAGATAATAATAAACTTTGTGGGGTAGAGCGAGAAATAACAAGAGGCTTTGTCCGCCCTGGTCGTCTTCATAATTTCTGCGAAAATTTAACTAATAAAGAAGTTTGTTATGGAAATTAATTTGGAAGTTGAACGCCTATGACCTACGTAATATTTATACAAGATTAATTTGATATCATTATTTATATGTTATAAGCGAACTTTAACGTCTTATCATATATTAATATCGATTTAAGACTGCAAATAGCAATTAAATATTACGGCTGTACGGGCAATAGCTCCGCACACTGAGATGTAGAATGTAGATGGATGAATCACACGGGATGTGTACAGGAAATAAAATCACTGCTATGTGTCCGTTAATGATTGACAGTTTATTAGGCAAAACAATAAATTATATAATAACTAAAGTAGGTGAGTTGTGGCGGGCGTAATAGCCTAGTCAGCGAATGTACATAAATAATCGGTGAATTAGCAACTGCTTGTTCAGGTAAAAACTAAAACAAGTTATATCATGTGGCGATGCTCGTACAACGGCCTTTTATAGACTGCCGTTAAAATTGGAGAACTAAGTTACGCCTTTCAGTATCAATTATTAACTAATTGCTCTAATGCAGTGCTGATTGATGCAGCTCATGTAAATAGGTCGAGAATTATTTGCACTGTGTTTTAGATGTCACCACACCATTTGAGTCTGTAACTAAGTGCATGCAATTACCCAAAACTACCTAAATTTTAATTAGAGCCTCACATCTGCACTTAGCAACGTGAACTGCTACCAAGTTCAACAAGAGCCGCGATCGCTCCCTATTTTGTTTGCCAGCTTTTAGGAGCTCTTTAATTAATAATTCAACAGTTTGTATGCATCAGGATTGCATACAATCTTTTATATCGTCGCTCCCTAGTCTCATTCAGCGTATCTCTCGTGATATTCATAAAATATGCGGAACACCGGGAGAGTTTGCGTTGAAGAAATGCTTCACTAATTACAATTCTGGCAGTAATAATATGGAACGAGATAAGTGAGGCCGGGTGTGTGACAAATCACAATACTATTGAAGTTGTTTTAAAAAAGTTGTTTTAGTTTGGTAAGGGAATGTTAGAAGTTTTGTTTTACGATTTTTATGACCTGCATCGGTATATCTCTGTTTTTTTTATTTTAGCTTAAAACAGATTTACAAAACCAGCGTTAAAATGAGGTTAGTGACAGGCATTTTTATATATTGGGAATAGTTATATTTCCATTAACTCAATTATTAATTAATTTAGGTATTTTTTTATTTATTATTATTTAATCAATTTCATGGAAATAAGGGTAAGTAAATATATATTTATCTCTATCATCTCTCGGTCCATTGAAACAAATTAGTCAGTTTGTTAATGACCGAACTATAGTATTACGTGCTACAGCTCGACCCGTACTCATCTGCCAACGTTCCAGTTCATAATGTTTAACAAAACTGGATATGTTCAGCCCCTACGTATATACCAATACCTAATTGGAACTATATATTCCAATACCTCACCCTTTTTAGGGTTCCGTAGCCAAATGGCAAAAAACGGAACCCTTATAGATTCGTCATGTCTGTCTGTCTGTCTGTCTGTCTGTCTGTCTGTCCGTCCGTATGTCACAGCCACTTTTTTCCGAAACTATAAGAACTATGCTTTTGAAACTTTGTAAGTAGATGTATTCTGTGAACCGCATTAAGATTTTCACACAAAAATAGAAAAAAAACAAACAATTTTGGGGGTCCCCATACTTGAAACTGAAACTAAAAATATTTTTTTTCATCAAACCCATACGTGTGGGGTATCTATGGATAGGTCTTCAAAAATGATATTGAGGTTTCTAATATCATTTTTTTCTAAACTGAATAGTTTGCGCGAGAGACAGTTCCAAAGTGGTAAAATGTGTCCCCCCCCCCTGTAACTTCTACAATAAGAGAATGATAAAACTTAAAAAAATATATGATGTACATTACCATATAAACTACCACCGAAAATTGGTTTGAACGAGATCTAGTAAGTAGTTTTTTTTTAATACGTCATAAATCCTAAACCGCAATTTACCAAGCACGGAACCCTTCGTGCGCGAGTCCGACTCGCACTTGGCCGGTTTTTTTGCTTGCAGTTACGCTCATGAAAGAAAGAAAAATATTTATTTGTGACCCGCACAGGAGACACGAGAAAAGCAAAAACACAAAAAAAACCAATAATAAAAATTAAAACCCCGTGCGAGACCAAAAAGGCTCATAAACCTCCCCATGCATACTGCGCTATCTCCCCCAACCAACCCACTGAAACTCCACGGTGTTCTCCTGTACTTATAAAGGGAACATGGGTAAGCGTTAGCACTCATCCACGAACCCGCTGCTGCTGTCCGTTACCGAGCCCTCCTCTGGGGAGTACTCTCCATCACCGGCGCACCAGAACACATTGCATGCCGTGACCACTCATGACATCTATTATGATGAAGTTTATCACATTTCTGGTCATAGTGTCAGGTTAATACCTTATCTAGCTTATGAAACATTATAAATACATTTAACTTTTAGTAAGATATTTGAGAAACTAATTTTAAAGCAATTGCAAAGATTTTTTAATAAGCATAAATTATTACATAGCAAACAGTTCGGTTTTACAAGGGGTCGTTCAACTACTGATGCCGGTGTTGAGCTTTTAGGACATATTTATAATGCATGGGAAGATAAATGCGATGCCCTGGGAATCTTTTGTGATTTGTCCAAGGCATTTGATTGTGTTCTTCATGAAACGCTAATCAGGCAACTCCGCCACTACGGGATCCGGAACAGCGCTCTGGATCTTCTTACTTCTTACTTGAGTAATAGGATTCAGTCTGTTGACGTTAATGGAAAAAGATCACCCGGATCTATAGTAAAAATGGGAGTCCCGCAGGGCTCGATTCTTGGTCCTTTCTTGTTTCTTATTTATATTAATGACTTGCCTTACCTCATAAAGGATAACCACGACATAGTGTTGTTTGCAGATGATACTTCACTTTTGTTTAAACTTAAACGGCAGCAGCTGGTTACTGACGAAGTAAATTGCCTTCCCTCCGGACCTCGAACACGAGCGGACGTGCCATAGATCTACGCAGTTTTTAATTATCATTTAACTCGAAATTTTAAAATTAAATATCTAACAAGTAAATAGGAGTGCATAACTCCAAGAAGTTAGCGGATTCAACTACACTGTACAGGTGCTCGGCGCGTCTGGAGTGTACGCGGACGCCCCACCCATCTGCAGCGAAACCCAGAGGTATAGTACTATCTCTGTCGCGCGCGCGTGGCGCTCCGAGTCGCTGTCGGCGCTCCGTTCACCCATCTCACTGTCTGCGCTCCTAGTACTTGCTATCTCAGGACTTCGTGCAAAAACATCGCACCGGCGCGTGCGCACTGTTCACAGCTGCCAAAAGGGTGTCAGCAGGTGCGTCCTGTGTTCTGCGCCGAGAAATAAAATCACCATCTGCATTGTTTGGGCGCCTAGTAATAATAGTTCATTTGGATTGCTTACCCGAAGCATTGACGCTGTTTTAAGTTATACGTAAATAATAATCTGAAGAGTGTTGTGAGAGTACTCGGATAAAAATTAACTGTAAACCACATTATAATAAAGGTCCTACTTGCACCTCAACTTGCTGTCCTAGTACATTACAAGAGTAAACATGCCGCAAAATCGCTCTCCACCAGTTTCACCCGCCTCGTTAACGCCTGCAGAAAGCACTCGTAGTGCAATAATATTTGCGTCGATGAAGGAACAAAGTGCGTCATCGCTATTGCACTGCGAGTCAGAACCCGATCTTCATACCCTGGCTGCAAACATAACGGAAAGGAAAAAGCGGAAATATGACGGGGAAAAGGCCGATCTCTTAGAAGTAATTAAAAAAATGTTTTCTTCCTTCTCCATTGAACAAGAAAAACGTTTTCAAGATCTGCAAGCGAGTATAGACCTAATGTCATATAAATATGAAGAGTTCTTATCGAAAATAGCTTGTCTTGAGAAAGAAAGACAGTCAGACAAATTAATTATTACTGAACTGGAGGACAAACTGGAAACATTAGAACGTAAAGCTCGTGGGGTTGGGATTGAAATTAGAAACATACCTAAACAAAATGGTGAAACTAAGGATACTCTTGTTGGCGAGATTTCTAAATTAGGAGAATTAATAAATGTTGATATTAATACCAGCAACATAAAAGATATATACAGGTTAAAATCAAAAGATTCCTCAGACCCCATTGTGGTCGATTTCACCACTGTTCTCTTGAAAGAAAAGGTCCTCAAATCTGTAAAAACTTTCAACAAAAACAAACAAAAAGGCTTAAAATTGAACACGACCCATCTAAAGCAAAGCTACAATCAAAAACCGATATATATATCAGAGGCTCTCACTCATAAAACCCAGAGACTGTATTATTTGGCCCGCCAATTCCGGAAAAGCCATGGCTTCAGCTTCTGCTGGACAGCAAATGGTATTGTTTACTTGAAAAACAACGAAGACTCCTCACATGTTCGGATAAGCAACGACGCTGATTTAGAAAAGTTACGAAAAAACGTTAAGGCGCTGTGACTATCTATTGCTCTTGGATGTATATTTTTTATTACTTTTATTTTAACTATAGGATTGCATGCTAATTTTAGGTTAAATTGTATACATTATCTTTACATAAACAAAGAACTACTCAACAACCACACTAACTGCCCACATTTACTCAGACACACCCAAAATCATTTGAAATGCGCCTTAATCATAACCATAGCCCAACTGTACGCTATCTCAGAAACTCACACAACAAATTACTTACACATACTTCAATTACATACACACACACATCAACTCACGATCTCAAATACTTTACATCTAAAACATACACATATACACTGTCTTTCTGTGTACATGCAAACTCTTTCCATAATCGAAATACCTACCTTGACCACACCTCCTGTCTATACTTACGCTCAGCTGATCCATTCTGTGACGTAACCAACTTATCTGAAAATATCGACCAGTTATCCGTATCGCACTCACAAACCGCGGACCTAGAGGACTGTCGAAATATTATTACTTCTACTACGGACAAACTACTTATACTGACTCAAAATATACGAAGCATAAACCGAAATTTGCCCGGCTTGGAGGTTTTACTACAAAGACTTAAATTGAAATGCGATATACTCATTTTAACAGAGTGTTGGCTAAAGAGTGAAACGGTTATCCCTCACCTATCAGGCTACTCTCATGTAGCATCAAATACAAACCCCATCCAAAATGACGGAGTAATTATCTATTACAAAGAAAATATTAACCTAACTATAATAGAACCTGAATTCCATGAAAGTAATTGCCTGCTAGCCACTGTTGGAGAACAAGTTGCCATAATTGCCCTATATAGGTCGCCTTCCTACACTAAACTGGAGCCGTTTCTCTTTTCTTTAGATAGGTTGTTGTAATCGGTGTCTTCTTTCGAGCACACCGTAGTTATGGGCGACATAAATATAGCAATAAACCCAAATAAAATAAAATCTGAAGGGGAACGCTATTTAACCGTAGCTGCTTCGCATGGTCTACTGCCAGCACACACTTTAGTTACACGCAGCGCTCGCCAGACATGCATAGACCATGTCCTTATAAAAACTAAACTCTCCTCCATCACCATAGTCTCAAATGCAACACTAACAGATCACCATCCTGTCTTATTTTGTTTAAATTTAAAAAAACCACGGCAAAATGCAGCCACAACAAAGGTCATAATTAACGATAAAAAGTTAACACATGACATTTCACATATTAATTTTGACCCCATTTATCAAACAGAAAACCCAAACGCTAGTCTAAATTACCTTACACAATGCCTACAAAAAGAAATAGAAAAAAATACAAAAATCGTAACACTTTCAAGACGCCAAAAAATCATTAAGCCATGGATAACTCCTGGACTTCTACGTTGCATGCGAAACAGAGACCACCTACACAAAAAGGCTAACATTGATCCGGATAACGTAGTCTTGAAAATTACCTACAAAAGATACAGAAATTTCTGTAATAATCTATTGCGAAGGTCAAAAAGAATTTACGAAAAACAACAAATCCAAGACGCACAGAACGACAGTAAAAAATTATGGAAAGCCATCAAAAACATCACACACACAACAAAGCAAAGACAACACAACAAAGATCTACTAACTATCTCAACTTCTACTGACCAATCACTTAACGAAGCAAACAGCTATTTTATAAATGTGGGTAGCTCACTGGCGGACAAAATTTGCCAACAAAATATTAATTCCCGGAATCTACCATTACTAAGTAATTCTCAAGATGTTTTACCAAATGTCCCCAATTCTTTCGTCTTAACTGAGACAGATGATTACGAGGTTGGACATCTTATCATGGGTCTAAAAACAGATAGTGCACCAGGATGTGATAATATCAGCAGTAGATTCCTTAAACAACACAAACATTTTCTTATACAACCACTCGTAAAAATTTTCAACGATTGCTTAAAGGCTGGAGTGTTTCCCTGTTCCCTAAAACGATCAGAAGTGTGCCCAATCTATAAAAACGGAGACAGAAGTCGTATAAACAACTACAGGCCGATATCCATACTACCCGCAATATCCAAAATTTTAGAAAAAATTATAAACGTCCGTCTAATAAAATATCTCGAAAAAAATAAACTGCTATCAGTAAACCAATACGGGTTTAGGCATGGAAAATCTACAGAACAGGCTGTGAACAAACTTATAGAATTTATTAGTTCCAACCTGGATACAGGGAAAAAATGTCTTTCTATTTTTCTCGACCTAGCCAAGGCATTTGATACGATTTCTGTCTTACTCTTACTAAACAAATTGGAGGCGCTGGGTGTGCGGGGCACCCAGCTTGATCTTTTCAGTAGCTACCTCTCTGGGCGAACTCAGTGTGTCCGAGTGGACAAACAAAAAAGTACATACCTGCCAGTTACACATGGTGTGCCTCAGGGAAGTATACTGGGGCCGACCCTATTCCTCGTGTACATAAATGAGCTTACTAGTCTGAAACTCAATAAAGGTGAAATTATCTCTTTCGCGGATGACACGGCGCTGGTATTTGCGGGTGATAGTTGGGAAGAGGTCTTCGCTATCGCACAAAATGGTTTTGATACGACTAAGGGATGGCTGCAGAAAAACATACTTACCTTGAACGTTGATAAAACGAAATATATTTGTTTCAGCATTAGGCAGGCGGTGAGTATCCGCGGCGGCCTACGAATTGTTTCACACGAGTGCATTTCTATGGATTGCTGCGCATGTTCACCTCTGGAACGCGTAGATACTCTAAAATACCTTGGTATTACTTTAGACAAGAACCTCAACTTTAAAGAACATATCAAAATTCTCTGTAACAGAGTATTAATTTACGTTTTTAAAAACCTACGTCATATCGCGGAACCCACGCTGTTGAAGCGAATATATCAGGCCCTGTGTCAGTCGCTTCTTAACTACTGCATTTCATCATGGGGAGGTATTTGTAAAACCACTATAAAGGCAGTTGAGGTCGCCCAGAGAGCTATACTGAAGGTTAGCTCATTTAAACCTATACGTTATTCTACCATTGCACTGTTCCAGTTGTGCGAGGTTTTGACAGTAAGACAGTTATTTATACTTAGAATTATCCTGCAAGAACACAAAAAACAGCACTACAACCCAATGTTATTACAGAGACGTCGTAAACATCACGTATGTGTCAATTTAACCTCATTTAAAACAAACTTTGGTAAAAGATTTGTGAATTTTCTGGGCCCATATCTTTATAATAAACTTAACAAAATATTACACATATACCCCTTGACTAGAAAACAATGTAAATTAAAAGTAAGCCTATATTTGCAGAAATTAAGCTATGAGGAGACGGAACAACTACTATACATACCACACTAAGACTAAATCTAAGAGCACAGATAACGAAAATCAGATGCACTCTACATAGCTCACCTACACACACATTCACTCTCGCATTCTCACACCCACACACTCACCACATTACACTCACATCCACTTGCACCTACATACGCCACTCACATACCTACACATTCTCAGAAACATACACCATACACACACTCACATATGAACACACACACTCACACCCACCCACTAAATTAATAACAAATTGAAATTATGTAATTACAAATTATTTATCCAAAGTGTCACGGTGTGCGTGTTACTTATCACCTATTTTTCTGTAGTATTCACGTAGTTATATTATGCTACCATTGCTTGGCACTTATTCTTATATTGTAAAAACTCGAGGGGAATGGTGCTGATAGCCGAAATACAGGCTATGCCTAGTTCGGCTACAGACGCTAATCTTTTGCCCAAATTGAAATTCCTGCCAAATTGCCATTGTAAAATAGTTTTAAGTTTTTGGAAAATAAATTATTATTATTATTATTTCCTTTATTCATATTCATTCTTATTATTTACATTTTTAAATATTTTTATAAAACATACAAAAAAAAAAACATTTAAAAATATAAAAAATAGAGGCCCACCGGTAACGGGAACATGGTCCAAGCTACCGGCGGTCAGGGCTCCAGAGAGAGGAACCTCCTGACAATACGAGCCGTGTCCAGCAATACTGCTTTCTGGATCAGGCCCTTGACCCAGCCGCCTAACGAGAGCCTCCTAAGGTGTTGGTCGAGGCTCGTGGCTATTAAGCCATTGGCTGACACGACTATCGGTACAATGATCGCTGTGTCCACATCCCACATGTCGACAACCTCGCGAGCCAAGTCAAGATACTTGATTTGCTTATCTTTCTCGGCTTTCACGAGGTTCCCATCATGCGGGACGGTAATGTCAACAATCATTGCACGCCTCTCGATTCGGTCCACCACCACTATATCAGGCTTATTAGCGATAATAGTCCTGTCAGTGATGATGGACCGATCCCAGTACAATGTGATATTGCCATTCTCGAGAACTGGGTCGGGCACATACCTGTAGTACGGCACCTCCGATGCCACAAGAGTGTATTTCAGAGCAAGTTGCTGATGGATAATCCTGGCTACAAGGTTGTGCCTATGCAAATATTCTTCGTTAGCTAGACGAGAACAACCAGAGATAATGTGGCGGATCGATTCACCCGGACGGTGACATGCCCGACAGATGTCAACCGTGCCATCCTTCACAATAAATCTCCGGTAGTTATTCGTCATGATAACTTCGTCCATAATTGCACAGACAAAACCTTCGGTTTCCCCAAAGAGGTCACCGAAACGCAGCCAGGCTACGGACGCTGACTGATCTACATCGGACCCATGTAGGGCCCGGAAAAAGCGTCCGTGAAGCTCCTTACTCTGCCATACCTCCCTGCGGTCGTTAGTGTCAAGCACTACAGGCTTGCGCCAGTTCTCTTTCGCCAAGGAGAGCGGGGTGAGTCCCTTGTCCACTGCTACTACATCTCGATGCATTCCCACGTCGGCGTGTAGAAAATATTCCCTGAGATTGCATATCTCGCGGTTGTGGAGATTCTTGGCATTTAAAAAGCCTCGGCCTCCACACTTCCGCGGGATATACAATCTCATGACCGACGATCGTGGGTGATGCATTCGATATGCAGTCAGCAGTGTACGGACCCGTCTATCCAGGGCGTCAAGTTCCGTTTGAGTCCATTTGAGTATGCCGAAAGAGTTCATCAATACCGGCATGACCCAACCGTTGAAGGCGCGCACCTTGTTTCCACCCGAAAGAAGGCTATTGAGTACCTTCTTCAGGCGGCCAAAGAAGCGTTCCCTCAACGATTGCTTCATGTCAGTAGTGCTGATACCTAACGCTTCCGACATACCCAAATACTTATAGGTTTCGTTTGGAGAGAGGGATCTTAGGCTTATGGAATCCGCGAGTTGAATGCCCACGGATTCCAAAATCTCCCCTCGCTTTACATGCATGACCGCACATTTGTCCACACCAAACTCCATCCTGATGGCGCTACTAAAAGTTTCAGTTACCTTCAGTAGCTCCATCAACTGAAGATTGCTGGGGGCAAAGAGCTTCAGGTCATCCATGTAAAGGAGGTGAGATATAACCTGACCACCTCTCTTCAACCGATAGCCTAGTCCTGAATTCTCCAGCAGCATGCTTAGAGGATTCAGGGCCAGGCAAAACCAAAGTGGGCTCAAACTATCGCCCTGAAATATACCTCGCTCGATCCTTACAGGTTCGCTATTCCTCTGGATATTTCGACATCCTGGATAGCGAAGGACTGTGCTCCACTGCCCCATACACGACATCAAGAAGGTGCGTAGAGTTGTATCTATTTTATACAATTCTAGCACCCTCATGAGCCATGTATGAGGCACCGAGTCATAGGCCTTCTTATAATCTATCCAACATGTCGACAGATCCTTTCGGGAACGCCGAACCTGTTGGCTAATGGCCATATCTATAAGGAGTAGCTCCTTAGTACCGCGGGACCCGTTCCTACATCCATTCTGATTCCATTCCATTATTATTATTATTATTATAAATAGCGCGATCTCAAAAGTAGTTCACTGGTTCAATGTTAACAATTTACTCCTTAATGAAAAAAAAACCAAATGCATTAAGTTTACCCTACCTCACGTTAGGCAGGTGAAAACTGATGTGTTGATAAAGGGCGAAGAATTGAATCCTGAGAATAGCACAGTATTTTTAGGCTTAACTTTGGATGCTAAGCTTCAGTGGGGCCCACATATAGATAAATTGTCAAAGAAGCTAAGCTCCGCAGCATATGCTGTTAGAAAAATTCGTAATTTAACTGACATAGAGACAGCCCGTTTAGTATACTTTAGCTATTTTCATAGTGTAATGTCGTACGGTATTCTGTTGTGGGGAAATGCCGCCGACATCCAGAATATCTTTGTTTTGCAGAAAAGAGCTGTTCGATCAATATATAAATTAAGCCCGAGGCACTCTCTCAGAGAGAAATTTAAGGAGATTAATGTAATGACTGTGCCCTCTCAGTATATTTATGAAAATCTTTTATATGCTCATAAAAATATAAAATTGTTTAAAAAATACAGTGATATCCATAACATAAATACTAGGAACAAACACAAATTTGTAGTACCTACAACAAGGCTCAAGAAGATAGGTGGCTCGTTTAGATGTCAATGTGTACGCTTTTATAATAAGCTTCTAAGCCACGTACAAGATCTAAGTCTTAATAAATTCAAATCATTCATTAAACGTAAGTTGTGTCAGCAAGCGTTTTATACTATTAAAGATTACGTTGAGGACAAAAAGGCTTGGGATTGAGCTGCTCCAATTAATTTTGTTTTTTTATATTTTGCGCCGTGAATTTTGTTTTTAATTTTGATATTTTTTTTTGTTTTCTTGCAATGACAAGAATATTTACTTTTTAAAGTATTATATTATTTTATTTTTATTATTGTGAATGTGAAGACTATGTGGATTTTTGTTTTTTATTATAACTTAGTTAGTTTTTACTCATTGTCTGGCAGTTTGAGTAGTTTATGCGGCCTACCCGAATGTCCTTTCTTTGGTATTGTTCGTCGAATCGTTGAGCTCCGTAAATTCTGAGTTGAGCTGCTCGGTTATTGACAAATGCGTGCACTGACTGGACAGGTCCACTCAATCTGGCTGGTTCTTTCCTCAAAAGACCATTTCAGACATATGTCTACATGGTCTTCACATGATATAACCAAGTTTTTGTCAAGACTTTGAAAGAGACTGTGACCTCTGAGTTTGTTTCGGCCTTTCTTCTCAGAGTAGTCAGATAGGAAACGCCGACCTCATCTAGTTTTAAAAAATATGATCG
Organism: Orthosia gothica; assembly: GCA_949775005.1. NCBI lineage: Eukaryota > Metazoa > Arthropoda > Insecta > Lepidoptera > Noctuidae > Orthosia > Orthosia gothica. Next base: position 10,993,615 of record OX459053.1, on the reverse strand, counting down.
ACATGTAAAAGTGTTTGTACAAACCAACTTACAGAAATAAAATCATTTATCATTTATCATTTTACAATCGACAAAAATAAAAATTAAATGTGAATAATGCGTTACAAAAAATAACTTTTGTTACGTAGTTTTACTTTAAAAAGTAATCTCAAAACAAATTAATCCTTTCTTTCATATATCTCCAAGGTACAAAGCTTGCCAGTTTCAAAGGCTTTGTAATGATTTTTGTAAGCCACCGAAAGTATGCACACAGTAAAAACTAGACTTGTAAAGATTTCTCAAAGATTCACGGAGTTGCTTGGAAACAATATACATTTATCTAATTTAAGTGCAGTTTTGGCTAGAGAAATCAAGAAATTCAATAAGGTTATTTCATTTAACTATCTACTACTAAGCCTATTATATGTTGCATAAACTGGCGCTAGGAGTCATTCTTATGTGGAGCCGTCTATTTATCTAACTATCCCTATAAATGGTTACATCAGGTGAAGCCACTTAAATAGTATACAGAACTAGCTCAGTTTCTAAATTACTGGCAAAATGCTCACCTATAAATCCTCAACTTAAACGACGTTACACAAGTCAGAAGCTAGTAAACTAAGCAGCGTGCAGCAGGTAATGAAAAGCAAGGGTTTTCACGTCACCGACCGCGAAGATTGCAAAGTGGGTGACGGACCTGACTTATTGTATGAACGTAAATGCGAAGACGCGAATTTACGATTTCTCTTTAATTTACTGGTACCTATATGAATTATAGAGGTTCTTTTCAAAATTTGACAATTCCACTTTAGACAGATCAATTTTTTTTTTGTTTGGGAACATTGACATTAAAACGACTATAATAAAATTGGGCCAAAACTCAATAATTACACTAGAAAATAAAGAAGGCATGATTTTGTCAAAAGTAGTTTATTCCACCTATTTAACAAAATATGATCAATATCACAATCCAGAAGTTAATTAACTATTTTAGTCTAAATTGCAACAAAACATGTTTTATCCCAACATTTTTAGTCAGGACTTATGTTCCTTACTTTTTTAATATACGATACTTATAATATATTATAACGATTACTCAACACTCGTGGCGTTTGTTTGACAGTATATACACAAAAGTCAGTTGTGACACCAACATCGAGTTCATAAAGTGTTCTGATCTTTTTTTTTTTTTTATTATTGATAGGCTCGCGTTTGACCACTACCTCGCCTGATGGTAAGCGATGATGTGGCCTACGGTGAAGCACGCTTGCCTAGAAGAAACCTATTCACTCTTGACTTAAAGACCCCAAGGTTGTAGCTATCAGGAAACAAAGACTCCGGAAGGGAATTCCACTCCTTAGCTGTGCGCACAATGAAAGTATTAGCAAAACGCTTTGTGCGTATGGGTGGGATGTCCACCATGTACCGATGGCGCATGGCCATATATCTTGTAGTCCGATGATGGAAAGGGCTAGGCAGAATCAAATTGTGCAGTTCCGTCGCACACTCCCCGAAATGTAACCGATAAAAAACCGACAGGCTGGCAACTCGGCGTCGATGTTCGAGGCTCTGGAGCTTTGACGCGACCAGTGCATCATTGCCAATAAGCCTCTTGGCCCGTCTGTCAATCGACTCAAGTGCATCAAGCTGGTATTTGGCAGATCCATCCCAGAGAGATTATTTTGCATTGTTGCTGAATTGCTCTCTGTGGTCAATTATATTGGTCAGTACTTTACTTACACCGCGCTTGAAACAACGTGCACATATGAATTACGCTATTAGTACTGTACATTGCTCTCACATTTTTTTGCATCTCTCCGACAGTTATAAAAACAGCAGAACATGTAGGCTCTGCCAACAGACGGGCGTCTGCTGGAGCCACTCCAAGTATCGTAAACTTTATGAGTTCTTAAAGAAGTGCAAGTGAACCACATAAACAAAAAAAACTTTTTAACAAAAAATCTAACCGACTTCCAAAAAAAAACACTATAAAGCGAAAAATAACTTTCTTTTCCGAAGTCGGTGTCTTTGGTAACTTTTTTGGCAGTGTTTTGACACCGACTTCGGAAAAGAAAGTTATTTTTCGCTTTATAGTATTTTGTTTTGGAAGTCGGTTTGATTTTTTGTTAAAATGTTTTTATTAATCTCTTTTTAGTCTTGGTAGGTAACTCCAATTGCCATAAAATCATATATAACCAAAGTACATCTCACGACGATTCCAATAAGCCTAAACACGACTAGGATACAGTGTTTTATTTCGGAGTTCCAGTGCTTACCTGCTGGCTTCATCATCAGATCAGTTCATTCGTACCATTTTCATTAGTACTATTTATTTATATGTATTTGCTTCATCATAGTCGATTAAATATTCAAGATATCGTAGACATGTGACAAACTTAGCATTAAGGAGTTCCATTGGCCATCTGTAGTCTTCTTCACCAGTTCCACTTCTCCAAATGAAACTTTCTGAGTGCAAATGATTGCATTGTTGATGAAAATACCAAAATCGCTATATGTATGCCTATAATATTTGAGGAGTTCCGACGATTTCTCCAAGATCCTGACGACTATGGGACCAACTAGGAAGTATACCTATCAAACAAAAGAAGAATTTTCCAAATCAGTCCAGGCGTCTTTGAGTAATCGGGGAACATACATAAAAAAAAGATTCCGACGAATTGAGAACTTCCTCCTTTTTTTGAAGTCGGTTAAAAACGAATAATATAGATTTAGGGATTTTGTACACGACGGGCAACAGAAGTCTTTCGAATTATTGTGAAGATACTGTTCGGGTACAAATAAAGATTTAAGGTCGGTGGACCATGAAAGACCATGCTTCTTCGAAGGCCAATTATTAAAAAGTCGTAGTTATTTCCATGTGATGACAAATTCCTTCTACTCACACTAACACGCATCGAACTCAAGGACACAGACGCGGCGTCGAATCGCTCGCGCCGCTATTTTGTTGATGCAGTCCATCACTTCTTTAATTTCAGACGTCGACGTTAAAATTGTTATTCGCGCTCACAGCAAAACGGAGGATAAAAGGAGTTTTTTATGTAACATTATGAAACTACGTTTTTTTTTTATTATTATTATTGATAGGCTCGCGCTTGACCACCATCTCACCTGATCGTAATCGATGATGTGGTCGACGATGTAGCACGCTTACCTAGAAGAAACCTATTCACTCTGGACTTACAGACTCCCAGGTTGTAGCAATCAGGAAATACAGACTCTGGCAGGGAATTCGACTCCTCAGCTGTTTTACTTAATAGTTGGTTTGTTAAATTTATCCAGTATAAACGAATAATTAGTGTTTATTTGTTACAGTGGCCTTCCATGGTCCTCCATAATAAACAAGACTTGTGAAGTCTGTGATTACTGCAATAATAATCTTATGTTTTAATAAGCAACATTTTTTAAGGCACAAAAACAAAGTGTAGTCGGTTTTCTCAAGATGCTTAAGATGATCTGGCTGCTCAAAGAACCTTTCAGGCGATTAGTTTTATAGAAGCCGCAGTAAAAATTGTAATGGCGCTCTTAGATACCGGTTTTCGTCTTTGGCAAGTGTCCAAAGTTGTGGGGGCAATAATACGGACAGATACAAGTGGTACGCAGGTTTTGTAGGTGTCGTTATCAAAAGCAATTGTCTTGAGTGGCTTAGGTATTAACTTATTGGTTCAAATTAAACGACTGGATTACATTAATTAAGAGCTATTATATGAGATGAAGATTTTAGTGCGCGAATTAATTAACTGTAGATTTATTCTAGAGTTTCAGCTATTTCATATCTTTATACTTTAACTCGAGAAGTTTTGAGAACCCAATAAGGAATTTGGAATCAGGAGGAGGGTTTGCCAAAACCTTGAATAATAATCTAAGTTAGGTCCTATAAAACTGTTACACTGAAGAACACATGTTATTAGTTTGTTACACAGGAGGTAAGTATGCCGTAAGGAGATACTTTGTATTCTTTTAAACGTAAAACAATCTGTCAGCTCATTCGTTCTTGCGTAAATAAAAATTCTATAAAAGAATTAATCCTTTTGTCAATCACAAAGAATAACAGAACCTACTAAATAATTTACAAGGTTGTTTGACTTCGACGAATCTGGTAATTACTTAAGACTATACAGGATAATAATATACACTGTTTGAATAAAAATACTTTCATGTCACGTCGCGCGTCGACCAACCGAACGCTTCAAGTGATAAAATGAGAAGAAGAGATATAACCTTTTTACAGACTTCTAAAAAAAGGAGGTTATCAATTCGATAAGTATGTATGTAAAATTATTGGAACTGCACATTATTCACATATGTTACTGTATGAGTGCAAATTTCATAAGTGTATATATGTATTTTTTTTGTATATTTGTCTACGCATTTCTCCTTAACTACTTATCGGATCTTGGTCACTATTTTTTTGTTTGATTTAGTATCTCTCAACTTAGAGAATAGTGTAAATTTCATCAAATTTAGTTCAGCAGTTTTCAAGATAAGAAGTATACTACAGAACTCCTTAGCGACAAACAGCACGCTTAAGTAGATTGAGTTATTATGAGTATTTTGTGAATCCTTTAGGTACCTTACTATAGAGCTTGCTCAGTTTTTTGTGATGGTGTACTAGAACTAAAAAGAGAGAAATAAAAACTTAAAAGAATAGTTAAAATGACTAGCAAAGCAAAACACTAAAAAGTGCAAAAATAGCTACTTTATAGTAAAAAATAAATATATCGAATAATATAATAACTTGGGATAATGGCCTCATTTGTATGATATATGAAATCGTTATGGCGTTTTCAAGATATTTCTGAGTTTTTCCTAGACTGGTTATAAAAGCACATTAATTTTTAAGTGATCCTTTCGTAAAATCTACTACAATTTGATTTAAAGTATACGAGTGAGCAGCAATGAGTTACTTTGCTCAGTAATGGCTTCACTATTTCGCCATTACTGAGCAGCTTTACTGTTTGCGTATAGCTTTCTAGTAGCGACTGCATCTTATAGGAAATAGGTTTTATAGGGCTTATAAATATGAATAAAAATATGGATATTTGAATAAACATTATGTATTGTACACGTAACCGTGGCAGAAAATCAATCGGTAGATAATATTCATACACCAGTACACTCAAACATAATTTGTGGATAAATCGATCACCCTTATAAGAAGCTACAATACATTAATTATTAGCACTTAATTGGATTCTTTCTCGATAGCGCGTAACACTCGCATGTGACGTCATCGTCGTTGAGTATTGTCATAATTAACTGCAGCTCTATAACATCGTGTTTGGTCAACTTCTCGACTTGCACACAGGCAGATTTTCTTAAAAAATTGGACAAAACCTTTTTATTGTTTAAAAGGTTCGAAAAGTCGTAGGAATTGATAAAAAAACATGTCTGTAGTATTTTTAACTATTATTATTTTTAAATATCCATATCTAGTAGGTAAACACTTCTAGTCTTTTGGTTAATAATTTATTTAAGGATCTTTCTTGTAATGTTTTCTCGAAATATCACAGAAGAACCTAAAAATACAGGAAAAACAATAATTATTATAATATTCAATTAGCTAATAAAAATTAAAATAGCACATAGTAGCAACTGCAACTAAGACAAATGATGAGCTAAGACATGTCACTTCATTGTATTATTTATAAAGCAGTCTGATTCTAGATAATGAATTTGTCATTTTTTGGCCTAATGACATCTATTTTTACGTAAAACTTAACTCATAATTAGCTATGTTCTGGTTCAAACACGATGGGAAAAAGTCATACACACACGCCGGTTATGGGTACTGCGCACTTGGCCTTTCTGAAGAACATCACCTATAAGGTCTATTTAAGTCTTTCTAGAGCGTCCTCTCCCGGCGTTTCCATTCACGTCTGCCTTCTAAATACCTTTCGTTAGTCGACTTTCATTCATCCTCTCAACATGGCCAAACCATCTTAACATACTCTTTTCAATTTTAGTCACTACATCTTCTTTTAAACCACAACGTTGCTTATTACCTCATTACTCAATCTATCATTTAAAGTAACACCACACTTACTCCGTAAGGAGCGCATTTCTCCTGCATTAGTCATACTTTCATGTATTTTTTGCCTTACCCAACCTTCACTTCCTTACATAAGTGTAGGCACCAGCACGCTGTTGTGAACGGCGAGTCAAGATTCTTACAATGTGACCACATTTATTTTAAGTTGTCCACAGTTTATCTGGTGGATGCATTTTATAGGTTTTCGTTAATGCTGTATCAACAACACCCGGGGTTATCTTTTGCAACCTATTTCTATTTATAATTTATTCATCGGTAAGCGTGATTGATACCAAATTATATACTTGGCAGTTACTACAAATACCTAATCTTACTACTATGATAAATGTGAAAGTTTGGATGGATGTGTGTGAGGATGTATGTTTGCTTGGGATAAGAAAACCCTTTTCACGTGGGCGAAGCCGTTGGGAGTACCTAGTAGTCGATAAAAGTTTATCTGAAGGCCAATTACTGCCAGTTGGGTGTTATTGGAGAGTTAATATTTGTACGATAAAAGAGCATTATCATGTTAGGAGTTAATCTAAAACAGTAAATCTTGGGTCAGATAAACAGTTTTATCTTTGTCCAAAAGTTTGTGTTTCACAAAAATCAACTTTATTGAAAAAATAATTATGTTTTCCTCGCGTTCCCAATTAGTTGCAGGTATTATTAAGGATCAGGGTAGGTACTAAACTAGCGTATTTAAAATACTTTTAGTTTTAATTTAATTACAAGACTAAAACTTCTCGCTTTTTTGAGAATTCGGATAAGTATAAGTCAGGTTTACTCATGGGAATAATGACATGATCAGGATGAAACTTCAACTTTATAGAATTTTTCTTCTGTTACTTAGGGTCACGTAATGTGATAATAATCATGTCACCAAGGAAGGAATCGATGCTAATAATTATTTCTGATTTCATATTTAAGGTAAACCATAATAATCACACACCAAAATACAAGAATTTAAAAACGGGCAAGTGCATCTCGAACCAAGAACGTCACAGCTTAAATAAATTTAAAGGCAATTTGTATATTTTATTTTGAAACAACAATATTGAACATCTGAAAAATACTTAGGAAATATATTAAAGTAATAAAATAATACAAAATACATAATAAAAAATATAAAAAATGTGGTGTGCGATGTTCGGCGTGGCGTACGCCACCGGTAATTCGAAATGGGAATCACCGACATAGCTTGCAGATTTAAGAAACTGAAATGGAAGTTGGCCACCACATTGTTTGAAGGACGCAGATGGCGCCACCGTCATCGACAAATAAAATATCGCTGCCTTAATAAAGGCACAAGTGCATCGCACACCTGCAAATTTTACAAAAAAAAAATATATCTAAAAACACTACAATCTTAAATGTCAGTCAATCCTTAGTCTTAGTATCGATGTCGCTAATCAGTGTGAATACATTTTCAGCTGTATGTCGTCCGTGAATGTCTACGTAGTTCTTGCAAGTCACTCCACACTCCTGTGAAAGTTACGAAAAATATATTTGTGTAAATCTCGAACTAATCATTTGATATTTGATGGATAAGTACCTATCATTAGCAAGCATGAAAATAAACCGTACGTACTGTAGTAGGCCGCACATCACTGGTTACGACACCAGTGGATATTAGGCTAATATTCTATCGAAACTCCGTACTATGCTAGGTCAGCTAAAATTCAAGAAAGTTATCACCGATTCATGAACAAAATGAAGATATAATAACATAATGTTTGGTTACTAACAGCTCCAAAAAATGTTTGCATCCAGTTTTGATTCATAACGCATACACTCTTGTCGGCGACAAGGTTTATAATAATCGTCTTGGCACCAGTCTGCAGGAAGAGAAGAAAAAGAAGAGAAGAGAAGACTGCGCAGAGTTACAATCATCATCATCATGATACACTTGAGTCGATTGACAAACGGGCCAAGAGGCTTATCGCCAACGATGCACTGGTCGCCTCAAAGCTCCAGAGCATTGAACATTGACGCCAAGTGGCCAGTCTTTCGGTTTTTATCGTTAAAATTTTTGGGCAGTTTGCGATGGAACTGCACAATTTGTTTCCACCTAGATGGAAAGCATCACCGGACAACAAAATGTATGGCAATGCGCCACCGGTACATGGTGGACATCCCACCCATACGTACAAAGCTTTTTGCGAATACTTTTATTGTACGCACAGCTAAGGAGTGGAATTCCCTGCCGGAGTCTTTGTTTGCGCAAGAGACGATTCGTGATGACTCTTGAAAACAACTTGTAGACATGGCTAAGAAGTGAGATGGGCCTATAGTTCTTCAGCCGGGCATTGTCACCCTTATTGAATAAGAGTACCACCACACCCCTGCACCATGCCTGTGGCGTTTTGCCCTCAAGTATGACGGAACCAAAAAGCTTCTGAAGGGCCTTAAGGACAGGTTTTTCACCCGCCTACAAGAGTTCAGCTGTGATTCCGTCATCATCCGGCGCCTTGTTGTTTTTAAGCTGTTTCAGAGCCATCTTAATCTCGTACAGCCTGACGTCCGGAATATCTTCGGTATATAGTGTTGGGTAAATCAAGGTCTTGGATCGTTCGCTAGACTCGCAACGGGCATGCTGATTGATAGCAACACCAACCACCCATATTGATAACAACTACCCATAGAATGTCTCGATCACCCTCAGAAGCTCCGGTTTGGGGGATACGATCCTGCCATTGTCTGTTTTCAGTCTGGTTCTGCCCAAAAGCCAGAACCCTTGCAAAAACCTTGGAGCCTTTATTTCGCTCAATCACGACTTTAATAAGCTTGGTATTAAACGGCGGAGGTCTCTTGTCAAAGATTTAGAGATCTGTCTATTGCTCAACTGAAGACTGCAAGATCATTTCACGCCTCTCCTTCATAAGCTTGAGGGCAGGATCAGAGAGCTTTTTGTTTCTATCAGTACGACGGGTCTTCAAAAACTTAGACCCGACCGTATGGACAGCTTCCACGAATCCGTCGCGGTATTCGTCCACGGAGCTCCCTAGGCATTCGAAACGATTCTTGAGTTTGAGCTGAAAGCTCTCGGGGTTTTGGACATGGATCTGTGCTGGATGAAGCGTGGACTTCATCAGTCGAGACCTTTCAAGCTTAATCACATAATGTGATGTCACATGCCTTTGAATTTTTCATGTCTTTAACATCATCAGCCTTTTATTGTTCCCACTGCTGGGACACAGGCCTCTTCTCATAAAGGAAGTGGGCTATAAATCCACCAAGTAGGCCCAGTGCGGATTGGTAGAGGTCACATGTCTTTGAATTTTTGGTTCTAGGATATGCCGGTTTCCTCACGATGTTTTCCTTCACCGTTTTGAGAGCAGTGGTGATGTAATAAATTACACAAAGTAAAGCGCCTGCTACCCACGACCCAGCTTCAAGCTTAATATTTATGTTCATTGTGCCTCTTACCGTGCGGTGATCGCTCCCAGTTTTTACCGAATTGATCACAGAGACAACATTTGCTTCTTGGTTGACATGATGAAGTCAATCTCATTTTTTCTTGCATCATCGGGGCTCTGCCAGGTCCAACTCCTGTGTTCAGGCTTTTTGAAGAAGGAGTTCATCATATAAAGGCCCACCTTCTCCTAAAAAACTGGCCAGTAGGTGACCCCAGTGGTTCCGTCGTCCAACTCCAAATTGCCCCACTTGCAGCTCATCCTCGTCTCATTTGCCCAGTTTCGCGTTGAAGTCCCCCATGACAACGGTGAAGTGAGATTTGACATAGTAGTAGTAGCAAGAATTTAAAGTTTTGAAATTCAAAATCGGTCCACAATTGACGGAGAAATCGGTAAACATACGTAAAAAATAACAAAAAGACAAACATAAAGTCGAACATAGAACCTCCTTCTTTTTGGAAAGTCGGTTAAAAATGTAGTGTACCTTGACGGGGCAGCCCAGTCTCTCCAGTCTGTCGCACGGCAGCAGCGGCATAGTAGTGAACCGACAGTTGCGGTCTCTGACTGAGCTCAGTCGCAGCGGCATGCGGTCCGCGGGCTCCGGCGCGCCCGCCGGCTCGTACCTCACGTACAGAGGGGCTGCCTACATTCATATTACATTATTATCTACTGATAACGTTCTCTTCAGTGTTGTGCACTCTTAAAACCAGCTGGTATCTTCCAAATTGCATAATTTTGTCGTGAATTCACTGATGCATCCACAGGAGCCGATGAAGAAACGAATAGAGCTAGATCTCACAGCCCCCAGACGGTACTTTACAAAATTTGTGGGAAAAAGTAATGTACTATGTACTGTGAACGTGTGCATAACTACTGGCTTTGGTAGTCAGGTCGCGACGGCCAATTTGCTAGCGCTAGAGGTTAACCTACCTTAAGCATCTGCATACTTTTGAAAGTACTGATCGTTATGAATTAAAGCCAGCTTGAGTGAACTCAGTGTATCCTGCGTCTGGCCCCGACATGAACGTACGTTTGTACATAACTCTGTGATCTTTTAACCAACTCATGATAGAAATAAAGTTCAAAGTTCCATAGGTTCTATGTAGGTGGCTAAAGTAAAATATTGCCATGTTTTTATTTCTTTATAATGAGTATGACGTCTCCATTGGTAAAATCTCATTGATCGTACCTACTTTTTCAGTAATTTATGAGTTCCTAATAATCAACTTGAAACCAAGCACGCAACTGTTAGGAAAGCACTTCCAGTGATACTTTATGAAGTCTTTCCTTCTAGATAAACTTTTACGTTTTGAATAGTAACTACTTCGTCAAATTATTAGGGCAGTTAACGAGCATACTAAGTATTCATTACAATACTGGTGCAATTATGTACATGGTGTATTTATAACTCGGAACAGTCTGTCGGTAACATCATCACATCAGAATTGCTGATAATCATATTACTTAAACCTACATATAAGAACCGACCATTCTCAATTATCCTATTTTAAATATTTTTTTTATTAAGATCCTATGCCAGGGAAAAAAAAGGTTAATTATAAAAATTCAGGCAGTATCTGTTACCGACTGTCTTGAATACCTAATTATGAACAGATTTTTAGCAAGTCCCCGAATTTACCTTGGGTTCTCCATAATTCACAGCCTTTAATAGGAATTCGTCACCATATTTCATATGCTTTCCGTGAATACTTTCATCAAATGCACTGCAAGCAAACAGATGGCTACAAAAATATTCTTCTCGTTCTCTTTTATTAATAATGTTGCCCCAACTAGTAATTTCTCGTTTACCTTAGGTGCGTATACAAACATCTATTTTATTATTAAACTCACAAACAGCTAGACCCTGTAGGCTATACAACAGACGCCAAATTACAAAAAAAAAAAACTAGTACAAGGTTTTAAATTGAGACAAAACATTTTTCTCTAATCTGAAATCCCAAACCAGCCTGAATTAGATACCTAGGTGTATCTGGCTTAGAATTAATGCAGTCACGAAGATTATTGCAAAAGCACAAGACTGCCTAATAAAGTAACGGCTTAAAATAAAAAGCAGTTTATCAGACAAACCTGACGACAAGGAATGTGTTCCGACAGCATGGCGTGAGGATGGGTGACAGGGTCATGAGACAACCGTCGCATATGTTCTGCACACAGTCCACCTGCCGTTCCCGCACAAGTATTGACAAAGCTAAGCCGTATTGCTCCTTGCCACCAACCATCTTCGGTTTTGCTAAGAATAATAATAATAGCAGCTTAAGACAGAGTGAGACCAGCAGCACAAGGTTAAGCTAAATATCTCCGGTAAGGCTGAAATATCTACCTGGAATATCAGAAGCAACTATTTGTGCGTTATATCCATATAGAACATAAGTGCCACTAATTTCCATCGGTCTCTAGAAACAAATTAAATTTTATAATATAATACTCGTAAGTTCTTTAAATTGAAGTTATATAATGTAAACAAACATGATTGTCTTATTGAAAATTACTTTGACTATTAGTATTAACACGGGGGCCAAAGAAAATAGGGTTTAAATAAATACCACTAGATGGCGCGATATGCATCGATTTGTTGAATTGTGTGTGAAATAAAAAAAAACTAGAATCAATCATAAAAATTATATGTTCTTGTTTAATCAACTCTAATAAGCACAAAACTATGGAATATTGGGCTCTTAATTCACATTTCAAGATGATTAGAACGCTCTATTTAAAATTGATTCTAATAGATGGCGCGGTTTGAAATTTCTGAGGCATTCCACTCGATTTTTTTTTGTATTGTAACATATTTTGTTAAAACGAAACTGTAAAAATTTGCATTAAAATACTTTAAAACAAATCGTCACTGTATTGAAAGAAAAAAATATTCACGAACAGAGCAAACTTGCTAGTCGCTGCTAACACCATCTATAGCGGAACGGAACCGAACGCGACCGATGTATTTTTATTTTTAGTAAATGATAGTAATCCGTAAAGTCCGTTGAAAAACACTAGTAACGGCGGCACGGTTTCTTTGTATGGGTAAGGCATCTGTATGCTAGTATTATATAACCTGTGGTATGAATTCAATAGTTTGTTTGAACAATGTGTTAAAGTGAGCGCTATTCCTGTCGACTAACTGTCGTGCAGTTTGGTGGGTCTAAATAATTTCAGGCAATGTTTGGGTCAAACAAAGGATATTTTATATATTTTTGTTTGAACTGTTTCTGGAATGAAATAGAGCAACGTTGATGTGGTCGTGAAAGTCTTTTAGGCGTAGGTATCAATGAATATTCTTACAAAAATAATTAACTACATATTTGCAGTCGGAAATTTTTATTGTACACTAGGTAAACTCCCACGCCCACATATATGTGTGCACCACTATTCCTTTTCTAACAGTATGAATCAAATTTCACTCATTTCACCAGAATTAGCTTTTTGCAGGTGAGATGAAATAATTTATTCCACACTATTTTCTAACTTTGGCTGGGTCATTCATAACGGAACATCACAAGCACACATTACCTCCATTAGTAAATTGCTGAATAACGTTTTAGACCTCTGAAGTAACAGTTCTCGTCTTTCACGTTTCCTTAAAAATAATTTGAACTCGTACTGCAACAAAGTGAGCAAAACATTTACTTCATATGAAGCTGTAGGAACTTAGGTATTTGATATAGTTAATCCATTATCACCGGCTTCGCCATGCATAATGTTGAACCCGGGTACCTAAATATTCTTCGTCACCAAACATGATGTGTTTGAGAGTATATACCCGGGGGTCACATATCACTACCGGTACCATACATCACCACATCAGACTGATTACACCAGACACGTGTCTACTGTTAAGTAAGAATCTAACTTTCCAAATATTGAAATAAAATTGTATTAGGCCGCGTTTCCACTGACGCGGAGCTGGGCGGAGACGTGCGGAAGCGACCAATTACAATGGTTGAAATCCTCAATCGCGCCACTCGTCTCGTCTGTGATTGGTCGCTTCCGCACGTCTCCGCCCAGCTCCGCGTCAGTGGAAACGCGGCCTTAGCATTTATAAAAATTACCTCATTTGTGAGTCTTTGCTCCGACCAATTTCCAACAAGAACTGAATTGTTGTAAGTCATATCACCTGATATTTCACAATCAAATTTAATTGATATAATTAGTATATTAGTTCAAACAATTTTGTAAATTTAAAATGGGGTTAAGAAGCGTGCGTATAAAAAATATTCTGTGGTGAGTCTAAATAATATTTTGTGATCTGCTGCGTTAAAAAAAATATCTGTCATTTTTATTTCATTTTTTTTTTTAAATTATGTGGCATCTATGGAATAAATAAATATAAAGTATTAACCATGGAATTAATATGTACTATTGTTCAACTTGAACCCTTAGGTTAGCTCACCGAAAGTAGCGGATCGATGCGATTCAAAGATGCACACTTTTTAGGGTTCCGTAGCCAAATGGCAAAACACGGAACCCTTATAGATTCGTCATGTCTGTCTGTCTGTCTGTCTGTCCGTCCGTATGTCACAGCCACTTTTTTCCGAAACTATAAGAACTATGCTGTTGAAACTTGGTAAGTAGATGTATTCTGTGAACCGCATTAAGATTTTCACTCTAAAATAGAAAAAAAAACAATAAATGTTGGGGGTCCCCATACTTGAAACTGAACCAATATTTTTTTTTTTAACAAACCCATACGTGTGGGGTATCTATGGATAGGTCTTCAAAAATGATATTGAGGTTTCAAATATAATTTTTTTCTTAACGGAATAGTTTGCGCGAGAGACACTTCCAAAGTGGTAAAATGTGTTCCCCCCCCCCCCCCCCGTAACTTCTAAAATAAGAGAATGATAAAACTAAAAAAAATATATGATGTACATTACCATGTAAACTACCACCGAAAATTGGTTTGAACGAGATCTATCTAGTAAGTAGTTTTTTTTAATACGTCATAAATCGTAAACCACAATGTACCAAGTACGGAACCCTTCGTGCGCGAGTCCGACTCGCACTTGGCCGGTTTTTAAAATAGCGATACAGTACAAAATAGAGAATTAAAAAATCTTCAGAAAATAGTACACATTTCATTGAGAGGATTTAAATACGTAATGTGGAAGAAATGTAAACCTTATCCCGCGGCGAAGCTAATTCGAGATGCGTCGGATGGCGCAACAAATGGCCTCTTTAAGCATCGTCGAAGCAACGTCGCATCTCGGTGTGAGATGACCCTTCCATGCACACATATCCTTAAATCATTTTATGCATTTTTTTCAATTTGTTACGTTTCTCAAATATTACCTTTATTATACTACGAATAAACAAATGTTATGACAGCAACATTCACGGTGCTTATCCCTTACGAGGAGACGATACGTATCGCTCGCTAATGCACTGGTGTGAGCTTACTGCGCGACTGCGACGCGACGCGGTCTCGCGGGAAGCGTTCGCGCGTGAGACTTATCGGACGGCGAGCTACCCATTACTCGCAGTCCACAAACCCGCGCCTACGGTGGCCGGGAATCGGCTTGCGACTTCCGACGCCCAGAGCTGCCTCCTCCTTTTTCGAGCATTACTGCTTCGCAGAAGGAGGAGATATCTTTCCAGATCGCGACACGGCAGTGCTCCGCCCATCGGGGCAGACTTCCATCGTATATTCCACCGCGTCCTTCGGGCGAACCAAACAATGGTGACACCCAGGCGTTTCCTCCCCTGAACAGAAACCTCCCAAAACAGACGTGTCCGGTGAGGACCAGCGACAGGCAGAAAGTGAGGACGCTGAGACGCCTGACAAGCCACTCCTCAAAGAGGGGCCCTATTGCCGCAATTGTGGCGTGCCCAGGGCTGGGTTGGGACAGTCGCCCTCTCCATGTTGCCATGAGATCCTGCCGGAGCTCGGCCCGGCGAGCCACGATTTGTCGCGGAAACACGACGCGGAAACGGAGTTTCGCACCGGTGTTTCGCCTCTTCGCGCCACTCCCATATTTGCGCGAGGACTTTTGCCTCCAGATCCCATGGCGGCAATCCAGCAAGGCCGCCTAGAGCCCTATCAAATCTATTTAATCAAGTTACGACAGATTCCGCTAAAGTCCTTATTGCAGCGATCCAAACAATAAATCAACAATGTCTATAATCAAGAATGTTTCGAAACCTTTATTTAACAAATACTTAATTTTCAAGATTCATCACTTGACATGTTTCTCTATAGACATCTGCAGCTCGTGTTATTAAAAGCTTTTTTTGTGCGGTCAAGCGTGGAGATCAGCCAACATTAGATTAACTCATGTTGGCTAATTGTCTACAAGTTGCGGGTAATCGTAAAATGTGGGCCCATCGTAATTTATGGAAGATGAGATTCTGGGGAGACGTTTACTTTTAAGCTCCTTTCAAGTTTCGTGTCTTTGTGCTAATGATTTATAAGTTGGGTTTAAATGAAATATTCATTGTGAAGTATATCGTTGTTAAAACATACCTATAACAATGAATTTACTTTACTCGGGTAAAGTAAAAGAGTAACGTACCGCTTTAAGAGAAAACAAATGCACACAAACAATAACATAAATTCAAAAAGGCTGGGAAAATGTGCTGTGAAAATAATTTAATTCATCGATTCATTCGGTAGCGCTGGCTTCAGTTCATATGCAAAACCAAATTGATCAATCCGCTTTGAATATGCGGCACCATTAATGCGATTCTTAAATTCGGTGCACCGCCACTTACTTACATTGTGCTATAATTTTCACGTGAGATAAAATCTACGAACAAAATAAATAGGGAGCACTCACACAACCATGAAACTGATCAGTGGTTTATCTTTAAATAAATGTTCTTTAAAGATACGGTACCGAAATATTACTTTCATTACAAGGAGAATATGAAATGTTTATTGTTTTGAAAGCAAAATTTACGTGCAGTAAACATATCTTTGCATACATTACGATGAGCAAAATTCCCTCATGTTTATGATACCTACCTAAGTGACGAACACTTTATATTTGGTATTTCTATAAAAATAGAATGTCATACTTAGATTGACACTCGATATTAACTTCCCAAGTTTAGATTACTTCTTCAAGTAAATCTCTCTGTGTCACAAGAAGTACCACAAAGTGAGCTTATAACACAATTTCATTGAAATATGCGAGAGAAGATAACGATGTGTGAATTTCGCCACGCTTCACCGTGGGTGACAAAGCAACGCTTACTGAGGCCCCCGCCTTGACAATGCGGGAATCCACCGGGGGGAACTGACACCCAAGTTATTGTGAGCGCGAGTTAAACGCCTACTCTTTTAAATGAAGCAGCTCGTGCTCACTGTGTATGGTTTGTTGTGTGTGTCTCAAGGCACCCTTGGATGCGTTTTCACAATACGACGCCGCTTCTTCACGGCACCCTGGTGGTCTTTCTCTAACTGGTGAGACTCTTGGCGAACCAAAAAAACCCAAGGAGGTTGACAAGCATCAGAAGTGGCCACTTGGACGAACCCAGAGAAGAAATGAGTGGCTCCCGTTTGTTCACTTCAAGAGCAAGGCGGTCGCTACTCAGACCGCAGAGCCGTTGTGTATGTGAGCGGTAGTGTGTGGTGTGAGACACCGCTCATGTTTACACCGAATATCAAAACCAGTGCTGCACTATTCGGTGCGTGTGTGCTCACGCATGTGGAGTAGTGATTGTCTGAATTCGACGTGCAATTTGCTTTTATTAACTTAGAACATGGGGTGAATGGGTAACATGGAGGGTAAATATTGGGTGGGCAGTATTATTGCTGCGTGTAGACTTTGGCGGCCTACTCATGACCCACGTTCTCCTAATGGATGCAAGACGAGTATGTCGGACAATCGCATCCATCAAAAGGACCGTAGGGTGCTGCGCAACCTCGACGTGAATAAGGCTAGCGGCCGACATGACGGAATACCAGCAATAGTTCTTAGATCCTGTGTGCCTGAACTGTCTCCGATCTTGACACGCCTATTCCGCATTTCGTACTGGCATAGTGCTGAATGCTTGGAAGCAAGCTAACGTACAACGCCCAAGAAAGGTAGTCGAGCTGACCCGGCAAACTGCAGACCCATCTCTGTAACGTCCATACTCTGTACGAGTATGGAGCGTGTACTTAACACGAAGCTCCTGGTATAATTTGAAACTAACACTATCTTTAGTGACCGTAAATACGGCTGCCACCTAAATTGGTCTAATGGGGATCTTCTAGCGTGGCATTCACATATGGAGTGACGCTCGAGAGGCACGGGGAAGCGCTTGCCGTCTCTCTCATTTTATAGAGTCTGGCACGAAAGTTTTATTGGTAAGGTTCCTTCATTCGGTCTGTTCGATGGTTTGTGTTTGGATTGCAGACTTCCTGAGAGATAGGTCCATTTGAGTCGTTATCGATGGCTACTCGTCGGACCAATTGGATATTAATGCCGAGTTCCCTCTAGGGTCGGTACCTTCAGCAACATAATTTTTGCTGCACATTAACGATCTGCTAAAACCGTTGAGGTGCACCTTTGGATATGCAGACGATAGTACTGTTGCTGTGAGATACTTGTCTAACGCACGGGTTCCTTATAGTATCTATGGTTGATTTTAAAAATAAAAGTAGAATCTAAGTTGTGATTAGTCTATGACAGTAGGATGTAATAAAAAGATGTCTAATAAAGTTTCTCTTCAAGTTTATCTATTTTAATTCTTAAACATGGCGCAGTCTGATAAAAGACAGGGTTTACAGGTAAAGTTACCACCCAATTTGAATTTATTTGACAGAAATTTCAAGTCCGAATAGCAGTTTTGGATAGCGTTGTTTGAGGACTACCTAACGCTCACGGAACAGAACAAAGCCACGGATGATGTGAAACTATCGCTACTAAGAAATATGATGGGACCTGAAGCAGTAAAAATTTTGAGTACGTTGCCCATTAAGGAGCCTAAAGTTTATGCCAAAGTTATTGAGGCGATAGAACTCTATGTAAATCCTCGAACAAACGTTGTGTTTGAGCGCTTTAAGTTCAACGAGCGACGTCAACAAGATGGCGAACCTTTCGACAAATATTTAACCGATTGCCGACAACTAATTATATCTTGTTCATATCAAAATGAGGAAGAAATGATGCGCGATCATATTGTCCATACAGTGTACGACAAATCACTACAGGAGGGACTACTTCGTATTGATGACTTAACTTTAGATAAAGTAATTAAATACTGTCAGACCAAAGAGCAGGCTAACAATCAAGTGTTGCAAATGAAGCCTACACCTGGACTGCTAGTTGAAGCAGCCAATAAGTATAATAAATATAAGCAAAAGGAAAACCATTTTAATTGTAGAAGATGCCAAACCTTACATGGACCGAGGCAGTGTCCTGCATTTGGGAAGAAATGCAATAAGTGTGGATTATTAAACCACTTTGCAGTCAGTTGTAGACTTAAGAAGAATATCAAGGCGGTTTCTAATATGTCAGATTCCAGTTCAGTCGGAAGTGAGAAGGGAGCAGAGTGGTATGAAACTATAAATATAGAAAATATAAATGTTAAATGCAAATTGGATACTGGAGCGGACATTAGTGTTATGCCACTGTCTACTTTTTTAGAAATAAATAAAAAATTAAATTTAAAATGTTAAACACAAATATTAGATTGCAATCATTTCATGGAAATAAAGTAAAACCATTAGGAATCATAAATCTATTATGTAAATTTAAAGGAAAATCATGTCATGAAAATTTTGTAATTGTTAACTCAAAGTCCATGTTACTTGGTCTTCCAGGTTGTGTAGCGCTGAATAAGGTAAAGAGAGTCTATAAAGTGAAGCATGAAGAAAATTTTGATGATGAAAAACAACAATTTATAAATAAACATATTGAAGTATTCCAGGGTACAGGTAAATTGCCAGGTTTGTTTGATATACCTACTAAGAATATTCCAAAACAAATTTGTTTTCCATTACCCAGGCTTCCAAATGCTTTATATGAGCCCTTAAAATGTGAACTTGAACGACTTGTTAAACGAAATGCAATTGTAAAAGTTGAAAATATTAATGAACAAGCTTGTGTAAACAGAATTGTAATTGTAGAACGTCCTAATGGCAAAATTAGACTGTGTTTGGATCCCTCAGATCTTAATAAATATATTGTAAAAAAGCCAAAAATTTTACCAACATTAGATGAGCTCGCTTGTAAGTTGAAATGTAAGAAATACTTCTCAGTTTTAGATTTAACAGAGGGATTTCATCATTTAAATCTAACAGAAGAGGCATCATGGAAGTGCTGTTTTGCTACACCATTTGGTGTTTATAGATATTGTGTTTTGCCCTACGGTCTCATGAATGCACCTGAGCTCTTCCAAGATGTACTCGAGTCACACTTTGACTCAATACCAAATGTAGTAATTTGGGCTGATGATATTTTAGTTATGGGGTCTAATGTTGAAGAGCATGACAGAACTTTGAAACTTATAATAGAAAAAGCAAAAGGTTTAGGTATTGTTTTTAATAAAGACAAATTTCTATTTAAAAAAACAGAGGTTAAGTATGTGGGACAAATATTTAGTGAAAAAGGTATGAGTATTGATAAATCACGAGTAGAATCACTGTTAAAGTTAGAATCACCTACAAATAAAGAGCAGTTAAAAAGTATGATTGGTTCATTTAGTTATATCAGAAGATATGTCCCTGACATGGCTGAGCTTATGTCCCCATTATGTAAGTTATTAAGGAAAGATTGTGAATTTACTTGGCTTCCTATACATGAAAATGCATTTCAAAAGTTGAAAAATAGAGCTTGTACTGCACCAGCACTCACTCCATTTGATCCAAAGAAAAAACCAATATTACAATGTGATGCAAGTAAAAATGGACTGGGTTGTTGCCTATTTCAGAATGATGAGAATAATATCCCTAGATTGATAGCTTGTGTATCTCGAACTATGAATAACACTGAATTAAATTATGGTCAAACAGAGAAAGAATTTTTAGCAATTTACTTTGGTGTTCAAAAATTTCATAAGTTTATATATGGAGTTGAGGTAGATGTTCAAACTGATCACAAACCTATTGTTTCTATCATGACAAAACATATCAGTAAGTTAGGATCTCCTAGGTTAAAACGCCTACGGTTAAAGTTATTAATGTATAATCTTAATGTATATTATGTCCCAGGTAAGTTAGTTCACTTTGCAGATATGTTGTCAAGAAATAGTCTCAAAATTACTGAATATGATAGTGAAATGTTGAATATGGTTCATTCCATATCTAGATACTTACCAATGTCACCTGAAAGAAAAACAATATTTAGACAAGCTACTTGTAATGACCCTGTACTAAGCAAGATTACTAGTTTCTATTATCATGGTTGGCCAAAAAGTGTAAACAAAGATTGCCAAAATTTTGAAAAACTAAAAGACTCTATTTACATACAAGATGGGTTGTTGTTCTTTGAAAATAAAGTAATTGTTCCAAGTTCATTAAAATCTTATGTTTTGGAAATTGTACATCAAGGTCATAATGGAATAGGTAAATGTAGAAACAAAGCTAAAAATTTATTTTACTGGCCTAACATGCAATTAGACATAACTAATTTTGTAAAACAATGTGGAATTTGTGAAAAGTACAGTCCACAAAATTGTAATGAACCTTTGCTTCCACACAAAATTCCAAAAGAAAGGTATTTCAAAGTAGGTTGTGACATATTAGATTTTCATGGAAATAATTTTCTTGTAATTGTGGATTACTTTTCACATTGGCTTGAGCTGTTACCTTTGTCAGATAAAACCTCAAAATGTGTAATAAATGCAATGCAAAGTGTATGCACTAGATTTGGGTTTCCAGTAGAATTAATAGCAGACAACAATCCATTTGCATCATTTGAATGTAAGAATTATTTTAAGTCTAAACACATACAATTAATTACAAGTACGCCTCATTACCCAAAAAGTAATGGGATGGCAGAAAAAGCCGTTCATATTAGTAAACAAATCTTAAGAAAATGTATGGAAGATAAGACAGATTTCAGAGAGGGTGTGATGCAATATAATAATATGCCACTCTCAGGACTAAATGTTACCCCTTCTCAGATTTTAAACAGTAGAAATGTTAGAACTTTAGTGCCATGCACAATGCATCATCTTAGACCTAAAATACACAATGTCTATCAACAGCTTTTATTAAAGCAATCTATTACTAAGAATAATTATGATACGAGAGCTAAGAGAATTGTATCATTTAAACCCGGTGATCAAGTAGTCTATAGAGAAGGGAAAGTGTGGCTTAAGGCTAAAATTGTTGAATATTGTAAAGAACCTCGATCTTATCTGATTCGTACGAATAAGGGATCTATTTTAAGACGTAATAGTTCTCAATTAAAAGCATCAAACACCAAGAATGAAAATAAGTTGTTAACATCTGATACTCTAATCCCGTTTATGTCTGATGAATCAAATAATGTTCTGGAATCTCCTAGTAGTCCGGTATCAAACAGTGTTCCTGAGAATGAAACATCTGAAAATTCTAATAATGAAACTGATAATATTAGAAATGATACTAGTAACTGTGCTACTCCACTGAAGGTATCCCGAAGTGGTCGCACTATTAGGCCACCCAGAAGACTCGATCTTTAGGGGGAAGATGTTGTGTGTTCAGTTCCTTATAGTATCTATGGTTGATTTTAAAAATAAAAGTAGAATCTAAGTTGTGATTAGTCTATGACAGTAGGGTGTAATAAAAAGATGTCTAATAAAGTTTCTCTTCAAGTTTATCTATTTTAATTCTTAAACAGCCGGGCCGCAGATCCGGTCTCTCCGTGAGGCCATGGTGTAGCGTTTGAACCTGTCCTTGCAGGCAGTCTCCAAATGGGGCGATGCCAATCTGTTCCGGTTTAATGCTGATCAAACCCAGGCGTGTCTTTTTCCGCTAAAAAGAGCTAATTTTACCCGGTTCATCTTTCCGAGATGTGATCATACCAGTAACGAACCATCTTGAGGTTCTTGGCGTTACGTTGACATCGAAACTCAATTTTGGTCCATACATGAGGCAAAGGCTTAGCTGGCTGCCAAAAAGTTGGGGATCCTTGCAAAAGTGAAAAGATACTTACACGCCGGAACAGCTCCTCGATTTGTATCAAGTGCAAGTTCGATCATACATGGAATACTGTTCTCACCTCTGGGATTTGCCAAATACCAGCTTGATGCACTAGTAAAAAAATAAAGGATAATTTATGTTAGCAGTTTTGTTTGTCATTATTTAGTAAGATAAAATTGGTTAACTTAGTAAAAATCGGGCAACTAGAAGTAATAAGTTCTCAGCGCTGCCTGTTGCTGTCCTCATTGCTGCTACTGTGGCGAAGTTTTCAACAGGCTCGGTCACCACGGGCTGTCATGCAGCCGAAGTACGCGTCGCGCAGCGCGGCACTTGAACATCAACGACATCATCTGACGTGCTCTTGTTACCGTAGGCGTTTCGGCTGTATGAGAATAGAACCCCATGGCCTGGCACGCGACGATGAAAATAGACCGGATGCATGTCTTTGTTTTCGTGGAAGTTAGGTGGGCCTTTAGTGTGGGACGCAACTTGTATCAATACTCTTGAGCCATCCCATGTTCCTAGCCCATCGTGCTGTGCTGATGCTGCAGAAGCGGCTGCAGATAACCAAATCGGGAAATATAATAACCTAATTGGAAGTCATATTTTTGAACCGTTTGGGGTTGAAACTATTGAAATCATTTCTATTTGTTGTTCTCCATGGGGTCCGAGTGCTCGGACATAAAAAAATTGGCAACATTCTCAAGCTTTAATAATTTTAGCTGTATTCGTAAAATAAGTAGGTCACAATCTAGAGATATTATTTTTGGGTTTTATCGAAACCTTTCTGATATAAGCTGATCACGTCTCTTATGTAAACCATTCTTACTTAAATCGCTTGCAAAACCTTTAACTTATTCTAAGTTTATATTTTAGATGAGCCAAGTAATGCCACGTAATATGTATAAAATTTATTACATTGTTCATGCAGTATGTCTGGCAGACGCTGCATATAGCTTCACAAACAAGATGTATCGCCTCCACATCGACACACTCGCTCCACGGCTCGCTCCATACATCATTCTGTCACCATTTAGCAACATAAAAATAACCATGTATACTTTTGTTTAGCTTTTTTAAATTCTTTTCATCCCATCTATTCGAAAAGGACGACTTGGTTCGCCTTTATGTGCACCCAAAGGTGGTGTTTTCTATAAGAAACTTTTAGCGGGCAGTAATGAGTTTTTAATCCTCTTTATAAGTGCGCCACAATTATCTTTGCCGCGCACTTTTTGAATTTGGAACATCTTAGTGTTCAGAACCAAAGAAATCGAACGCACATATTGTTTGAATAAAGACTGGCTGGTACGACGGCCCATAGTCACGCCGCCGGATGAATGAAAAAAAAAAAACAAATTAAAAAAGCGCGAACTACAGCCCGCGTTTTCGTAAATTTTCACGGATTGTTAGAAATTCATTGTTTTGTTTTGTTTTGAAAAATGAGTTCTTCAAGTGACAGTGAAAGTATAGAATTAACTCCTGAAAGCATTAGAACTGACGCAAGAAATGTGATGGATAATCTATTACCTGCAAAATCCCGGGAGAAATATATGAAATCCTATGGTAATTTTATTGAATGGAGAAATGCAAGAGGCGCCAAGAATTTTTCAGAATCTGTGTTTTTGGCCTACTTCCAGTACTTAGCCAAAACTAAACAACCTTCCACTCTTTGGAGTACATACTCAATGCTAAAATCAACAGTCAGTTCTAATAACGATGTAAAACTGGACACATATTCGAAATTAATAGCGTACCTGAAGAGGATGTCTGATGGATTTAAACCTAAAAAATCCAAAGTGTTCTCAGTCAAAAACGTGGAGACTTTCCTTAATGAGGCACCCGACAAAGTCTTTCTTGCCGTAAAAGTAAGTAGGTAACTATGTTTACGGTGGATTAGTAAAATATAATCATAGTTTATAAAAATGCACATTTTATTGTAACCTGTAGGTACTTTGATAGATACTTGTCTTATTCACATTCGGTTTTGTTACAGGTGGCTTTAATTTTCGGATTACATGGAGCTTGTCGTGGCAATGAACTTTTAAAAATAACTGTTGATGATGTCGAAAATCACTCGGATGATTTACTGTTAGTAAAGCTGACCGACACAAAAACCAAAATTGACCGATCCTTCGTAATACGAGGAGAATACAAAACTATTGTACAGAAATACCTGGACCTGCGTCCTGCTGCTATGAAGACCAATCGGTTTTTCATCCGTTATCAAAATGGCAAGTGCTTCAAACAAGTGATGGGAAAAAATAAAATTTCTAACATGCCACAAGAAATTGCTACTTATTTGAAGTTACCAGATATCAAGCTGTATACAGGACATTGTTTTCGTCGTACTTCTGCTACCCTTTTGGCAGTTACTGGAGCGGACTTAACTGTTCTCAAGCGACATGGAGGATGGAAATCGAGTGCTGTAGCAGAAGGGTATATAGAAGATTCCATTGAGAACAAGGCGAAAACATCTGAACGCATCGTGGAAAACATTAAATTGCAACCTTCAGTTAATCCATCCATACCACTGTCGCCGCGCCCATCTACATCCAAACAACGAGATTCACCGTCACATTTTCCTCAAAATTATCCAGATTCGGACATTTCAAACACGCAGAATATAAAATCTACAACAATCTCTATTCCTAATAAAACTGTAACAATAAATTTTCATAATTGCGAAAATGTCTCAAATGTAAATATAAGTTTTTAGTTGTTTTAATAAAGGATACTATTTAATTTCAATTTAGTTGTTACTCTATGTTTTATTAAATAATAATATTACAATAAAATATGAGGCGCTTTTATTTTCTCATAGTGGGTGATCAAAAGTAGAGTGTATCACTCGGGCGCAAAATATATTTTCGGGCGACGTACTTTGAATCCCTCGCTACGTTCAGGATTCTACTAAAGAATCCCTCGCTGCGCTCGGGATTCTACTCTAGAATACCTCACTTCGCTCTGGATTCAAAAAAGCGCCCTCGCCGTAAAAATATTATTTTGCTCCCTTATGATACAATCTACTATTTT